>JAGKQL010000009.1:36817231-36842495 GCA_018398635.1 Cyprinodon brontotheroides
TACTCCAGAGTGTTGTTCAGCATGGGGGTGAGTAGAAAATGAAGGCTAATCATGTTTTGGGTGTACTATTCCTTTAAGAGTGCATCAAAATCACTGAGACCATTCCTATTGTGAACACACCACAGGACAATTGTATCTGGTATCACCAGAAAATATATACAATACAAACCCTACAAAGTGTAATAATTCATTAAAGTTTGCGTGTACTCTGATTTTTCTATTACTCATCAGACCCATTGGATCAGCTTCAATATTTATGTCCATTACAGAATAATTACACTTAACTGTAGCTTGAGATGCTTTAAGGTTCTTCACAGGATCATCTGTTGTTTCTTGAACACCTTTAGATCTCAACGCTCCTGCAGTCTGTTCAATGCATTTCTCAGTTCACCATAAGTGTGTAATTAATGTCATCCAGGTTATGGCAACCAAAAAAACAGGCTTAAAGGTAAAGAGGACAATCTTTTATTTCCGGTTGGATCATCTTAATAAGTGGTCCTCCTAACTGTCATTCATTCTGGTGATATGTTTACGTAAGGCCGTCCTACGTGCTCGTGCTGTTAGCTATCTTTTTCTGCACTTTCAGGCGTGCATCTGTGGTGAGCTATGGTTTTAAAAACAGTCTTCGAAGCTCACTTTTCTCACCGTGGTTCTTTAAAAAGAAATGAGGGTCATAAAAGAAAAAGCTTCTACGAAGTGTATAAGAAAAAAAAAAGAAAAAAGGCAGATATATCCCAGAATGTTTTGAGCAGAGAGCTCTCCTCGCAAAGCATTATGGGATTTCTTTCATGCACAGTGACTAATAACAATTAGGGCGCAGCTACTGCACAGTGGAGGAGGAGTTAGCTGACCAATGGAGCAAAAAGCAGTGAACATCTGTCCAAACGGTCAGTTAACTGAGTTTACCATAAAGTCCACTATATGCAGTCGCAGCCATTCAAATGCCAGCTGAATGGCCGCCAACTTCCCTGCAACTCCTAGCGAAACCCCCTCCATATCCAGCCACTGGAGGGCACGCCCTCTTGCATATTGTTTCACTCTGACTCACTGAATTACGGCGTCTGACCAGGAGATGATGAGTTCTGAAACCGTATCAAGACATGATGACAGAATAATATTTGAATGTTAAATATAACTTACTGGATACAGGAGGGAACAGAATGTAAACAAGATCTCAACAGAGAATTGAAAACAATGTCTTAAATACAAAAGGATAAACAGGAAACAGGTAAACAGAGCAAGCACAAAGAGAAGTGGACTTGTGCATGCTCTTGCACATGCATTTTTTTTTTAAGTGGAGACGGCGGGTCTTTCTAAAAGATCCTCCACACTATCTTTAAATAGGAGGCAAGAAGAGTTTTGCTCTGAGTTTTTGCTGTTGTGCGAGCTGACAGAGTTGACAACCTATAGTTGGGGCACTCATGGTTTTAAGGAACATGGAGGTTAATACTCATAAGCAGATTTCAAGTCAGAGACAAATCAAAAATACAAACATGCATCCTGGGTTGTTGGAGCCTTTTGTTATGTATCACTTTTGTGTTTGACTATTTAAATTGTGATGAATGTGCTTGTGGAACATCTTAAGAATGAGATCCTGGATCAAATTGTAGGTGCAAAGGACGACAAATTGTCAGATTTTAGACAGAAAGGACATGTATTTGAAAAAGGGGTGAGAAAGCCATCTTTGTTTAAAAGTAAAAACCATAACTGAACACAGGGGGAGGATTATTAGTTTAAGCTTGTAAGAATTTACAATTTGGTCCTGAAACTCAAAGGGAGTAGCACTTAAGAACCATCATCCGGTGTTATTTGCCTGAACGCGTTCATTGAACGAAAGTTCATGAACCCATTCATATTTTGGGCTGACGTGAACTGGGCGTGCTGCATTACTGCCTGATGAACGTTATTGTGCGGACTCGTTCATTCTGGTGTCTGTGAACGACACGCTCTCTCGAAGTTCAACTCAAGAACAATAGGTTTGCCCAGATTTCTATAGAGCCACTCAAGGCGAAACCCGAAGCTAAATCACACCGTAAACAGGCCGTAATAGCCCAGCGGGAAAAACACGCAATCTGGCAACACACCAGCTACCAGCGTGGTAGCCACTACAACCGGCGTTCGTCATCAAAACAAAATGCAGCGTGGAAGCCACAGCAGCATGGAAGCGACCGTGGAGGCGACAAAGCGGCAGTATGATCACTTAAAACGGTTTTATGACCAGGTGGTACGGTGAGGATGATGGCAACAATCTTACATTTCTCTGCAAACTTTGCCTATGCCGGCTTTCAGTAAAAAATCCGCGCCAGTAACCTTAAATTCCCTACCTCCAGCCCTGGTCCCTCGGACGTTTGTGTTGAAGTAAAAATGTTCTTGAGGTTTTAGTATTCATGTAACTTGTTTTGTTAAACCTGCCTGGGTATAATTTTTCCAGGATTCCAGTATTCCTTTTTTATGTAGCTGAAATGGAAATTTCAAATTGAAAAAAAAATTATTAAAATTAAAAAACATTTGCACCTTAAAGACTACTTTCCTGTTTTCTTTTTAATAATTCCTCATAAAAGACCATTCAAGCAGCACATTTTCCTGATGTTTCTGAGAATATACTGTGGGTGAAAGCTGAAGCTGCTACTAGTGTGAAGTGAATGGACAGCAACAAGCGTTAAAAGCAACAATGGGGAAATGCTTTGTCCCCCTCAATGCTAATGTAAACCCTGGTTGGATAAGGATTCAAAAACTGGATATGAAGATGAAATCTGACGCACAGTTTCAGAGTTACAACTGATAAAATAATTACTGTCTGTGGTTCTACAGTAGGCTATGGTGTAATTGAGCAATATATGAAAAAAAAGAACTATGAACTAGTTCATTTTTGGAACTGTGAACTTAGTTCAAAATTTTGAATTATGAACTATGAACTGAACTAGTTCATTTTAAAATGTGTGAACTGAACTTTGAACTAGTTCACGTAGAAAGAGAACTTTCCCAACACTGCAATCATCATGATTCAAACTGCCAAACCCATAATCTACATGATCTGCGTCTTATTTGGTATGTGCTTTTGTTTTCCAGTGTAGTCCTGTTTCTCTGACTCTGACTAACTGGATGTGCTCTCTTCATCCTCTAACGTGGGAGCTGGCTTGGAGCTCGTCTGCCTGGCTGTGTGTTTCCTGGACAGGGCCACCTTTGTAGCTGGTTGACAAGTTCCTGTGTATCTCTGCTTCTCTCTGTATGTCTGCTTCTGTCTCCTTGAACCTCAGTGGGCCTCAGCAGAAGGCTGCTCACACTGAGCCTGGTTCTGCTGGTGGTTTCTTCCTGTTAAAAGGGAGTTTTTCCTCTCCACTGTCGCTACAAGCATGCTCAGTGTGAGGGATTGCCTTCGACTCAATGAGTCAATCAACTTGTTTTCCTTAGATAGAAAATTTTGAATCAATTTGACTGTATGATCTGATTGAATTGGCTCTGTAAAGTGCCTTGAGATGACGTGTTGTGAATTGGCCCTATAAAAATAAACTGTTTTGAATTGTTTCAGACGATAGGCCTCCATGTTGTTTAAAACATCAATGCTCCAACTATAAATTGGTCTGGTGCAATCGACAGAATTGAAAAAGGCTCCTGGAAAGATGCTGAAATATTCTCAGAAAAACAGAGTGAAAGTCTGGTTGGCTACGATTTAAGCTCATTTTGTGATTACTTGCAATCTTTTTTAAGTCGTCTCTATAATTTGGAGTTTACTAAAAAAAAAACAAGATTTAAAACGTAATTTCATGCAAAGATTTGTTTGGAAACTTTACTTTTTTCTTTTGAATAACGATGTTTTTCTCCCAATTTTAACCAAACTGTTTTTCTGTCTTCGCTCCTCTCCTTAACCTCCATGATTTCTCTGTAAGATTGTCTAAATGGTTGTGGCAGTAATTGCAGTGCGGGCATCATTATCCAAGAAAGCATGAATAAGACACAGTAATGAGCAAAGCCCCGGAGCTCAGTAGACCGTTGATCAATACCATTAAACAATGTGCACTTTGAGCTGAGCTGCATTTGAGAGCTCCGACACTCAAATGGATATTCCTCATAGCACTAATGGCTTTGAACTGGGCCTCCATTACCATGTATAAAACGAACCTTATTAACATAATCAAATCTCTCTGTGTTTTTTGCATCAGAGATAATATGAAAAGACATGGGGTTACTAATGTAATTAAGCGTATGCTATAATTGCTATCCCCTGATCACATGACCTCTTCTCCTAACAAAGATGAATAAGCATTCCCATTACGGGGACTACTGTGTGTTTGGGTGTCTGATATAACATGACTTCATGACCAGAAAAAAAAAAAGAATACAAATTGTTTTTGTTGTTTTAAAAAAATACACACAGGGGCTCTATTAATATCTTCCAACTAATATGTTAATGCACAAGTAAGAGGCAACAATAATGACTATTCCACATTGAACAACAGAATACTAATGGACACTGCATTGATCTGAGGATTTAGGTCACATGTAGATTCAATCAAAACTATTTTAATGCATTTTGAGAGTTTTTGCTTTTTTTGTTCCTGGATGCTACATGGATAGAAAATATTATTCTGTTAGTAACCTTTTCAAGCCATTGCAAACAGATTGTCTGGGGTGTTTATATGTACACTGGTGTGTTTTAATATGGATGCTGCAAAGGAGAGAAATTAGGACAAAAAGGTTTTTCCTGGTTTGGTTCAAATTCTGTATGAAAACCTCTTTAAGGAACCTCTTACAATCTGATTATTGATGGAAAATTAATCAACAGATTTGTCAATTTGAAAAATAATCGTTAGTTGCAGCCTTATATAAAAAACTGAATTTAAATTGCTGTGACTGAATCTGTTTTTATGTAGTTGACAAATAAAATGCATTAATTTAAAAAAAAAATTCTTTGATATTGGATAATGTGTCAAAAATTTTAATTTTTTTTTTAACGTTTTGTTTTATGATGCAATTTCAATTTAACCTGATGGCATGCAATGTCAATCCTGTGAATCTGTGATTCCTGTGTGGCTGAAGGAGCTGGTATTCTGACACAAAAATAAGGATTTTTGAAGTTGCAGCCACTAACACCTATTTTATTTTTCCAGCAATGTTCAACATGTAGCTCCACTTATCGCCTCATCAAACAAAAGTTCCCTCCCTGTTTCTACTTAAGGAACGTATCCCCACATCTTGATGATCCCACAACATGTCAGAGTGAATATGATGCATTTAAAGATTCCCTATTCTTTAATAATATCATATGTATGTTTTTTGCACATTGCGTATAACTGACTGTAGAGGGGACATTTGGTGGCTACAGATTCTCCCACCTGAGCTCTGAGTCTGTGCAGCTCCCCTAGATCTTCCACGGAACCCTTGGATGATTCTTCTTTAAATGTTCTCCTTCCCTGACCTGTCTGTTTAGGTGGACGTCCGTTTCTTGGTTGGACTGCAGTTGGTCTCTGGGAAATGTTCAAAACTTGAGATGTCATCTTAGAACCTGACCCTGCTTATCACCCTGACCTGCCTGCTGCTGTTTGACCTTTTAGGCCTAAAAATAAACAGTTAGATCTTTAGTGAAATTCAATTATGCATATTCGAAATCTGTTTACTAATCTCTAAACTCAGTGTAGTCAACTGTCTTATTATGCCTTAAGGTAAAAGAGATAAAAATAATTTACTCTACATACCATTTTTAACCCGATAAGCCATTAAAATGCAGTGAGGGGTTGAAACATGGCAGAAAGAGAAAAAGTCAAATTACAGTCAATAACAGGGAATGCTTTTCAATGCATCTGAAAGGCGCTGTGTGTAATTGTAATTACTGCTACCTCAATGATTGACAAGTAAAATTCAACATCAAACAAAAAACAGAAAAAGAGAAAGATGAATACAGTCTAGTCAAGACTTTTCTAAAAAATTTCAATAAATGTAAATCTATTGTCAATGCCCCTAATTCAGCATTTATAACTCCCGGAGTAAAAGATGAACCATAGGTATTAGCAATAGGTATCTTAATAATGACCTACTCTTAAATATAGTTATATAATTTTTTGGTACAATAGAAAAAAATCTGTTTGCACATGTTTGATGTGCAACATGAAGCGATTCAGCCACACCATTTCCAGTCCTGTGTGCCTCTACCCCGAAGGCATTCCTCCCCCATACACCAGCAACATCGGTATGTTTACAAAATCAGGCTCCACCATGACTCCGCACAGCGCCTGGGAAGATATCAACACACATCCAAAAATTTCCATCAATGGCAGCTCAACTCCTCCGCAGCAACTCTCTGATAGGTTAATCCCTGTATCACACTTCAGCACCAGTTCACTAAGCAGCTTAAAAGGACACATTAGAACGATGACAATGACCTGCTAATGGTGTTACATTTCTCTGAAGCATTATGAGCTATCTTTGTCACGTTTATCTTATAATGAGATCTGTCAATTGCAGAGGGGAGGAAGATCCCATGCTGCAGCCAAGGACGTTGATATTTCACATAATAAATAATGACCTAGAAAAGGGAGAAAACAAACCTTGATCCTTCTACCCTGATCTGTTTTCTTTGCAGGCGATAGAGCGGGCAGCCCCACAGGGGCCCTGGAGCTCAGTGTCACCATTTAGATTACTGGCTGCTCTGCAGCCTGAAGTCCTCTGGGCATCACAACAGCCCCAACCACACCATGTGTGATTGATGAGTGCCGGTTCCCATGGGCGTTTTAAAACATTTCCTCAAGCAATGTCCCCTCAAGAACATGTGCCATAATTCATCATGTTATTACTGTACCAAGTCCAAATAGTCATTTTGTCCCCGCTAATTTAAATATGGGATCCACTTCCAACCTTCTGCATCATTTTATTAGAGAGGAAAGGCAAAGATAATTAAATATCACAATGAAAACCTTTCTTCCATATAAATATGTGTTGTTTTATTGAGGAAGGGGTTTGTTTCAGAGACGAGATTTTAAATCAGGATTTTTGGAAGAAAAGAAAAAGTTACAGCGTTGTGAGAAACTGCATGAAAGGCTGCTAGCGATGCTGTCCGGTTGACCAAGCTGATGGAGTGAGGATGCATGGACTGCAATGGGCCTGGAGGAGAAGGAGGCGGCATAAAAACAACTACACCTCTGCTGTACTGGCTAATGTTTGCTTTGGATAAGACGGTGGATTATTTATGACAGCGGGGGCACAGCATCTACTGTAAATCATCATGTAAGAAACTGATGCTTCTTTGACATTAATTTAGACCTTAAATCTGAAGAACAAAGAGAAAGCAGGTCCTAATGCTACTAATCAGCCAGTGGTTGCCAGGGAAGGAACACAGTGAGAAATAGCAGGTTTATTTATTAAAGGAATAGTACACCCAAAACATGATTAGCCTTCATTTTTCTACTCACCCCATGCTGAACAACACTCTGGAGTACTTTTTGATATCTCAAATGCATCTGGAGATCTGGGAGGCTTCTTGCTGTCTGCTGACATTCAAATAATGGAGGTCTATGGCCCGAGGCAGAAAGGTCCATAAAGGATCCACAAAAAAACGTGTCAATATTCCTCCCATACTGCTCGTCCAATGCATTCCAAGTGTCCTGAGTGGGTCCCTCCGCAGCCCCTTTCAGCAGTCATTTTAGAATGTTTTTAGAGCATAAACAGTAGTAGTGTATAGGATTTCCTAAGCGGCGTTCGCAGTCTCACGGAAACATGACGAACCAAACCAGATGAAAGTGGCATTCAGCTGGAAGAACTCATGTCTTCCTCAACACTGGGAGATCCTCCAGACATTTTCTTTCGTTGTTTCTTTCTTTGCACAGGTAAACAGCACATTTCTTCTTCCCTATACGCTTGCATTATCGGCAGAGCAGGCGGAATCGCACTTTCATCTGGTTTGGTCTGCTGGCTAAATGGCGTCGTCGAACGGCACAGAAATCTACTGGCCCCGCTCTTCCATTCATGACGTTCAGCAAAGCTCTAGATACTACTCAGAATTATTTATGACAGCGGGGGCACAGCATCTACTGTAAATCATCATGTAAGAAACTGATGCTTCTTTGACATTAATTTAGACCTTAAATCTGAAGAACAAAGCAGATCTCAGATGCATTTTGAGATATCAAAAACACTCCAGAGTGTTGTTCAGCGGGGTGAGTAAAAGAAGGCTAATCTATGTTTTGAGTGTACTGGCTAGCTAAAGCCTATAAAACAGGTCGACCTGCTGACAATTTGGCTCTCTGCTTGTTGCAAGAAAAGCTGCATTGCCTGTGTCCCCAAGCTGGTTGTCTGGTGGCGTCATCACGCTGGGTTGGCGTTGATGATGTCACCAGTCGCGACTTAGAAACAACATAGAAGTGATGCCAGAGTAGTCAGATTTGCCTTACTGTCTGTTTGTCTTATCGTCTGGGATACAAAGGACAATTTTGGAATAAATGTTATTTTGGGGGTCCTCTGCACTTTTCAAACTTCAGAATCGAGGCAATTTTAACTAGGATCACTTGCAGGTCTTTAGACCCAGGTTGAAGCCGGGTCAGTCAGCCATTCCACTACCACTTCAAACCAATTGCTCATGAATTCAAGCAGTTTTTGTTTTTTTTTTTTTTTGGTCAGTAAGAAGGGATTGAGTAACATTTACTTGAATAAAAAAAAACAAAAACTTTTCTTTCTGAGTTTACTGCACCTGTACAAACTCAAATTTGAAAGATTTAATACTTACCCTGGAGTCATTGTCAGTTCTGTCTGCCACCAAGAGCAATTAGTAGTTAGACACTGATGTTTTAAGCAGTACATTCTGAAGGCAAATGGAAATCAATGACCCGGCCATCGTTCTCCTCAGATGCTTGTGTTTTTTTTATTAAAGGGTTTATCATTTTGGCCATAGATTTATTATGGCTTGTAGAAAATAATTGGCTTACGTCGTCAATAAGTTAAACAAGGGACAGAAATGTGGATTGTTGATTCAATCACACGCCAACCCACCGTTAAAGGCTTTGTATACTCCGCGGCAGTGTGCGCACTTAGCATGTCACAGTTATGACACAGATATTTTTGATTTCTACCCAATTTTGAAGCGTGGTCCAGAATACATTGCAGTGCGTCCACAAAGGTTGTGGACGGCCATTAGGTAAACAAAAGGTTGTGGGCGGCACAAAAATTTCTGCCATTAGGTGAAAATACACATAGGGCGGATCTATCAAGGTTTTGTTTATAAGCGTGAGCTATTTCACTCTTGCGCTAAAATGTACAAACTGATCTATCAACAGCGTGCTAAAAGGATTTGGTCTTTTAAGCACGTGCTAAATAGCGCCTCTTATCCATTTAGTACTTTTTCTGCAATGAATATGCAATAGAGTTACACACAAAAGTAAAAGGGGTGGGAGGGAACATGTAAAATATATTAATTTGCTTTTCACAAAGTGATTTATCAAACCTGAAAGCAATTTTTTGAGTAAATCTGACTCTATATTTTCTTGTTTTCAAAAGAAGATCAAAATGGTCTGTAGCGTAATAAGAACATGGCGGTTATTAGATAAAAAGACAGTAAAATGAAGCTTCAACCTAAAGACTTTATTTTTTTTTCCGTGTGAATTTTTTTGGAATGAGCGAGGAAAGCGATCATCAAAACATATCGTTTATGACATTTTGAAGCTGCAATTCAGTGATTTGCTCCTCACAGAGCGTCAGCTGTACTTGTTCCTCAATGCTGGTCAGAGGCATCTCATCTACTGTACCCCCTCCTGTTTTTTTGCAGATGTTTTGTTATATACTTACCTGTTTTTCTTTGGTTAAGCCTTCTAATATCCTGGTATCTTCTTTTTACTTCATCCACTGTTAAAGGTTTCACCGACAAGCGTTTACTTTAATGGAATTTGTTCACATATAAAAGCGTTCCTCTGTGTGACAGTCACTTCTTTGCTGTGATTTCCTTGAAATGTTTTGTTGGCTTCATCCACCAACACCTCCATTTCCATGGGGTCAAATTTCCTTCTGGCTTCTGCTGTTAGGCTTCGCCACAGATAGCTAAGCAGCTGCTTAAAACCATCATTTAAATAGAGCGTCTCCAACAGTTTTGCACCTGCCACCAGTTACGCGTCGCTCCTTTAATTCAAAGTTCACCGCTATGTCACAGTTTCCCTCCAACGACCTCGGCTCTTCAGGGAGAGGGGAAGCGTATTTCTGAGGTTAGACAGTGATGTTGGACGCAGAGTGACCCATTTCTGCTCTAAATCAGAAGTTCCAACCTTTTTGATGGTAAAGGACTGTGGAAGGGGGGTGGGGGGTGCATATCTATGCTAAATGCAACACACACGCAGACGACCTGGTTTCTGAGCATAAGCCAGGCTTTAGAAGTCTTGTTGTAAAGGCCTAGCCGTACATTTCCAGGGGTAAGAAAATTTTAGATTAAAAGCAGTAAAAGCATGAGCTTCAACCTAAAGACTTTATATTTTATTTTGGTTGTATTTTTTGGTTGCAGGAAAGCTAAAACATATTTTGACATTGGTTGTTTCAGAAGGTCAATGCTGGGCAGAACTGCAGCCACAGCAAATATTTTCCACTTCCTTCCTCATTGTGCAGCTCAGTTCTTCAAAATTATCAGACTTTTGACATTATGTATAAATCGTGTTTCAAACACTTTTTACCCGCCTCTTGCAGCACTTATAGAGAATGTAAGCATTGAAAGGTATACTGGTGCAACCGGTGTTGATTTTTTCCAGGGATGCTCCCCCCATAGAATATTATCACATGGTCGTCACAGTGTTTTTTATGCTGCAATGCATTCTGGGAAAATGGCATAGGCTAGATCGTGTGGCGCTACCTTCGTCCAGCCAAAACAGCAATTAGTATCGTTAAACATTTTCAGTTTGAACCAGAGTGCATTGAAATTGATAAAAATGTAGAAATGATAAGAAATAATAAAGACGAGGTGGAGAACCTAACGGAGGAAGAGATGAGAGTTAGCTGAAGAAGATGTGAGGCTGCTGCTTGGAGATGATAACGCAGATGGAGAATGATGCTACAAAGAGCTCCAGCTTCTACCTGAGGCTTTTAGAGGTTAGCAGTAGCAGTTAGCTCTAGCTAATATAGTAAACAGTAGATCACCAGCTAATCACATGTTTTCTTTCAACAGATATGGAGGCAGCAATGCAGTGCCTAAATTATCTAAATGTACACCAGTCAAATGCATAATTATAAACAACTCTGCTAATGTTAAGCTTCTTGTGTTATTCTCTACGGGTGTGTTCGATTTCGGCGGATGCATCCTCCAAGCACCCGGTCTACCTGGACTGGGTCCTTTGAGGTCCGTTGAAATAAGAGTTTTGCTATGGATTCAAGCAGGTCCAGCCTTTGGCTTTCACCACCTGTATGCTCTGTCGCCTAGCAACTGTTACAGTTGACACACAAAGCAGGCAAAGAATGGATACCGAAATTTTCACTGCTGTCCTTTGTGCTGATAATATTTCTGAGTTTCGGCAGCAGCACCTTCGTCTCAGATATCACATTTATAGTCCCTACACTGCAGCTATATTAGAACCTGAGCTTAAATGTTAGTTAAACTAATTTGCATATGGACGGATGAAACCTTTTAATAAACCTAGTATTACCTGCCACATAACTGACTCAAAAACCATTAAAAACGTCTATTTTCTATAAATACAGAAGAAAGTATTCACATACTTGCGTTATATTAAACTGCACAATATTCACTACTGTTTGGCGCGATTTCCCTTTTTCCTCTGAGCACAGAGCAGCCGGCTGTCTTGGACTCATAATGAATCCTGGGATATCCAAGGCTAGGTAGGCTATACCGGACCCGTCCTTCAAAACGAGCAAATAGAAGGACGCATTTGTCTGCCTCATAACAAGAAGTCTTGCAATCCAAAAGGCCTCGGCTGACGAATCTGGCCTTTGGAGGAGGCAGACGCTGAATTCAAACTCGGCAAAGGTTTAAGTGTAGTAAGACCTAACTGCATCATCTACCCAGCATGCAATGCACAGGTGGAAAAATGGCCCCTTCAACTGATGAAAATTATACAAAGGAGATAAAACTCTCTCTCTGTTTATTAGTTTTTATTTTTTTACATTTGTAAAACAGCATTTTTTAGTTAATAGGAAAATTACAGCATAATTAGGCCGACATGTTCAACTAGGTATGAAACCCTTTAACAGACAGCACTTTTTATAAAACTTCAGAACATCAACACATGAACAGGTTAGACCTGTCTTCTTATTCTTTAGTATTTTCAGTTAATTACAGTCTAAAACATTTAGGAATTTAAAAAAATGGAAGATCTCTGTGATAGGCTAATAGTTTTTACCACACTGCACATTCAGGTCGTGTTTAATAGCTTTGTGTAGAGCAGAAATCTAAAAAGCAATGAACTCTATTGCATTTAATTACTTTTGGCAGTCGCTTGGTTAAATCTACACAAAGCACGTGCAAACGAGCTGTTACACACTTCCTCCATGAAAAAAGGGACAGGACAGGACGGCACGCTGCCGGGCCGCCTGCTGAGAAGGCCCTCTCTGTGCATGACACAGACATGGGCTCCGGTGACCCGGCTGGCACTCGCCAACGTCTACTAGCTGGCTGAAGGCTCTAGGGCGGCCATGTGGCATCTGTTGCCACGGGGCTGCGCTGAGCCCGAGGACGGGACCAGCCCTCTGCTCAACCAAGGCTGTCTGTGGAGCAAACCTGGCACTCTGTTGTGAACCAAGCCGATTCAACGGGGAAGAAGTGGCAAGGTCACCCCTCGCTCTGCCTGAAAGACCTCCACCTGCCACATTCTGCCTGGCTGTCATGGTCCAGAGATGGGTGGGGGTGAGGTCGCTGGAGCTTTACTCAACATTGGAGAGGAGATTAACTGTGTTTCATTCCTCTAAAAGCTAATAAAAAATCATCACAATCATTCAATCCCAGACTGAACAAAGAAATTAATCTGAACACACAAAAGTTTATCCTAATCAGAGCCCCCTCATCACTGCTCTGTTTACCTTCATCGCACCATTTGAGCCCGCATGGTAAAGTTTTCAGTGATGGAAGCCATCCAAGTACGCTGGTGCTTCCCTGGTGGGAGAGACGGGCTGCAGCTTTCCCGGTAGTTGCTTACTGCTTGTAAATCCTGTATGTTTATTCAAATGGTGCCCCAACCGGGTCTCCAGGATTTTTCCCTTTCTCAGCAAGCAGCTACGACCTTTACATTTGATGCTTGACAGTTCTTCAAATTCGCCCAACCAGAACAGATTAATGCATATTTATGTGTTGTTAGAGCAGTGGATGCTCTCTCTCCTGGAGAACAAAGACAGAGAGCTTTTTGCAGACAAGTACATCAACACGCTAATCATTCATGCAAACGCTTTAAGTTTGTCAGTAAAATTACCTCAATCTTTAATTTCTATTGACCTACATACGTATCAAGTAAAAGGTAATTATTAACAGGACCAGGACAAACATTTTTACATATTGGTACAACTTTGTATTGTCTATAAAACTAAATATGTATATTTTAATAGATGGTATAGCATGTATAGCAGTGATGAGTTTAAAGGAATAGTACACCCAAAACATGATAAGCCTTCATTTTCTACTCACCCCCATGCTGAACAACACTCTGGAGTACTTTTTTGATATCTCAAATGCATCTGGAGATCTGGGAGGCTTCTTGCTGTCTGCTGACATTCAAATAATGGAGGTCTATGGCGCCCGAGGCAGAAAGGTCCATAAAAGTCCACAAAATACGTGTCAATATTCCTCCATACTGCTCGTCCAATGTATTCCAAGTGTCCTGAGTGGGTAGCGTCCAGAATTTACTCGAAACGAAGTCATTTAGAGTGTTTTTAGAGCATAAACAGTAGTGTATAGGATTTCCTAAAAGCGCGTTCACGAGTCTACGGAAACCGCGGCAGACCAAACCAGATGAAAGTGCACATTCAGCTCGGCAAAGAACTCATGCTCTTCCTCAACACTGAAGTCCTCAGACATTTTTCTTTCGTTGTTTCTTTCTTTGTACAGGTAAACAGCACATTTCTTCTTCTACGCTTGCATTATCGGCAGAGCAGACGCTGAATGTGCACTTTCGTCTGGTTTAGTCTGCCGCGGTTTCCGTAGCGTCGTGAACGCGCTTTTAGGAAATCCTATACACTACTGTTTATGCTCTAAAAACATTCTAAATGACTTTGTTTCGAGTAAATTCTGGATGCTACCCACTCAGGACACTTGGAATACATTGGACGAGCAGTATGGAGGAATACTGACACGTTTTTTGTGGACTTTTATGGACCTTTCTGCCTCGGGCGCCATAGACCTCCATTATTTGAATGTCAGCAGACAGCAAGAAGCCTCCCAGATCTCCAGATGCATTTGAGATATCAAAAAAGTACTCCAGAGTGTTGTACAGCATGGGGGTGAGTAGAAAATGAAGGCTAATCATGTTTTGGGTGTACTATTCCTTTAATATGGGAGGTATTATTATCTGTGAGAGTTTATTTTTATCTCTACACCCAGGATGTATGTTTGGTATTAGTTACATGTAGGAATAAAAAAAAAGTCCACTTTTTCTACTTCAACATATATTGGCTAATGTTTACTTCTATTAGCTTTTTCATATCAAACTTGCTACCAAAAAAAGAAACTTGGTCTCAGAGCGATTCCCCCTGATAGAAAGAACAGCTTATTGGACCGAGTTCCCCCCCTTTGACAAAGCCAAGAGGCTAAACTGTGTGAACCTCCATAGTAAAGGTGGATTTACATCGACTATGTTCCACGTCCATCCCTTCATTCCTCACAAGCTGTGCCAGAAATCCACACAGGATGCGTGTAGGGTCCATCCATGCATAGCCTTTTCTTTTGAAATGTACAAAATCTACTCATATGGCTCATATGGTTGTTGTACATTGACTAGAATGGCTCCTGCAGAAAGAAGAGTTCATGGATGAAGACGTCTGTGTAAATGATTGGTCAGGCAATCGATCCTCTCTAGTGGTGTTCTGTAGCCTTAATCGGATGGATCCAGAGGATTCCATTGATTTGCATGCCCCATGTTAATTTTTCCTATGTCACAAAGAAGACATTAGAATCTTAGAATATCTGTTTTGTTATCATGTATCACAAAACAAGGTAATATAAGTGAAACTTATAGAGGGCAATTTTACAATGCGTTTTCTATATAAGGAAACTAGTCAAGTCATTGAATTTGCAGTATTTGGTCCTCCTGGATGAGCATGTAGTGAAAATTGACATCCGCTCATATTGTGCCATTGACTCTACAGCAATCCCTCACACAGAGCATCTATTCAGCTGCAATGGAGAGGAAAAACTCCTTTTTGATATAAAGAAACCTCCAGCAGAACCAGGCTCACCGTGAGCGGCCTTCTGCTGAGGCCGACTGGGGTTCAAGGAGAAAGAAGCACATATGCATGAAAAAACATAGAAGCACTGATATATAAGTTCTCTAAATGTTAGAAAAGGTAACAGTAAACTACCTCCACAGATGTCTCTGTCAGGGAAAATATCAGTTAATCAGATGAGCTCTCTGCCAGTTTTCCTGTCAGAGGAGAGAGAGCATATCCAGTAAAAGCGGAGCCCATAGCTATGTCTGGGAGAAAAACGGGACTAAACACTGAAAATCAGGCCCACCTTTATCATGTATTTATGGAAGTCATTGACCGCAGCAGCCCAGCTGAAGCCTTCCTCCAGGTGTCACAACTAAACAAAACTCCACAAGGAGCTGAAGAGTTTTGCAAAATAGAGAGATGTCTGGGTTTGCTTTCTTAGCAGGAGCTTCTGTGAATCGATGTCAAAACTACAAGGGTTGTGTTGTGAGTTTGTGGACCAAAGTAGAGATAACCAGGGTGGAGTAGCGTGATAAGGATATTTGTGATTTAATAACAAAAAGGGAACTTAGAAGATGATTGGTCAGGCCATCACCGAGTGTAACATTGGATATAAGAGGATCCAGCAGACAAACTAGTGTGTGTCAAATAAAACCAGGAAAGGACAAGTTTACAGTTTTTAATTTCCACCCGCCTTGGGTGCTTTGAACATAAAATCAAGCGCTCTCCCTCCTCAAGCCAAACACCTAACTTAGAAATAACCCCGCTCACCTGGGCTTCACAGAAGGAAGGCACAACAAGCAAAGAACTCAAACTCCAAGCTACAACAAAAGACGCCACTGGTAGGAGACGATGAGAACATTTGTTTATTCAAATGAAAAGTAAAAAATATTTTACATGGTTCATATTTTGTGCAGTAAAACCAAGGGAAATTTTGTTTGTTTCACAGTATGTCTTAAATATCTGAGATTATGGATATCATGGTATGCAGTGCTTGCAATATGCAATTTATTGTTTGTTGATTTCATTTACAGTTAAGTTTTAAAAGATGGTTGGAAATGTAAAACATGTTTGTGAGATGTGTCTAAATCAAGGGGAAGACAAATAGAGAAACCAAACTGAGATGAGTTGTCTCAGCATTGTGGCTAGGCCTTTTCAAGTTTGGGCAAGACTTAAAAAAAGACTTAAAAAGACAACAGAATTCTTAATGTAAACATCAGAAAGAAACTAACTTGGAATAGGAAATCAAACAACCCCCAAAACAGGACAAAAGCATGAATGCTCGGTATAAAGTATTGCTGCAGAGTCAACAGGGTTCCCCACTGTCGCTCGGTAACGCAAAACAATCTCCTGGGTTCCTCTGACTGTAAACTTATCAACCAATCGGTCAGCATGGTTGGACTAAACTGACTCTGAGAAATTCCTTGAGATGATATTTGTTGGAAATTGGTGTTATAGAAATACATTAAACTAAACTGAATCCCCCCCCTTCCAAAAAAAACAAAAAACAGTATTGATGTTGACAAATGTAGATTATTTACAGTATAATACAATTACCTATCCTAATTAATTATGAGACTGATTAGTTTATGAATGTTGATATAGTTTTTTAAAACGTATTCCTGACATTTTTTAAACAAACTAACAAAAATTTATTCATTCAAAGTACTGAAATTATAATTGAAGTTTTTTCTTGTTTTGTTCCGTTGTTTAAATCAAGTATTCAGTGTCCTGTCAAGCAATGTGGCAGCAAAGAATAATTGTCTTGATGCCAAACAGGGCCTAACAGATTATGCTTTTACAAAAGTGGAGCATTACGGCTATAAGCCATAGTGTTCCGCTTGATTTATGCATGTAAATAGCTTTATTGTAATTGATGCAGGGAGTATTACAGATTATATGGACACTGCAATGGGACAGTAGAACAGGAAAGAATAAACAGGAAAAAGGAGAAAAGATGAAAAAAGAGGTGATAAGGGGACAATGATAAAAACGTCTTCTGTCTGCTTCATCACCTGCAAAGAGAGATGTAAAAGAGCAGCAGAACCAAGCGGATATAGTATAAGAGATACAATAAAAGTAGCATCTTGATACTATGGCTGGAGAATATAAGTATTATTTAATCTGAGATTTTTTAGATCATTGTTTTAAAGAGGGAATTGTGGTAATCATAACTTCATTTTATTTTTAATTATTGAAAAAGCAACACCATTTAAACTGCTCTTCTGGTCGCGTTTGCTCACTAAGGTAGAATAAAGCAGACGACTATATGATTTCTGCAGAGGGAGCTGATTTTACACATTGGCAAATGGTTTGGGGAAGATTCTAAGATCATCTATTAGCATTGGCCAGGTTGAAGGCTGCCATTTATCAGCCAGTCCTCAGATGGCTGCCTGACCGCCTCAGCCAGGCAGCGTCGGGGTCAGGTGCCCTTTACGTCTGTCACAGTATATGGAAGAGTGTGAATCTCCGGTCTAATCTGAGGATTAAAAATTCACAGCCTGAGGAAGGTCCTGGCAGGCTTCTACACTGCACCAAGATAACACTGGTTTTCTTACTTACTGTCTCTCCTAAAAAAAAAAAAAAAAAAAAGAAAAATTTTATGTATTTTGTGCAGAACAACCCGTCATTTAGATGGTTTAATTTAAAGCAAGAATATATTTAAAAACAAGGTTAACTGAGGTGTGTCAACTGTAATGTGTCATAAACAGACAGATGGACCCAGTATTCGAGGTGAGACAGTCAGTAGGAAAGTACAAAACGTTTATTAAAATAAACAGACAGCGGGCTGCTGTGAAACTGCCGACCACAGATGCAGACAGGCAGCCTCAGTGGTTCGAGGGAACAGAGACAAGACGTGGTACCAGAATTTCTGCAGGACTTTAAGCCGGTCTCCTCATAGGAGCCAGGCTTACATAAATAAAACGGACCTTCCCCGCGTTCCAAGTCAAAACCCTGAGGACTTCATGGAGAACAGGATCAGAAGACAAGACAAACACTACACCTCTCAACCAACTGGTAGCTGGGAATAAATACATGAACCTTAGAAATAAACAGAAAGGAAACAATGATCTGGCCCCTATAGCTGGACTGAGCCGAATATAAAGCAGAACCATCAGGTGGAGAGGATGAGGAGTGATTAGGAACCTCCTAGAGTTAAGCAGGTGAATGATATGAACAATTAAGGCTAGCTATCAGGACTGATCATCATGTAATGAGGCTGAAAAACCTTGCTAGTAATGTTAGCAAAGCATCTTCAAGCTAATCACTGGTCTCCTAAATAATTAGATATTGGTTAATGGCAATATTCATTAATAAACTCTCAAAAACAGTCATAAATAGCAATAAGCTAGCAATACAATTTGGAACCAGTGGCTGCAGGTTTGATTCCCAGCCTTCCACATGGACTCATAACTGTTAGGTTAATTGGCATCTCTAAATTGACTGTAGGTGTGTGCATGTCTCTGTTAACCTGTGACAGACTGGCGACCTGTTTAGGGTGTACACTGGCGCTACCGTTTCTCTGATGGAATAAGCATCGTTAGCAATGCATGGCATTTTGAAACATCTTATGAGTTAGCTTAATTTATGAATTAAGCTAACATTAGCTTCCCTGTCTGGCTTGAAAGAACTCTTGATTACACTTCAGGCGAGGAGAGTTGAAAAAGCTAGTAGAGTGGGCACTGGTTGGAAATGGGCCGGTTTTCCTGCGATTCCTCCGCGATGATCTCTTCATTTCGGCCAGTTTTATTTCAAAAGAACTGCAATATGCCCACGGACAACTACCGGCTCTCTGCCGTTGTTAAAGGTAGCGTTTATTGTGGAGGCTGCAGTCGAAAGTGAGACCATAAACAGCAAAATCTTATGATGATATGTTTTTGATTAAAATAAAGTTAATGGTCAATTTGTAGTGACTGCATTATCTTATTTTACTCGATCTTGTCTCGAAGGAGACTGTTTTATTTCTGCATCTCTATTGTATTTAATGAAAATGGTTTTAGTGTCTTTTTGGCAAACAAATAACTTTGCATCAACAAAGGGTCCGTGGATCATCCGTCCATTCGATCGGTCGCGTGCTCATGGATCATTTCTAAGTTATAAAAACATCCTCAGCGACTCTGAATGATTCCGATGGTCATCAGGCCTCTTTTCTATTTTTAATCAGTGGGTTTTAATTTCGTCACCATCGTTTCAGTCATTAATGCAAAATTGGTCCATGTTGAAGTTTAGAAATGTAGATGAAAAAAGAAATCCACACCCGCGACTATCTTTTTTTTATGCGTGACGTTTCGGCGTTCTTTCGCAAACCTTCATTTGAAATGCAGTGTATTATTATAGTGGGTATTATGGGCTACTTATAGCTACAAGGATATTTGATGCCATGTTTATGCAGGAAATAATGCTTCTTATATCTTGATCTAAATTCACCAATCTGTGGTGAAACTATGGATCTTTCTGTCATTTTGTTGATGTGTGTGGCATCTGCAATCCATTGGGAATCCCATAGGGAGGGAGGGGGGATCATGCAACGTCATTCCATCACGGTTTCCGGAAAGGGTTCCCCAAACTCGGTATTCGGTACATATTATTTAATGTTTTTTCTCAAATCCTTTCTCCTCCGCCACACACCCACTTTCAAACCTGGAGCGGGCGGACACAGAGGCGAGGCGGCGACAGGTTAAAAGTAAAACATGCTTTGCCCGGAGCTCGGGAGAAAGAGGAGACGTGATATATGGACACATTTTCACTTCATTGAAATGGAGAACAAAACCAAATGCTTGATTGTAGTGGAAGGGAAGGAATGTGGCCACATGATAGCTGGAAAAAACACAACAAACCTGAAGAGACACGTCGCAGTTCACCAGAAAGACATTACGGTAAGTTAACAGAAAGATTAGTGGTGGTTGTTTATAATGTAACATTAAATCAACGGCTATAATGTCCCAATGATAAACTAGGGTGACCAAACGCCCCGGGACATATCCGTATTTCACGTCACGTCCCGCGCGTCCCGGGCTTTTTTTAGAAAGTGAGGAAATGTCCTGATTTCACTATGCGACGACGCTCCGTGTGATGTAATCCCTGAGCCGCATCAGTGCAGGCAGCCCTGTTCTTAATCAGAGGCTCTATTCGAAATCCTCGGCTGCATCCTCCAAGGATGCGGTCTACCTAGACTGGATCCCTTCAAAGTCTTTGAAAATAAGGAGGCCGGAAGAGTTTTGGCTGTGAATTCGACCAGGTCTACCCTTCGGCGGGTTTTACCGCCGTATGCTCTGTTGCTTAGCAACCGTAAACGTTGACACACAAAGCAGGAAAAGAATGAATACAGAAGTTTTCAAAACTGTTTATTTATTTTTTTTTTTAAAAGTTAAAGTGAACAAAGACTACATTAACAAGAATCCAGAGGGAATAAAGTTCCAACCACCGAACAGGAACAAAATAAAATCAAATGTAATTTATGAAACCCCGGTCAGTTGGGAATAACATGCTGCTGTCATTTTGCACATCTCTCATGTTGCTGCTATTTCAAATATCCATCACTGTAAAATGTCCAAAGCTGCATATTGGTTATTTATTCTCCAGTTTTATATTTTTAAAACAGTACAGTATTTTATTGTTCATATTTTAACTCTTCCCTATTATGTTATTCTTATATACATTTTCTAAGGACCACATTTGTGTGACCATTTTCACAATCTTTCTGCTGCTGTACATTTTTCTCCATTGTGGGACAATGAAGGGATTTTCTATTATATTCTATAAAAGGGTTAGAAATATATAAGTAAATCTAAACAATGTATCTACAAAATATATCTGTGAAATCTCTAATATTCAACAACAAAAAATACTTAGTTAAGCATATTGTGCAAAATTAAACTATCAGATTTATAGTTCCCACTCTGCAGATTTATTAGAATCTGTCCTTAAATTCCAGCCAAACCCATTTTACTCAGTAACAGATAAAAACCTTTAGATAAACCAAACATTGCACGCCACATATCTGACTCTATAACCATTAAAACAACTATTTTCATTAATCTCAGGCGGAACTATTCACAGACTGGATTATATTAAGCTGCACTTCCAATTTTCACCACCACTGTTCTGCGCCAAGTAACATTTCCTCTGATCACGGAGCAAATCCCAATGATGAGACATTTGTTCTTTCAATCAACCCCCCACCCCGCTCCAAGGTGTCCTGGTTTTCCATAAATGAAAATATGGTCACCCTAGATAAACTAACTAATGTTGGCTAACTTTCATAGCATTTAGTATCCAGGCTGGCTACATTACGTTAGCTTGTTAGCACGTAGCCACTGTAGCCAATTGTTGATAGAACTGAATGTGAAGTTAAATTTATGCTAACTTAGATATGTTATACTGGCCAGGCAACTATAGTTTCAGTTAAATTGCAAGTTTGATTAAAGCAGACAGACGGGTAATCTAGGAGCTGCAAGTGAACTACAGCTTACACAAAACACCTTGGCAGCTACACATGTATGCTAAATGCTAAAACAAACTGAAACTATTTATCAGGATAAGACAAAATAACAATAATATGCCACACATAATTCAGAACAACTTTAACCTAGATTTCCATACAACAACATTGCTAGGGGAACCACTGCAGGGATGCAAACTCCCAATGTCTTTATTTGGTGACATAAAATGCTGCTCTGTTTATCTGCACATTACTATTACAAGGACATTTGATTTGAATTGGCATCAATATTAGTAATACAACCAAAATGCATGCACACTAAAATGTCTGCAATTTGTCCCCTGCATTACATGATAGTGGGAAATGATAAAGCGGCTTGCCAAAAACAAATTAACAAAAGATGGCTACACAGAAAGGGAATGTCCCAGTGGCCGGATGTGGCGTCACGCGATTACCCTGACTTGTAGTACAAACAGCTCAATCTGTGAGTCCTCCTGCTTTACGGTGAAGCATACAATAAAAATTGTATGCTGTAAACCAATATTAGGCAAACTTGATAAAAAACGTATAAAATTAAAATAAAGTGTTCCTTCCTTGGCTATGCTTTGCACACATAACAATGACACTAGCCAAACGGTTAAGAAACAAAATAATTCTCAGCAGCTGCACCTATTACAAAAAGTCTGAAACTGAAAAGTGCACAAGAATTATTCAATCACAGTGTTCTGAAAAGTGAATTCCTCTATTCTGCATTTTAGATGAATGACTGCTTAGGTGCACTGGTGGTCGATACTTTGAAAAACGAGTATTGTATCCGGATACAACATTTCAGTATCAATACTTTTTTGAGAATCGATACTTTTGACAACCCTACCTCTTAATAAACAAAAAAGAAAAACTTCAATAAACTTCTCAGATCTCTCTGAGAATCACCTCTCTCTGCCTCAGACAGCATATCAGCCGCCCCACACAGTTTATTGCTGTGTTGTTCTTAATTTTAGATGTAGATCTCTTTATGTTTTTAATATAATCTCTATCTGTTCTTTTTTGAGATGCTGCACAGACTCGTTAAGTGGGGCTTTGGTTTATAGAATGTGCTGTTTTTCTTTTTTTTACTTTAAACAGGGTGTCCGCGGATCCTTAAAAAGTCTTAAATTCCATAATGTAAAAATAAGGCCTTAATTAGCATTAAAATGTCTTAAATCCGCGTTTCAAAGGTCTTAAATGCAATCAAACCGACACCATCAATTATTATTTTATTTTCCTTTTAAAATCAAGTAACATTACGTCTAAACAATATTTTCTCGCAGAAAAAAAAATAGGCGGAACCAACTAACAAATTCCAAGTTCACGGGGGTTAACTAGGTGCATGGAGTCGACTGGATTATTAGCAAATGGTGGAAATTTCTCGCTTTAACCTTTAACCATGGGGAAGTGTAAATTTAATGAAAATTGGTTGCATAATCCTAAATTTGCGCCGTGGTTAAGACCAGTTTGTGGCAATGCGTTCGAAGTCCGGTGTATACTGTGCAAGAAAGTGTTAAAACTCAGAACAATGGGGATCAGAGCATTGGAGACCCACATGCAGTGCGAAAAACACAAAGTGGCTGCGGAAACCTGTCGGAAAACACCAGGTATTTCCTAGTTCTGTTCCGTTGTGCCCACATCAGTACCACAGAGCGCTGCTCCATGCCGTACACAGGAATCTGCATCAGCCTCGAGTACCGCGGTTGCTACACCAACAGACATCCCAACAGCATTTGGCTCCACCGCAACTCTCAAAGCCGAGGTACTCTGGTGTCTGCATACGGTAACAAAACACCAGTCGTATAACGCTAGCGAGGCTGTTGGTGACATTTTCCAAACTATGTTTCCAGACTCTGAAATCGCTTGTACGTTTGCGTGCGGTAAAGACAAAACTGCATACATTGCCAGATTTGGACTGGCTCCTTACATAACCAAGCTCCTCGTTGCAGACGTTAAAAGCAGGGTTCCCGCGGGTCCTTAAAAAGTCTTAAAAAGGCATTGAATTCTTTACAAAAATAAAATTAAGGCCTTAATTGGCATTAAAATGTCTTAAATCAGTCTTTTGGTAGGTCTTAATTTTTAAAACACACACAAAAAATTTTTTTTATTACGATTTATTTTAGTAATCTAAATTAAAATGTTAAAATTGACAATTTTTATTTTTAATTATAAAACAAATAACGGCTCGGCATTATTGGTTTCGTCCGATAGCGGAAGCAATAAAAGCGTTGTTGACGGCGACGGGACATTTAAATGCACCATTGACTTTTTGTCTGGAAACTATGAGCAAGTGTAAATGTTATGAAATTGGTTATCCAGCCAAGAGTTTTTTCTCCATGGCTAAAACCAGTACCAGGGAACACATAGGCATGAGGCACAGTGTATTTTGTGAAAAGAAGTCATTCAAGCTCGGAGCGATGGGAATTAAGGCAGTGGAGTCACACACATGTGAAGCCACGAAACACAAAGCGTCAAAATAGAGTTACCGAGAAACAGCCGGTATTTCTCAGTTTTATTTCCACCCTTGTCTCATGCAAGCTCCCTTATCACCAAATCAAACATACCAAGAAAACGATACAAAGAAAAATAGCTGCAAAGAAGACTTAGCACTGGTTATGTGGTGGCTTTAAAAACTGATTTGTTTTGTTCCTGCTAAAACAAAGTTTGTGAATTCAGTTAAATAATTGTTAAAATATATCTGTCATTTGTGTGTTTTAGCTTTCTTCCTGTATGGGAAGCTTTTTCAAAATTTGAAACATTAGTGCAGTGGTTTTATGTTATAATAAACCTTTGGGTTAAATTGTTGCAAGTAAGCAGGTTTTTCTTGTGTTTCTTGTAAATTTGGTCTTAAATGTTTTATTTCAAGTGGCATTAAAAGTCTTAAAAAAGTCTTGAATTTAACTTGCCTTATGCTGTGAGGAACCCTGACAAAGGAAAGCGTTTGTTTTAATGTTGGCAAGGCACTCAATTCTGCGTCCAAAAATAAGCATTTGGACTGTGCATACTTTCAGGAATCTGTGATTAATAAAAAGTTAAAAGGGAACAGTGTTTATTTATAATAAATCTTTTGTAACAGTATTCGGTACCATTCAAAATTTTTTCCCCCTCTTTTTTTTTGGAAGAGAAATTAATACATATTCAGCAAGGATGTGTTAATTGGATTAAACGATTTATATTGTTAGAAAAGATTTCTATTTTGAGAAATATGCTGTTCATTTTAAGTTTTTATTTATTTTGAAAAAAATGCTGTAGTTCTTTTTAACTTTTTATTTATCAATAATAAAAAAAACTATCACAGGTGAGATCGAGTTGGATATGAAAGGCAAAGAACTGAGATCTATACAGTAAAAACCCAATGTTCAGGTTCATGGCATGCAGTGTACATGCATCATGTTACTGCTGTGCAGTTTGTTTAAAATCTTTGTAGGCTGTCAATATTCTGCCTTATAAGTCAGTCTTTGCACATTT
>JAGKQL010000009.1:36867495-36881239 GCA_018398635.1 Cyprinodon brontotheroides
GATGCCTCCAGTAAAGCACATTCACATGAAAATTACTCTGAATTAAACTTACTTATCATTTATTGAACAGTATGGAATAATTTCATATTTAAAGTACTTTCAGAAGTTTGAATTCTGAATGTGACCGGACTTTTCCTTTAACACTTCAGACTCAGGAAAACCTGGATATATTTGGACGTCTGTGGCTTTGGGTCCCCCGGCGGTGGCCTCGGTGCTCTGGGGGGGGGGGGGCACGTCTTCGGCTCCTCACAACCACTAATGAGCATTTTTTCTTTGGATAAACTTTACATGCAATAATGAACTTTCACAAACAACTACAGGTGCTTGGTTCCAGGTAATTTGAGATTCATTTCCATACAGAAAGCCCATATTCTGATCTTCAGCTACCACAGTATACATGCCAGATTAAATAATACTACTTATACTTCAGCAATAGTATCGAGGTGTTACTTGTTTCTTTTATACTATTCTTATGTCTCATACCTGTGCTGTTCTGTTTGCAGCTCTTTGAAGGTGATGAAGCAGACTGAAGATGTTTTATCTCCCTTTTGTCTCCTCTTTCTTTCATCTTTTCTCCTTTTTTTCTGTTTTTCCTTTCCCGTTCTACTTACATTGCAGTGTCCATATAATCTGCAATACTTCCTGCATGAATTATAATAAAACTATTTATATATATAAATCAAGTGGAACACTATGGTGACAGCCATACTGCTCTACTTAAGAAAGCAAAATGTGTTAGGCCCTTTTTGGCATCAAGACAATTATTCTTATTGCCACATCGCCAGACAGGACGCTATTTAGAAAAAAAAAAGAAAACCTAGATATTCTGAGATCTGATTGATATTGTTACCACGAAACAAAAGACTGTTTACCTTAACTAAGAGAGTTTACCTTAACAAAGGGTTGTTCTAGTTTGGTTAAAGCAGATAAATGTGTGTGAAAGGTCAAACCTTGCTGTCAGTGGCTCCTATGTACACAAAATTATAACATGAATCTGCTTCCTGCGAAAACTGTGTCAGCCCTCATGCATCTGACTGACGAGACACACCCATATTTTAATCAGTTCATATTTTAAGCACATTTTTTTTTAATGCTTCTTATGCAAATAGAAAAAAACATCCTCCTGCAGCTCTGAGAAGAGCAGATGTAATTTTGTTTTCCACTCTAGATTGTTAACAAGATTATACTTCACGCAGCTGTTTCTATGAAAGGAACCAAAGAGAGTCGGGTCTTAAAGAGAAAAAAAAAAAATCTGGTACCTGCACAGATGAATCTGATGAACGACACAATTTGTTTTGAAGAGAATAGTGTTGCTTCTGTTATCTGTCGTGGAAATGTTGCACACAGGCAAGGACATATTGAGCTGAATCTGTGCACAGATCAATCTGCACACAAAGGAAATCAATACAGCGGAACTGAGTTACTCAGATGAGCCGAGTGCAGATCATTAGATTTGGATGTGAAGAACCATTCCAGTAAATGGAAATAAAAACACGTTTCCTGTGGTGGAATCTAGCTTTATCGCACAAGTGTAATAATTGTGTTCAGAAATGATTCTCACAAACATTGTTTCTGGAGATGGAGGTAATCAAAATAATGACTACTTCACTGTTTTGGTGTTTTCCATTAACCGGCATGCATCGCTGCAGCCTTGCCTATGGGGGAAAAAAATCCAGTGACTCATTATCTCTGAAATGAAACTATTATCTTGAAAATAATAAATAAACCCATTCTGCATGATGTGATATTACACATACAGAGTGGCACTCGGCGAATCCCTCTGAAAGGGAAAAAAAGACCCATATGGTCATATTGTTTTGGAAATAAGGATGCACGGATGCTCAGTCACCTGTTATTCTTAAGTATGGATGAAATTGCAGTGATGGTTTTCAAATAAGACAGCTTGAGTTTACCTCTGCTGGATAAAAATAGCCACTACACTGCCGGATCTCCAGCTGTTCCTTTATCCCCGGCTCAATCCAGTCATTAAAACTTTCACATCTTTTCAAACATTTGTTGAAAAAGCTGCCAAATCACATGGAAATGTCTAAGCAGCAGGCACATTTCACAATATGAAAAAAAAACTTATAGAAATGGAGCTAAGTGAGAACTGCTGCTGAGGGAAGTAGAAAGCTTGAAAATGGCCATCTGATTTTTTGTGCTGTTGTTTGCAGAAATGCCTTAGAACAGTCGTCTTCAATGTTTTCCAGGCCAAGGACCCAAAAACTGATGGCGATATGGAGCAGGGACCCCCTAATTATATATATTGTATGAAATTGTGTATCGCTGAATGTGTGCATTGATGACTGAAAGACATCGTCTGCCTCCATTTATCTGTTTACTACAGTCTGTTTAAATCGCGTTAATGTGGATTTAAAGACCTTTCAATTAGTGGAAAAAATTGCGAAACCTTCGTGACCCCCATGCAGTACCTCTGTGTACCCCCTAGTGGTTGCGGACCCCCTGTTGAAGACCTCCACCTTAGAAAATAGTTTTGCAAATATCATGACTTTTTTTTTTCCTTTGGTTATTAAATATCTATATATCATCATCATCCATTTGGCTTTTGTCGTCACTGTGGCACATTTGTCCAGTACTATAACCCTTGCCCCTAATTTACATGGCATCATGTGTTAACCGCGCAGAAAAAACACAACTGTAATCCAAAAGATTATTCACGCTGTGTCTGAGGTTTGGTTTGGGAACCTCTGTCGGTTGTTCTTTTAGATCCTTTGGTTCAGTTGGTGTCTTTTATGCCACGGAGCAGTTCCTGTTGACAGTAAAACAATGGGATAAAATTCTAGCTCTCATCACAGCTTTCTTGAGTCTGAGGTCATGGTTATCAAACAGAGATAGTTCCTTAACGCTATCAGTCTCTCCTACTAGCGGACAACTTTAGGTATTTTAGTGTTTTGAATGAGGGTAGAGGGATAGACAGACCGTAGCTTGTTGAAAGTCTGTTTTGGTGAAGAAAAAGCTGAGCAAATATATTGTAAATAAATTGGGGGTTCATTTTCAAACCAATCGTCTTTAGAAATGAGAAACTGATTTTGACTCAGCAATTAATACCATCTCCTACTGGCCGAAAAAGCCTTTTTAGACCTGGAAACAAGCTTTTAGAGGCAGTGGGAACAGCTTACTGACACGTGTCTACGCAAGTCAAACAATTTAGCAAATGACTTACATTAAAATTGGTGGGAACACTAGATCCAGTTCAGCATGCAATTTAAAGTGACACCATTGAGCGCAACATATGGACGTTTAAAACACTGTACCAGTTGCTTCTGATCTAACAAGCTGAAACAACTCTGTTTACATTCGCTAAACATGGAGCCGCTCTGGTGAGAGGGATTCAGACAGAATAGGGCGAAACAATAAAGGACACTGACTGCGCCCTGGCTTCCTTCCATGTTGCTCTCCATTGTTTACATTCCTGATTACTGTCACACTGAATGCTAACTCATAGTGATGGCGTCTCCACACATACTTGACAGTGTAGGGTCAAACCCAGGTTTTTATGCCAATGCGACGAGAGCCAAATGCCAATTGTTAGCCATTCGACCCATGTTTGAAAACCCCGGGTTAAACCGCTAATTTCAGTGGAAAGGAGGCTTTCGATACAAGTGGTTTTCCTTCCAGAGGATATATTATAAGTAATGTGCAACCTACCAAACCTACTTTGGATCCCATTTGGTAGGCTTAGATGTAGTATTGAGAAGAGGGATGTCTGGAGATGCCATCTGTTACCCTAGCATCCTGATCTAAAATGAGTTAAGGACAATGGATGCATCAATTCCTAATTAAAAGTTTTGCCTCATACAGATTTCCTGCTTTTTATTGCCTTGAAAACTTTCAGCTCTTCAAAGAAACTTTAAGAGTGATTTGTTTTTTCTTCGTCATCCAGAATAGTTTTAGACCTAAAACTTCCACCATCATGTTTAGCTGTCACCATCATGTTGTTTGCTGAAATGCTGTGTTTTAAAACAGATGTAACAGCCATAGAAATGGGTTTGCTTTTCCTGACTAACAGATGTCAAAGGCTTTGGCTGTTTCTAAATTTGGCAAATCGTAGCTCTCTGCTTTCTGCTCCAAGCCCTTCAGGGCCAACAGCAAGAGCACTATCCAGGGTAAGAAAAGAACTCTGGACTGCTGTACTGAAACCGGACGTCCTTTTATCCTTACAGATGTTGTGTACTCAGTGGAAACGCACGTGGATTATGCTAGTCAAACTGGGACTGTGAATGGCTGAACCTCTTCGCTATCAAACCCAAAACATATTAAGGCGTTTACATTTCCATGTGTCACACACTGTACATGCCTCTATACATTGGAAAAAAATCGAAATCTAGATAAGTCATTTTTTCTTAAAATAAGTGCATTTGTTCTTGGATTGAGGAGGTAAAAGAGGCATTTTGCCAATGGAAGAAGACAATTTGCAATTAAAATAAGAAAACACAATTGCATTGACTTATTTCAAGTGCATATGATCTAATTATTTTATTTTAAGTAAAAATACTCATTCCATTGGCAAACTATTTCATTTACCTACTCAAATTAAGAGTAAAAGCACTTAATTTAAGAAATTCTTACCTATTTCCATTCATTTTTCCGTGTGTATAATGCATTTTTGTTTAATTGGAGTTTGTAATGAATGCATCTTAGGCTCGATCCAAAAACCTCAAACTGTAGTTCTTAACACCTATTCCTATAACTTCTGTCCCTTTGAACAATCATGGGATCAACAGCAAGAACATGATCAGGTTAGGAAAGAAGCTCTGGATTGCCCTCCTAAGTCCAGACAGCTTTCAGCCTTATGGACGTCAATAACCAGTGGAGACACAGATGAATAATATGGGGTGTCATTTGTTAAGTTAAGGAGTGAATAAATTAGTAGCAATATTTATGGTGATTTATTGTGTTTTAAGAGACAAATAAGGGTTTTTTTTCACTCTCATTTATTCATTTATAAAATCTTAACTTATATTAACATATTTAGTTTGTAGCTAAATATGTCCAATGTGTTATAAATCACAAAAAGAAGATGAGAACATCACTCTTGCACGGTACATGTCAGAAAAACCTTATTTATATAAAATCCCGAGAGATGGGCTGTGCCTACGTTTCCTGTCAGACAAATTATTGCAGGCAACCTTATTTAACCTTATCCTATCAGGGGCTAGGAAAGTTAGGATGGCCGTATGCTAGCGATATTTCCTGGTCCTAGCTAGCCTAATTCTATAGTTTTGCTAAAAGCAAAATTTTCTCATCTCTTTTAAAGATTGTTCATATTGGGGCCTAATTTGGGCATACACTGCAATATTTTCAATCACTGCACACAGCTAGAGTTAAAACACAGCTCATGATGTTTGTTCTCACACTGTGCGGCCTGACGCTCTGATGGGATCTACCTGCTCATACTGCACGTCCAAAAAACACCCGTCCGACTCAGTGGCGAGAGATGGCGCTCGTCGGACTCGTCAGTCTGGAAGAAGAAGAAGAACTCCCTTGTTTGCACGTGAACAGCGCTCAAGGTTCTGCACTGCAAAATATCTAAATCTAGATAAGTCATTTTTTTTTTAAAATAAGTGCATTTGTTTTTGAATTGAGGAGGTAAAAGAGACATTTTCTCAATGGAACAAGACAATTTACATATGAAAACACAATTACTTTTAAGTACATTTCTATCCAATTAATACTTATTTTTAAGAGTAAAATACTCATTTGTGGCAAACTATCTCCTTTTACCTGCTCCAAAAAGTAAATACACTTAATTAAAGAAATTTTGACTTATTTTATATATTGTTTTACGTGTGGTAAATTGGATGGTAATTCTGCGGGTTACACACACAGTGCGTCGGCCGTCTCAATTTCACTAATGTTTGATTTTTCTCCCTGACCTTACAGATTCACTGATCGGGAGGTATGGTAATGAAGGCTGGCTGAAAATCACTACCTCTCGTTACCTCCTCTTATAACGCCAGCGCGCGCAGGACATACGAGGCTAAATCGGGCTAATTACTGCGGAAAAAATTCTTTGAACGACTGGAAAAATCAGCCTGAAAAAGGACAAAAATCGCACAGTCTTACATGCCCGGATCCTGGCCTGGCGTGGTCCTATTCAATTCTAGTCAGAATATGAGTCTGATGCTGCTCCATAGAGCTGTGATTATGGGGCGTGTTTATTCGAAGCGAACCAGGAAAAAAATGCCTCATAGCACTCAATTGGATAGACCTATTACCAATATGAAATAGAGTGCGTGGACGATGTTAGCCAATGATAGCGTTGTCAACAAAATCAGCGCAGTTTCAATGCCTAGAATAAGAAGATGAGCCTTGACGCTTTCTCTGTTCCTCTTTAAAATTAATTTGCTGGTCCATATCTTCTAGAACAGACCTAATAGCAGAAGTTACACACTCAACTCTCCATCAGCAGCCATTGTTTGTCAACCAAGCCGCCGCTTTGGTCAGCGGTTGATTACGCTAATGTGTTGAGTCATCCGTCCATCATCGTGATTAAAGCCCTGACAATTTGATTGGCCCGCCTGCATATTGTGCTAGCTGTACCAAGGCTATTGTTGAGCAGGTACAGACCTAACTTCCTAATCTACAAACGCTGTGGGCGGACTAAGTTCGAATGGCACCAGCAGGTTATGATCGACCTACCTACCCTCATGCGTTGTAGCAGAGGTTCTACTCACGTGATCCCAGTTCTACATGCACATAATTTATTAGTCCTGGGTGTAGCTTGTGAAACAAAATCTAGAAATATAATTAAATACACTGAATTCATGATTTAATGACATCTAAAAGCCCCTTAATCACTAGCACTTGATGGAAGGGTGGCCTAAACATATTTTAAAGATGGGTGCAATTAATTTTCCCCATTGGGACAGGTTGGTTTGAATAACTTCTTTTATTAAAGACTGTGAAATAAATGCTTTTTGGAAAACTGCTGCTTCTATTTCCCCATTATATATTTGTCTGCTATTAAAATGTGTTTGAATGTAAAGACGTAATTAAAAGAAATCCCCAAACATGTTTGCATCCAGATGTTTGATGCATGTTCACACCTGAACATGCATCTTGGGCTGCATGCAGGTCCTCCAAGACCTTCAGTCAAGGTGTGTGAGGTTGAAAACTTGATTACTTTCAAGTTAAAGCAATTTCCAGCAGAATTGAATTCTTGTTCTCGGTTGCAGGTGAGCACCCTGCGGACATCTGCGTCTTCCCCAAGAAATAAAGCACCTATAAACAGCACCCCTTTAACGGAGAGGGAATGTAGAGTCAAAATGCAATTAATATGCAAATTTTAGTGGGAAGACTTAATAGGGAGCCTTAACAAACACCCGTGTGTTGTGAGATAAGGCTGTTTTCAGGTTGTTTTCTTCTAACCTCTGCTTGTCCAAAGTCAATGCCTTGGGGAGCTGGAAGTCTTGTAAAGGCATGGATGGAGCTTATAATGTTTGTTTTTTTTCTAACGGGAGAAACGGGTAGAGGTTGTGTTTCAGGGTCCACAAAGTTAAAATGGTAGTTAATTTAAACTGTTCATTTCTCATTTCATTATATTGTCTATTTTCCTTACAAGGTTGAACAGTTTTCTCTGAATGCCATTAGACTACGCTGGAAGGAAGGGGGAGTCAGAAGGAAAGGGAAAGATACTGGATGGGGAGGTTGAATATATAGCCTTAAAGAAAAGCGGGGAGATTGGAGGTAGAGCAAAATCTCTGCATTCAGATTCGACACTGTTTACATCTGATCACTGCTGCACTTTATGGAACTGAAACGTTCATTTACAGTCTGAAAAGCTGTACTAAACGAAATTTTGTTTTGTATACACTCTCTTTATACAAAATGACAATAAAAGTTGTCTAAGTAACCCTCATGGCTGAACATTTAGACCAAAGACAGGAATAAATGAAACACACAGACAGGTTTAGGACGTAGTACAGCAGGTCAAAGCTGCTGCTGCTGCTGCTGCTGAGGCCACAGCAGCTCAGTCTGATGGATCCAAATTCTGAGATTCAACCCCCCTCCGTCTCTCCATCTCTCCCTCCCCAGTCCCCACCCTACCTAATGATTCATCCACCACCTCCAGCCCTCCTGCGCCCTCACTATGATTCACACCCACTCCCTGAGCTAAATTATTGCTGTGGCCGCTAGAAGAGCTCCATCACTCTCCCTCCATCTTGGGTTATCATCAAACAAGTATATGAGCTGCGACCAGAGCCTGATTGCACTGAAGTGCCCAGCTCAGCAGTTTTTATGAGACTATGTGCACTTATTCACACACTCAGACTCACACCCTGCTAGCTTTGATAGCACTTTCGCAGGAAGAGTTTTCCATTTTTTAAATGCTTGAGTGTTTTCTTCCGATGGTGCAGCGGCGATTCAGTGGAGGGCAGGGGAATTGTGCACGCAGGACGCTATAAATGTTGATTAGATGAATGTTGAGTGCAGCATCTAATAAACAAGAAGCCATTGGCATTCCTTTCATAGCGTGAAGCCTTGGGGGAGAAGGGCCCAAACACAACAACTGTGCCTGTTAATAAAAAAAAAATTCTCCCAAAGAGATAGATGTGATTCTATTCTTTTGCGTTTCGTCCAAGGTCAGTTCTGATTCAGTCCCAAATGATGTTCATTGATCAGTGCAGAATTGTGAAAGTCCTAGTAAACATCCTTGGTACAAAATGACCAAGTTACCAAACCATTTAAGTCACATTTATCTGGTGTCTGGTATGTGAGGATCTGTCAAAGTGTCTTTAAATTGTCATATTTCACCCTTTTTACTGGATAAACTAGACTATGTCACCTTAGACAGTGATTCCCTGTCATCTTCACCGCCTTATGTGTCACAAAAAAAAAATGTAAATCCCTATATTGTCCTACAAAGGTGAAATTCACTCTCTGCATTTAACCCATCCCCTTGGGCATCAGTGGGCTGCCATTGTACGGCGCCCGGGGAGCAGTCTGGGGTTAAGCATCTTGCTCAGGAACCCAGAGTGCAGGCTGTGGCGATCAAACCGGGTGCTTCAACTTTTCCAGGCCACAAGCGCACTTCTTTGACCCACTAGGCCAACACTCCCCTACACAATAAATTCCACATTTACACAGTAAATGTAGTACAGTGATTCTTTTAGAGTAATACAAAAACTGGAGTTAAATATACACTACGTAGCGTTCTAATTTAACATTAATTCTGAGTGGGACCAAATGCACTCTTAAAGTGTTACTTTAACACTTCAAAATTTATTGTGTAACTATCCTCATGAACTGGGAGTTTAAATATTAACCAGTAAATACACATTCTGTAAAATTATAAGGTACTTAGGGCGATTAAGAGTGTGTCTGGGCTTCTGGGGCATGGAGACTTCCCGAGAGGTTTGCTGGGGGGGTTAAATGTGGGCCATGTTGGTCCTTCTAGGGGGGGCATTGGGAAGCCAGGAGTGGGACTTCTGGAGGCTGGGTGCATGGTGTTTTGGGGATCTGCCTCAGCAGACATGGGTTACTGGCCTGGCGGTTATGTCGTGGATCTAGGATGGGCCGGGATCCATGGGCCGGCCTGCCCTTGAGTGGAGTCCCTGCGGGCGAGGTGGGGGCTTGGTTCTGAACTGATGTGCTGCCTGGTTTGTGGCCTGGTGCCATTGGAGTTTAGTTCCAGGTGTTCACGGATGCACACTAATTCTAAATACTAAGAGACAGATACAGATAAATGGCACCCTGAATATTATTGGGTAATCACTATAAGTTTGGCTTTTCACACAAATGGAAATGTTCTGGAAGCTTTTTTTTAATGTTTACTTTGGTTGTCTGTTGTCTTCTTTTTGCTTTTGTTACGTTTTCTGCTTTTTTTGCCTCTTATCTCCTACATGTGTGGTAGCAGACTACTAGGAGTTACTGTATATCTTCGGTTTTGTCCAATTTTGCTGTTTTATTTTCTCTCTTTTCATATGATCTATCCTGTCTCTCTTTCTTCCTCCTCTTAGTTCCCATTCCCTCTTTCTTTCTCACCTCCCTTTCTGTCCATTGTATTTGACTTTACTCCCAAAATAAATTCTAATAAAGTTTCATATACAAGTACTTAACAGAATCTTGTGGCAACAGTCATTGTCTGCTCGTGAAAGCAAATCTCTTGGACTATCATCTATCTCTTGGATATCCTTTCCCAGAACTATATATCAGCGAAACAGGACACACACACAAATCCATGTGCAAACTAGTTAAAGGGCAAAACTTTTATATTTATACATTTCTATAAATTGGGGCATAAAGGGGTTAAATTCAATCTAAGGGAATATGAGAATGAGAGTCGCTGAACCAATCTGTGAGGCTCATCTTATATGAAACATTGTGAAGCAAGAACATTTCTATAAAGAAAAACTAAGAAAAGAACATTATATGAAGAAGTTATTTTTAAGCAAAAACATAAAACACGTCCATCCTTCCATTTTCCATCACGCTTTATCCCTGCTGGGGTAGCAAGGGGTGCTGGTGTCTATCTCCAGCTGTCAATTGGTGAGAGGCGGGGTCCACCCCGGACAGGTCGCCTGTCTATTGCAGGGCAACACAGAGACAAACAGGACAAACAAACATTCACACACTCACACACCGAACGAGAATTTAGAGAAGCCAGTTAACAGTCATGTGTTTGGACTGTTAGAGGAAGCCGGAGTCCCCGGAGATAACCCACGATGCTCAGGGAGAACAGGCAAACTCTATGCAGAAATAGCCTGACGTACGAAACCTACTCACTCCTAGTCAGAATATGAATTCGATACTGCTATATAGAGCTGTGATTATGGGGCTTGTTTGGAAGTCCAACCAGGAAAAAAAATGCCTCTTGCACTCAATTGGATAGACTCACAACCAATAAGAGCAACGGAGGCGTGACGTATGTTAAGCCACCAAGGGAGCCAGCTGATAAATTAGACTTTTGCCGAATCCCGTAGGAAGGATGCCAAAACACTTTCTTTTCAAGCAACAAATGCCTGATCGTGTTTCTCTGTTCCTCTTTAAAATTAATTTGCTGTCTATATCTTCTAGAACAGACCTAATAGCAGAATCTACTTCCACCTCAACTCTCCAGCGGCATCATTATTGTTGTCAACCAAGCGCTTTGGTGGCGCGGTTAATTACGATTACTGCTGAGCGATCTGTCGCAGTCATTGGTAGCAAAGCCTCAGCCCTATCAATTTGATTGGTACGCCAGATATTGTATGCACGCCTTTCACTCACGCCATTGTTGAGCACGCCAGACCAACTTCCTCGACTCAAACGCTAGGCGGACAAGTTCCCGAATGGCACCCAGGCTAATGCAGAAAGACCCCGTGGCCGAATTCGAACCCAGGAACAGCACAAAAAATCTAAATCTAATCGCCGGGTTTAGCCAGTCAAGTTCCATAATTCAGCGCTTTTGAATTTGGAACTGCTTCGTTATCGGGCAGGAACGTATTTCAACAAGTTGTCAAACACATTCTTCAGAGTTTGGTCCATATTGAGCTAATAGTGATACAGTGGTTGCTGCAGATTTTTACTGATTCTCTCATTTCTTCATAGCCCAGGATTTATTTGTTGGACTAATACCCGGTTATAAGAGTTTGGCTACTGTAATCTAATGTGATCCTCAAGTAAATCAGTCCGGAGCTGCTGGGTTCATTTTCCTATTGAAAGTAATCATCAGGGTATGGGTTCCCTATACATAATAGTTATCTACTTTTATTCTCTGGATTTCAGATATTCCTGTAGATCCGAAGTATCTTTAAAGCTACACACTCCCCTATGGCTAAATTTATTCAAATGTATATCCACATCTCAAGCTTGATATGTTGTTTGTAATCCTGTTTGGAGCCCACAATTGAGCACTAATTCAGAAGGTCATTAGTTTGACCAACATCTGTCTGGCAGCACCTCTATATGGGCACCAAATACTGGGGTTTAGAAATATCAGTACCACTCCTCTGTTTGGCCATTAACCTGTTTTTTTAAATCAATGGCTGGAATGTCGATTACTTATTCCAATGTCTGAACCAATGGATTCCTCTCCATAAGATTGTTTATGGAAGAGCTAACTGCCAACACCATATGTGCTTGGCTTCAGATGAAATCTTCAAAGCTACAGTGTAGTAAGCATTTTCAGCAATACACAGTCCAACGTCCAGACGGGCCAGACCGCAGCAACATGAACATCCTCACAAATCGGCTTCCTCCCCAACAGTACGCGACCAGCGTTCATGGACTAAAATGTCTTCCACGACGTCGGAGATCACCTACGCTTCTCAAGTGATGAGGCTTGGTTACATATATAATTTTACAGGTAGTATTTCATTAGTCTGTGTAGGTATAGATTTTCAGTACCGCCTCAGTTCATCTCTCTCAACTTGTCGTGAGTTACTTTAATTTAATGCGTCACCATCTCAATCGCTCAGTTTGTTGGCTCACCTGCGCTGTCGTGAGCACAAAGATGTTCGCTCTCCATGGCTCGCGTAGACCCGCTCACCTATGTAATTATAAATAAATTCAATTTTAATGGCAACACAAATATTAAGGTTAAGAGGCTGAGCTATCGAGATAGATGATAAATAACATAGTTATGCTATATCATATTACATTTCCCTGACTGTATATCCCTGTAATTATTACACACTGTAGCTTTTAAAGGGGTTGAGTTTCCGTGACCTTTGGAATCGAGGGATGGAAGAAACTTAAACACAACGAAAGTACATATTTGCACTGGTGACATGATGCTGGGGGTGAGACTGGAAGGTGCATACACATTATGAGTCAGAAAGTGGTTTAAGATGTTTCTTTTAAGAGTTTACGAGAGAGACTGGATTGATCTGGCGTGGTAGTTCAGTGAACAGAGACTGGAACTCTATTGAAGAAGAGAGATTAAGTTAGGATGCTTACCCAGGTGGAAGGAACTTGTTGTTACATTAAGTAAAGGTGCTGATTTCTTACAGGTCATTGGAGAGAGGAGAGGATGGGGAGAAGGTTGATGAGTCTACAGGGATTGAGTTTGGCGGAGGTGGCGAAACGGCTCAAGAGTTCCAGAGGGTGCATTCAGTCAGGGGAGTGTTGGGAGGAAGGATCCAGGAGGGCTGCATGGAGAACCGAGCTTCAAGACGGCCTAGCTGTGAGGAGAGGAGGACAAAGAAGGTGAAGTCTTTAACTTTAAGCAAAATGCTCAGAAGCTATGGAGCTAGCAGGTAGGTTACCATTTTGGGAATCCACTCCTCAAAATACTGATCCCTGCACTGCATCCAATTAGAACCAGCTTGAGGTTCGCCTGGGCGGAAGTATCTCTGAGGAGGAAAAAGGTAAGAAACCCGAACGCAGCTTAGCACACAACCCCGCTGAGACCCAACAGCTGGTGGAAGAAAGTGTAAATAAACCTACAGGTCCTGCTTTATCTTTTGGGTTGGACAACGATTCCCCCACTGTCACAGATGATACAAGAGACTGCAGAAGATCTTCAACAGCTCCTTGAGAGATGCAGACCTATTAAGCAAGAATGACCTATCAAGCCTTGACAAGTGGGGGTTCTGATGAAAATTTAAAACCTGGATGTCACAACATCTTTTGGTGTCTTCTTGAGTACAAAGAGCCCCTGACAACTGTACAAGCACTAAAACCATCAGCCGGTTTGTCCAGAGCTGGCATGAACTTATTCAATCCCTAAGAAGATTTGCCCTGTATAGGTATTGACCTAAATTGCAGCTTTAGTTTAGTGGCTTAGTAGAGGAATTGA
>JAGKQL010000009.1:36890207-36930648 GCA_018398635.1 Cyprinodon brontotheroides
ATGGTAGAGCAGCATGCTAATACTTCCACTGTGTAAAGATTCTTGCCACTAAAATAGGATGATTAGATATTATGTCTTTGAAGTAAACTAAAGTTATTTATTGCAAATGTTACTCCTCTTATTTCAATGGGAAATTATCTTAGCCTGGTAAAAGGAAAATACATTTATTTTAAGAAAAAACTACCTTTTAATGTTTAGTTTTTTGCTTTGTTTAAATGCTAAAAATCCTGAATATTGTATATATCTTTAACTCGCTGCTCCTTCTCCACATTTCTGAAGAGTTCCTCTATCTGCAGATTGGGTTTTTTAGAACATGCCCAGTCCTCCTGAGACATGCTTCATCTTGTAAAACAATCTTGCCTGTCCTTTGTCCTTACTGTCTCTGTTCTCTATCCGTATCTCTGAGGGATCTAATTTGGGCCGGAGCAGGCTTTCAGACCGCCAGGTACGCAGCCAGGGAGGCAGTAGGCGAACAGAACGAACAGCCAGCCATACATATGGATCAGGTCGGCAGCTGAGCCTTAATGGCCTCCCCCTGGAATCTAAAACACAGGCGCAGGCCAGAGAGGAGCTCCTGAGGGAAATCAGAATACCAGCAGCCATTCAGGTCAGCTTGTTCATGTTCGCAGCATGTTACAGCTCCATTTATGCTCCCCCACCCCTCACACTCCCGCAGCCTTCTTCTTTTTCATGGAGTTTCTGTTGAGACAAACGGTCCAATCTCTGACGCTCTGAATCTGACCACGATGCTCCAGTGAAATCACTGTTTTCATTTCTCCGATCCTAAACTGCATCACTCCTTATTTATACAGACGTTTTTATGCACAATGCTTCACATAATATAAGACGGGAGGAAATAAAACAACAAAACAAACAGAAAAGGAAAAAAAACATGAAAAACTGAATAATTCTGATGTGACACAAAAGATGGAATAAAAAAAGCTCAGATCACAAAATGGATCAGTAAAAAAAATACATTGGAAATGAATAAACTAAAATCTATATATAATAAAAGCTTTTACTGCATGAGCACAAACTTACAATACTGTAAACAGTGTGTCACTTCCGTCCACAGGCCTAAAGGCCTGGAGGAATCTGTAGGTGAGCTGAAGAAAAGAACCTTAGAGAGGAACCTCCCTTTTCCGGCTCCAGATCATGACCAAGGCCAACGGTAGAGTGCCTTCTCCAGGTTGGGGGAGGATGTACTCGCCCCTAGTGGAGGAGTTTAAGCATCTTGGGGGTTATTGTTGACTAATGAGGGAAGATGGGCGAGCGGAGACTGATAGGCGGACTGGTGCGGGCTCGCCTGCTGTGAAGCGCGGCCCTGTACTCGGTCTGTTGTGGTTCAGAGAGAGCTGAGCCAAAAGCAAAGCTCTCGATTTACCGGTCGACCTAATGCTCCTACCTTCATCTATGGTCATCCTATTGCAGGCTTTGCATGAAAAAAAGAACGAGATCCTGGATACAAGCTGGCTGAAAATGAGTTTTCTCCGTAGTGTGTCTGGGCTCCTCCTTTAGACAGTGAGACATTTGAATTGAGAAAGCTTCCTGGAGAGGTGGCGAACGCTTCAAATCTTGGAAACCAAGTCCAGTGGATATTTTGAATTTTACGGTGAAGAGCTCAGTCATCAGGTGAGGACTCAGAGTAGAGCCGCTGCTCCCTCCACATCGAGAGGACCCAGTTGAGGTGGTTTGGGCATCTGGTTAGGATGCCTCCTGGTGAAGTGAGACCCAGGATACGCTGGAGGGACTATGTTTCTAGGTTGGCCAGGGAACGCCTTGGGATTCCCCCCGGAGGAGCTGGCCCAAGGGGCTGGGTAAAGGGCGTGTGGGCCTCCCGTTCCCCCGTGAACCGAGCCTGGATAAGCGGAAGTGGATGAACGGATGTACGGATGGATGAGAGGTTAAGAGGAACCAGAACTCTGGACCATCTACTAAATAAGAAGGAATCATTATCACTATCTCTGTATACTCCGGCCTTTTTAAAGCGTTTTTTTCAGCATCAAGTTTTAAAACAAGAGGTACCAACATGTTACATGGCTAAATTTGTTCAAATATGTTCCTAATTAGAGAATGTCTAATTAGTGTGAGGTTGTAACAGATGAATGTTGGTGCCAGTGAGAGCGTAGGGTGCTTTCTGACTGAGTCACTCAAACAAACTTCAGGAGGTCACAGATCCATGAAGGAATGACTCACAGCACCACCTCCCAACATGGCTGTTGAAACTGGTGCCACTGGTCACATGGGATCCTCCAAATATCCTGACTGATATCTGCTTCAGATTGGTCCATATTGGGGAACTTTCACCCAGTTGAATCCCAAGCTAAAGAGGTGGATGTTTTCTGGAGAACAAAGGCCTTTATTTCTGCCAGCTGAAGAATGCTGACAATGTGATGATCATAAGTTGGACTTCTGACCTTGCTGGAGCGCCAATCCCTCCCACACACTCGTACATCAATGCCGCCTATGTCCCTGCTGCTGAGGCTCTTGGAAGTGCTGACTTATGAATACAAAAAGAAACTAGAAATGAAACTGTAATTTATATTCTAATTCATACAGTAGAAGAAAGACTTCACTATAATGTTTAAGTGGAGAATAAAAATTGGATTGGATTTTTAAAAGGCTCTTAAAGAGATCCATAAATAGTTGAAAACGTTTTCCTAAATGTGTTATAATTTCCTAAATACTTAAAGATTGCAGTTTCTGACACTTTGCTATATTTTTCATTGTTGGAGGTGGCATGTAACATTATCATAGTTTTTTTTATATATATATAGTTTACTAGTGTAAATTTAGACAATGCCACACTGCGTCGCTGACTCAAAGTTTGCATATGAGATATCTGCTGAAACTAACAATTCTACTGATCTATTGTTTACTATATAAGCTAGAGCTAACACCATTAGCAGAAGCTAACATGAAATTAAAATCACTGTTTAAAGTGACAGTGAAGCATCCTTCAATTATTGTAACTCGTTGTTGAAATATTTCTGAGAAAATGTTTTGATCGTATTCCGGCAGTATGGAGTACCGGCCCTTTAATAGGGGCTGTTAGGTCTCTGTATGATCGGTGTCAGAGCCTGGTCCTCATTGCGGCAATAAGTCGGACTCATTTCCGGTGAGGGTTGGACTCTCCAAGGTTGCACTTTGTCATCGATTCTGTTTATAACTTTTATGGATAGAATTTTTAAGCGCAGCCAAGGTGTTGAGGGGATCTGTTTTGGTGGCCTTAGGATTGCATCTCTATTATTCGCAGATGATGTGGTTCTGTTGGCTTCATCAGGGCGTGATCTACAGCTCTCACTGGAGCGCTTCGCAGCCGAGTGTGAAGCAGCCGGGATGAGGATCAGTGCCTCCATGGTCTTGAGCCGGAAAAGGGTAGAGTGCCTTCTCCGGGTTGGGAGGATGTGCTGCCCCTAGTGGAGGAGCTTAAATATCTTGGGGTGTTGTTCACGAATGAGGCGAAGATGGAGCGGGATATCGACAGGCGGATTGATGCGGCGTCTGCTGTGAAGCGGGCTGTGAGCAAAGCTTTTTGGCTCAGCTCATCAGAGAACTTACCTGTAACTTATGGCCAACATATGAGCATACGCTGGCATACATCGGGAAATTTTGAGAATGCTAAAAATGTCTCTCTGTACTTGCCGTATGTTGACGTCTGGCAGCATTTTTTTTGTTGTTGTTGTTGTTGTTTTTATTTTTTAAAGTGTCCTGTCTGGCAATGTGGCAATAAGAATAATTGTATTGATGTCAAAAAGAGCCCAACAGATTTTACTTTCACAAGTGAAGTGCCAGCGTGTTTCAGCGTACTTCAGCGTCCTCATAACTAGTATAAAACTGACCCATAACTCATCCAACGTATGCCAGATTTTTCATACGTCAGGCATACGCTGGTCTAAATCATCAAGGTTTAAAAGGGGTTTAAGGAAAATAAAGACTGTTTCTGGAAGTTATTATGGATTCCTTTAAGGAAATTGGATTCTAAGAATCTGAATCTTGTCTCTAGTATAATTTTTTCTGAAAAGAATAAAAAAAAATCTATTTTTGATGAGGGCATTTTCTTCTAATTTTAAATTCAATTTCACTTCTTCCTCACATCTGGGGATGGGCTTTTACATGGAGTGAGAAATTAAGATGGATTTCTTTTGGTTCACTGGACATTAGTGGCATTATTGTATTGGTCAATGTCCGCAACAAGAGAGCATTTAGGGTTTGAAATGAAACCATCTATTAAAAAGAATTTAAAAAGAATGCAATTACAAAAAAAACTCATCTAAAACAGAGAAATTTGAAAAAAAAAATGTAAACATAAAATTGGAGTAAATACAAACTGAAAATATAAAATCAGTCAAGAAATATTTATGAAATAAAAATAGGAAAATAAATGTAACCTGAGAAAACAGCAAAGTTACCCTTAAAACTATCTTTAGTTTCCAGGTTATTTTTTTTAATGCATTTCTTTTGTTCAAAGATGAATTTGAAAATGTGTTCTTTGCTCGTAAGAATTATGGAACAAATTTCACTCCATAGGGTAATGTGTAGTGTTTCAGAAGTTAAATTTAAATGAAGCATAAATTATAGGAATAAGGTGCATAGCTGGATTACCTTGGTCACAACAAAGCAAAATATTTACTGTTGCTTTTGTGTAACTAAACATGAGTTCATTCACAACACAAACTCCTCAGACCTCACTAATAGACTCCATCATCTCCTCTCCTCATCCATCCATCCATCCATCCATCCATCCTCGCCCGTCACTCTGCTTCCCTCGCTTAGACTGAACCTGTGTGCCTGCTCCAGAGGAGGCAGGGATGGCTGTGATGCAGCAGCCTTTGCAAACACAGGCAGGGTGATTTATAGCCACCGTACCGGGAGCATAAATCACACCTGCAGTGCCGCGCCTTTAAACGCCCTGCATCCTGACAGCATTTACCTTTTATAAATGATTGGGCTGAACCTCCCATGGAGCCTCAGACTACCAAGCTCACTCACTTCCCGTCCTTCTCTCCCTTTTGTCTTACGTATCTCCCTCCTCCCCCCTCTGTCTCGTTTCTGTTTTCTCTTGCTATCTGTCTCCCAGCTCTGGTCCTGCATCTTTCTACCTACACCCTCTGCGCCTCTAAATGTTGTCCTCCTCCTACTTCTCCCTTTCATCCTATCTGTCCTCCCCCATGGCCTTCTTATCCCTGTTTTTTGCAGAGCATGATGGGATGCTCCCAGTGGCTACTCGCTTGGCTCTCACCGGGATATATTGCTCTTGCCTTTCAGAAAGCGTCTGCACTGCCTCTGCATCCATAGCCGTTAAGGAAATGAATGTGTCAGTCATGGCCCTATCTGCCTTCCTCATGACCATGTCTGTGCTGGGAGGAGGAGGAGGAATGACGGGATACGAGCCGCACATACCTGTACGCTGGAGGAATAGTGAGGCAAGGAATACAGCTGCAGGAGTGTGGCTGCAGATAAAGGTGACGTCTTGAGGCCATTACTTATCCAGCACAGCAGCAAAGGTTTGCAGATATTATACCCGCTGTCTCCACATAATAGCTCTCTGTTGGAAGCCGAGCGGACGCACGCTTCCAGACACACATAGCAGCACACCTGCAAACATAACAAGCACAAACAACAGGGGAAACTCAGGCCCACACGCAAATTTACACACCTCTCCGCCAGTAAATCTGCAAAAAAAACACACACACACACGCACATGGACACGCTGGGATACCTCGCCTCGCTGAGTTAAAACAGATGAAAGAGCTGCTAAATGAAATCTGACTCAACAGTTTAGAAATGTGGCGCTGCAGCTCTTCGAGCATCAGTGCGGTGAAATCGACGGCATTTCTCAAAAAGCTGCCAGGGAAGCTAACATCCAGCCGCAGGCGGAGAAAGGAAGTTTGGTTTGTGGTTGGGATTTCTTTTCTTTTCTAAACAGCCTGTGGGAGCATTGAGGTGTTGAAATGAACAATCAACACCTTTTCTTAGCTTTCTAGATACACAGATTAAACAAAACAACAATGTTATATTCTATGCCAACCAGACCTATTGTGGTGTAAAACTCAGGGTGAACATTTAATCTGATTAAGATGTTTTTATTCATATAAAAAAAATAGATAATCCAACAGCGCAGCTGTATACTAACAACTTAACAAAACAGTTATTTTAGTGTAAAAACGTACCTCTATTATTATATAGAAAAATTGGACAAAGTGATAAGATAATTATGGTTTAAATCCAAATAAAAACCAAACAAGTTTCTTAGACAATAACAATATTTCATTAGACAGACACAAAGCCGTAGATCTAAATAACACTCTGAACTGAGGTTCAGGAATTAATAAACAAAACATCTATATAATCTAAATAATCAGTTCAAATACAAATAAAATATAATAGAAAATCTCTTTATTATCCCACAGTGGGAAAAGAGATGAAAAGAGAGGAAAAAAATTAAAGAAAAAAATGGTCAGACAAATGTGGACCTTAGAAAAATGTATAAGAATAACATAATAGTGAAGAGTTAAAAAGATGAAACAATAAAATAGGCCAGCAGGGGCTGACGTGCTACATTTTAACACTTGCCCAAAGTGCGCAAGTGACTTTCACATGAAACATGTTTGTTTTTAAATGTTTTTTGTAATTCAGTATTTTTTAAGTTTCCAGGTTCCTGGTGTGTATATGCATGCGTCAGATAATGAACTCAAGCCTACATTACCGTGTTAACATGCTTTTCAATCCTTCCTGCACATTCTTTTCAAACTAAACTTTGCTTTAAACTGTTGTGTGCTTGGAAAAATATAAATTGTAATGTTAAAAATCTAAAAAAAACTTGACAGGTTAAAAACTTAAGATAAATCACAAGACAGAAGTCAATGTCACAAATGAATAACTTTTATTTTAGAGTCACGGTATGTTTATACAAGATAATACTATTAATATAATGTGACTTTTCTAGAGAATCATTATACATAGTTATTTTATACAGGGTTTCCACAGTCTGACATCATTTCAGAATTCCCTGACTTTTAACTGACTCAGGATTAGTTTTCCCTGACAAAATAAATGCAGCAACAAGACAATAATAATAACATAACAGGTCACCAATTTAACATGTTTAGCTCTATAACATTTAAATGCACCTCTCCAATGTCTAAGAGAAAAAAATTTAATGAACATTTTTTAATGTATGACCTGCATCACTGTACAGAAGACTGCCATGGGTTTTTCTCAAATCGAGAATGTCTACAAAACAAAAAAAAATGGTGCCTGCAACGCTTCTGCGGTCGCTTTCATCGAATGTCGGTGATTTTAAAGTCATTTTGAGTGATAAATCTTTTTTTTTTTTTGCGATCATTACACTTCCCCGGCGGGCAAATGCGATGAAATTTGTTCTCTCCCGACAATAAAAACTACTTGCCCCGGGATCAGGAGATGGTTAACATCGTTTCTCCCGTACTGTAAAGTGTTTTACCAATATAAACTGTGCACCTGAGTGAAATATGCAACCAATATCCAGCCATGATACTTCGCGTAATGGATACATAGAAAATAGCAGCAACATCGTGAGATGTGCAGAATGACAGCTGCATGTTATTTAACTGACTAAGGTAGAAACTATGCAGATTCCGCACGAATGTAACAACAATTTATTGAGGTTTTCGTTGGGAACAATGGTGGTTCTAGGAGTCTTCCAGCTGCTGCGAAGGATTCGTGATAACTTCCCTGGTGCGATTAAGGTGCAGCAGTTCGTCACTGAAGCGAGTTTTGTCCATTTCAGCACCAGCTTCATGCATGGGGTGGGAGACATTATCCAACAGAGTTCATTTAGTTTGGATCCTTTTGTTTCTCACCTCTTGCACTGAGTCCAGGGCATCAATCCTAGAGCTGGCCTTCCTGATCAGCTGATCCAGCAGCTTTCCCTCAGCACAGTCAATGTTTACATTTAATAGCTGGTACGCACAGTAAATATGTTAATGCAAAGTAAATATTAATCTCATATGATTTGTTTTAGTAAAATGCGTTTGAGGAACAGATACTCAATAAGCTTTTTTCTGTATATTCTGATGCCTAATTTCTTCTTCTTCTTGTTCTTTGTGAATTTATTGCTTTAGGTAAAGGAGGCAGATAACAAAAGATTCTTCTTCTTTCTGCTCCCTTTAATTCACTTTAGGTTGTTTGTTTTTATGTTTAACAGTTTGTTTTTTTTAACACAAATCAATAAAAAAAATAACTAAATGAATTAAAATGATACAGATTCATTGCTTTAGAGTTTCTAATTCAACAATATGTTTTTAATTTGACTGTGACTGTGATAATTTTCACAGTTTCATGGTTTTCACACAAAGGCTTTAAAGAGAAACTCTTTGTTTTATCTAAATGCTCTCATTTAGAAGAAAGCAGAAAAATATATTTCCACGATGGAAACATTTTAGAACATATTTATTATTATACTTATGCAATATTTTTAAAAATACCAAAACATATTGACATATACAAACAATTGTATATCTATTTACTGAATTTATGAATAGTTTCACACTTTTCTGTTATGCTCAATATCAAAGCATTCTAGTCGGGTTAATGGTGCAAAATCAGAGCTGCTGTCAACTTCTGAACAAAGCAACAACTTTTGAGCAAAGTTTTAGTTTAAAGTTGCAGTAGGAGATCTTTTCTGATGCATTTTTTTACTAAATGAATGAATAACCCCAACCAATCCACAAAAGGCGAATGGCTGTACACTGTTGGTTCCTGACTGCATCAATCGCGTGGAGTCACCCAGCACGTCCCTCCCCGTACTGTGCGCGTACCCTGACGCATGAACAAGATCAACCCCCCAATGCTGATCCAGGGACACCCTGGCTGGAGGATAGCAGCTGTTAATATACGTTCACACCTAAAGCAGCAAGAGCAGCGGCAGCAAAGCAGCGTGCTGCTTCATTTTTGAGAGCATGTACTGAACTAAATTTCTGAAGCGTTGTTGAAGCCTCTGTGTGCTGCAAAATGACAATAAAGTTTCTAGAAGCTGTGGTTCACACTGCAGCCTTGGGTGGAGCTACCAAATCGATTTTTTTGGCCCATATGCGACCTGGATCCTGATCTTTTGCTTGGTGAGGGTACAACACAGTTCGAATTTTTCCAATCAACCCCCACGAGCCAAGTGGCTCTGTGGTCAAAGATCGGATCTGTGAGTCTAATCTTTCCAAATCGCGACCTGCGTGTGAGCGCGGCCAGATTCGGATTCGCATCGTCTGATGCGCCATTAGCGCCCCCGACAAAGGCTATTCTGCGTCTTGCTACTGCAGAATCGGCAAGAAAAACAGACATACATGGCCGCATGATGATGATGCGCGAGGAGCATTATTTATGTTTAATCAGATTGAGGCATTTTTTATGGTTGGGAAAGATTGCTAGATTGCGTGCCGGCACTACCATCCACTTCGATAAGCGTAAGAGCACACACTGGCCTGTTGCTGTCATTGTCCTCTACTGGCATCTCGCGGGACACTAGGCGTTGTACATGACTGCAGTTTCTTTAGGAGATCACATACAAGTTGCATATATTTGGAAATATGAGCGGCAAGCTTAAAAATCCGCGATTTCACTAAAAAATCTGAATTGAACATCAATGCACTGCAGGACCTTAATGAGCTGCAGCCTAAGTCTACACCTCACGTACAGCCATAAGCTTCCAATTTCAGATGTGTAATAATAGCTTTGTTCAGAGGTGTATAAAATCCAGCAGGATGTCCTGTAGATTTTTTGTGTAGATGGAAGAAATAGCTGCAGATTCTCTTAACCGCGGTATAGAATTACATGATGCAATCTGTGCAACAATTCTAGTTTCCTCTACACTAAATGTTCTACAGTAACAGGTTAACAGCATCATAGCAAACAGGAAGCATTATGGAGGATCATCGGCTGGGCGTGAAGTGGTAAAATCACCATGCAGGATCAGCAGATATTGGGATGTAGAGTAGAGGGAGGTCTGCAGCTTTCTGTGGAGTCAGATGCTACTGACCTCCACACTTCATGCTGCTTCAAAGGTTGGTCTAATATCAGATTCAGAAACATGGAGGTCGACTGGGAATGAGCTTCCAAAAACATACTTAACAGTCATCTTTTTGCAAAAGCTGGAGTACCCGGGGAGAACCTGCAACGTCCAAGCAGAAAGACGCTGGCTGAGAACGTTCTTGCAGCAATCCTAATGTTGGAATCTGAAAATCATACATACCAGTCTTATGTTTACATTTTATCAGTGTTGCACTTTAAAAAAATGGAAATGTCTTGAGAGCTGTACTGAACTAAATTTCTTTTTGTGTAATGATTCTCTGTTGAACATTACAAAATGACAATAAAGTCATAAGTTTCTGAGGCTACGTTCACACAGCAGCCTGAAGTGGCCCAAATCCGATTTTTGCCCATATTTGACCTGGATCTGATCTTTTCCTGACAGAGTCTGAACAACACAGATCCGATTTTTTTTAATCCGACCCAGGCCACTTGGCTATTTGGTCCTGAATCCGATCTGAATACCTGAAATCTTTTGAAACGCGACCTGTGTCTAAACAGCCAGGTCACATTCATCCGACCTGAGCGCCATTAATACCCGACAGTGGTCACTATTCTGCATCTTTCTATGCAGAAGCAGCAAGAAAAACAAACAAACAACAATATGGCAGATGATAATGCGGAGAGCGGTATTTATGTTTAACCATATTGATAAGATCATGTTTTTATGGTTTGAAAAGATGGCTAGATGCGTGCGGTACTACCATCCATGCTTATTATCCGTAAAGCGTAAGTTTACTATGCGCGCTGGCGTGTGATGTCGTATTCGCTCTATTTTTTTTAGCATGTGGGACACTGCGTTGTATGACTGCGACTCAGAACACAGGAGATCACATACAAATTAAGCATAGATTTTCAAAATACTGACGGTGTGGCACACAAAGAAATCGAATTTCACAAAAAATCTGAACTGAGCATCAAGGCCTGCAGTGTGAAGGTAGCCTAAGTCTGCAGTCATGCAGCCATTGCTTCCAATTTCAGATGTGTAATAATAGCTTTGTTCAGAGGTGTATAAAATCCAGCAGGATGTCCTGTAGATTTTTTGTGTAGATGGAAGAAATAGCTGCAGATTCTCTTAACCGCGGTATAGAATTACATGATGCAATCTGTGCAACAATTCTAGTTTCCTCTACACTAAATGTTCTACAGTAACAGGTTAACAGCATCATAGCAAACAGGAAGCATTATGGAGGATCATCGGCTGGGCGTGAAGTGGTAAAATCACCATGCAGGATCAGCAGATATTGGGATGTAGAGTAGAGGGAGGTCTGCAGCTTTCTGTGGAGTCAGATGCTACTGACCTCCACACTTCATGTGGCTTCAAGGTTCACTCATATAATTTGATTAGAGAGCTCGAGGGAATGTGTTTCCATGGTCCAGCAGCTGCATCACTAACTGCAATGCAAAATGCTGCAGTAAATCCCCCTGAAGTTCCCCAATCTTTGGTAATTCAGAAGACCTTTGTCAGTTAATGGCTTAATAGGGCTAAGTTTTTCTTTTCCTCTAAGCTCGACCAGAACCAGCAAAGCTCTGCAAGCAGCACAAAGACTTTTCACCACTCTGAAACAAAATGGCAAATAGCCTGAGAGTATGTCACAGTAACACACCCTATACTGATCTAATGATTTCCTGTTTTGTTAGATCTAATAAATAAGTTTGATATTGATGATGTGTTTTTTTTCAGTCAGTGTTTATTACAGCTGGCAAAATAAATTATTAAAATATAATCATGTACCCTTTGTTTTTAATTCAGCATAAACTATCTATAAAAAAATATTTTGCCTCTCTTTAGGTCCTCCTGGAAAGATTCCATCTCTCTGTCAGTTAACATTTCTATAGCCAGCCCAATTCACATCATGTCTCTCCTCAAGGCACCTTTACAGTTCAACCAGATCATCCAGTGCGATTGATTCAAAGTTTTCTATCTAGTGGAAACCAATGGGGACTTGCATGGACTCATTGACTCAATATAATCCTCACACTGAAGCATGCGATACTAGAAGATACAGTGGAGTAACGAAACGTTGCTTGCATCAGGGGTTCCATCACTGATAGAAGCAAAGGTCCAGTGAACACACAGCCAGGCAGAACTAGGCCTGAAGCCAGCTCCCAAGGTCCATCAGAGGGATGGAGAAGCAGATCTAGCTAGTGACAGTCAGAGAAACAGGACTACACCTGAAAAACAGGCCAGAGCTCAACATCTATAAAACAAGGGTGTTGATGGAAGCAGCACAGATATTTCTCCATAAATTTTAAACGCCGTTTAAAATGCAATGATGAAGTGATCCCTTTTATACAAGCCAAACCAGTTTCATTTTTGTTTTTTTTTTATAAAAACGGTTGCTTATCGGCTCCATATTCAATTGATTAAATTTAGATTACTTTATTAATCATTACTTCTTTACATCCCTAAATGCAATATTTATATTGAAGGGCCCACATCGGTCAGGAGCACTGTACAACAATTTAAACGGTGAAATGTTGACAGAAACTTCTTTTATTAAACCTACTAAAATTGAGTCATTCCTTATATAAACCCTTACTTTCTAGAACATACTTTAATATTCTTATAATAATAATAAAAAAAGAATTATTTTGTTTTAATTATTCCTACAAAGCATTATTTAGACATTATATAAAGCTGATTGTGCTGCAGTCAATGAGAACAACTTTCCCACTTAAACAGCATCTCACTCTTCCCAGGATCCCAGCTCCTAACTTGCAGAGCAGATTTATACCATCCATGCATTAACGCTTCATTTAGTACCAATTCCATCTGTCAAATCCTTCCACACTTGATCTTCTCTCTCCAGCGCGGGGTTCTCATACAGTTCCAACTTTTTCATGGCAGCAAATGAAAAAGAGGGACCCGGACAGACAAGATGAATCGAAACCCAGCCAGTCATTTCAGCTCCAGTTTGAATGTGACAGTTGTTCTTTGTATTCGCGTTGGACGGTCTACAGTGGAAACTAGAGATGCCCCGTGAACGCGAGCGCTTCCACTGCCAGGATGCCGGTTGTTGTACTGTAGCTGAGCAGGAGCCTGCTTGTGTGAACAAAATGAACGTCGCCACTCTTGCAGCGACTAAAGCTTCACAGACGTTCTCAAGGTCTAAAGAGTTGGAGTTTTTTTGTATTATTATTTCTAGCTGAAAATTAAAGCGTTTTTGTTTTTATGGATCAGCTCAGGGTGGTCAGAGATTAGTGCCGGTGTTCTGTCAGCTCAGCATACCAAACGTCAGGCCAGCATACCCTGAGTAATATGCATTACATAGTGTCCTCTCTCTCTGCACTCCTTACAGTTTGAAAATCATTTATTTTACAAAATGAACAAAAAGTCCTCTACAGGAGAATCAATTTTATAGGAGGATTTAATCCACCGAAGTTGACTCCAGATTTATTTGTTTAATACAGTGTTTAAACTTACAATGCAGACAGTATCCGATCCAACACTAAAAATGTTGGTACCGGTATAGCCAGGAGATGGGCAAAAGTACTCTACCTTCCGAATTGATAAAAAGTACAGACACAAAAAGCTAAAAAATACCTTGCAAAAGTGGAAGTACTGGTTAAACCCTACTCAAGCGCAAAACGAACAAAAGCGCAGCTCGGTGAAATCTCTACTTAAAGCTTTACAAAAGCAAAAAGTAGAAACCAGTTTGTCATGCCGTTGCCTACATTTTACATGGAAGTCTGCCATTGGAAAAACATCTCCGTTATAAACAAGCTTTTAAATTGATCGCGTCGTCCGTAACACTAACGCCACCGCCACCGCACCTCAATGATTTGCCGCCATTGAATACCTGGTAAAAAGTCCATTCATCTTGTAGTGGTGCGTCAAATGCAACTTAGATTCCCATCCAATTAGGATTGGAATTGCGGCTTGATGGCATGGAAAATAATAACGGCTAACTCCATTTGAATGATCCAAAACTAAAGTACCGCGACAATTTTTTTAAAATGTAAAGAGTAATCCCAGATATTTGTGTAAAATGTATGAGAGAAGTAAAAAGAATAACTTTGGTAAAGCAAAGTAAAAATATCAGAAAAATCTGCCTTGAGTATTAGTAACGCTGGCTTGTACTCTCGCATTTCCCCATCTCTGGTATGTATGCAGTAACAACAAAATAGCCATTAAAATACCATTTTCAAAGTCAAAAGTTTATTCAACCATTTTCCCCCATTCCAGCTGGGCAATAATACGTTTTTCTGGTATCGGTATGGTATTGGTATCGGCCAATACTCGCATATGGAATCGGGGCCAAAACATGTCATCGCGTGCAACACTCCCCCGTGACATGCTGGATCATTTTATTTTTATTTATTTATTTTTAGAGTATGTTAAAATAATTATCATCTGCATGATAGGCGGAGTTTTTATTACAACCCTAATATTAGCTGCCTCTTGCATGGTCAGAACTGATAAGTTTTCTCCAGTAGTTTATCTAATTAGGCCAGCCCCTCGGTCTGGATATACAGTTATAATCTTTATTCTATACGTGGCAAATATTTGGGAATAGAATGAGAGCGTTGTCCTTCAGCTTAGAACAAAGTGTAATATTTTGATAAGGCCATGGACGTATACTCATCTGCAAACGTCTATGATATAAAATCTGATGTGGCAGATAAGAGTTGTATAAAATGCTTCTTTAACGGTAAACCGTGGCCTCTTCCTGAGCGGTGAGCAGCTGCCTTCTGTAACTTTAAGCAACTTCTCTGATATGAGTAAGATAACAATTTCTATCAAAATCTGTTGTCATTTCTCCTGGTTATTTAATAAGTTATGGAGTGTAATCTCAAACAGTTTGTCCTGAGTGATCTATTTTCTGGAAAAAAAAACGGGAGAGAGAGAGCTTTAATGTGTAAACACAGAGCCTATATTTAACAATTATATGAAAAACACTGTAAATATATTAATTAATTCCACAGAGGGAAAAGTAATTACTTTATGATTAGGATTCACACGATGATAACAACCTACTGAGCCTACTGGCACAATCTGAAGGCATTCTATGGGACTGATAACCACTAATAACGATCATGAACTCACATTACTAAGGGTGTGCTGGCCTAACAGAACACCGGCAGAACAAGCTGGTCTCTATTCGTTCTAACTTGATCGTTTGTTCCAACTTCGCTCTCCTTCTGTCGGACATCTTGATTCCAACGTTCCTGCAGACTGTTCCTTTACTCTGAGACAAAACACAGGCTAATAGGCTAATCTCTGGCATCCACCAGCAAGCTTTGCAGAGAAACCTTGCATGTAGCAAACATGACCCAATGTTGAGGAGAGCATCCTCTCACCTGAACCTATCCTTCATCTGTCTGAGTGCAGAATAGGCATAGAACTGCAAAAGCAATCTAGAAACTAGAAATAACAAAAAAAATCTTAAATGAAGTGAATTCACCCTTAATTTGAGCAGGTAAATTATGAAATGGGTTTTTTTACTCCTAAAATTAGATAATATGCCCTAGATATAAGACAATGCATTTGTGTTTTCTTATTTTAATTGTTATTCCATTGGCAAAGTGTCTCATTTAAATTTAAAAAAAATACTTATTTTTTAGATTAGAATTTTTTGCTTCCATATGCAGTGGATTTAAATGTTTATCTGCTAAAAGGATCCTGAATAACAGCTTTCAAGCTTTTAGAACATCTATACAAACAATTATTCCACACGATCACCACCTTGTAGCATAAAGCTTAGTTAAAGCAAGTGTTTTGTGTTTTTTGTTTTGTTTTTGTTTTTTCAGTGGGACTTTATCAGCATCCCACATTCTGACTTGGTCATATCTGCCCCCTCTAGCCATCTGGTCTAGTCCTCCACTCACTGCAAAAACAATCTAGAAATAAGTAGGGAATGTCTTAAATTAAGGGTGTATTTACACTTAATTTGAGTAAGTAAACAAAATGATATGATCCAATGGAATGAGTATATTTTTATGAAAAAGAATAAGATAGATTATATGCGCTAAATAAGTGAAAGGAATTTTTTTTCTTAAGTTTTCATTATCTTTTGTATTTATTCGTAAATGCAGTTATTTTCAGAAAAAAGACGACTTATTTAGATTTCTGTACAGTTATTTCTGTAAGTAAATCTGTCACACCGATCTCTAGATATAAGCCAAAAATGTCTTAAATTAAATATATTTTATCCCTTAATTTGAGTAGGTAAAATGGATAGTTTGCCACAAGCATAAGTTATTTTTTACTCTTAAAATAAAGATAATTTGATATCACGCAAATCTCTGAAGTACAGACAAAGTTACTTTGTGTTTTCTTATTTTAAATGTAAATGTTCTTGTTCCATTGGCAAAATGTGACTTTTATCTCCTCAATCTTCTAAGAAGCAAATGCACCTTTATTTTAAGAAAAAATGGACTTATTTAGATTCTGATTTTTTCCAGACTGTGAACCTTGGATCCTCAGACTCTTTTGTTTAAAAAAATGTTATTTTGAAATTGCCTTAACTTCCACTCCAAACTTTAAAGTCATTCTTGTTGATTTCAGAGTTTCTTTGGATTTAGCGATAGAAACTAAATTGAACCTCGTTTGAGTTTTATCTTCAGGAAGCCGGCATATCTTGAGGGAATGATTCAAAGCTTCGACTGCTCTTTGGAAGTATACATGAATCAAACTAGAAGTAATTAAAACCCAATGCTAACATAAATAAAAGCAACCCCCTGAGCATGATGCTTCCAACACCATCATGAGCTCACAGCTATTTGGAGCTAGTAGCCCAAAGTTCCTGTTCGGGTTTTATATAAATATGTGACAATGAAACAAAGAAGGGCAGGAGTTTTTCAATAATTTTCAGGAATTTATTGCTAAAAATCTAAGCATTAATGTTAAGGAAAGTCCTTCCTGTTTTGGAATGACTATAAAAAGGACATAGAACCTTCTAATTTGTGATTTTAATTACAGAAAGCGGGAAATGTTACCTGTAGAATCTCTGTGTATGGAAATGTAGGTGTTTGGCTTCTTTTCTTCCTCTGCAGATTTTATTTTGTCCCTTTTTCTCGTAGTATATTTTCTATCATTTGTCAGTAAAATCTTATTTTTGAGGAGATTCACATCCAACCACAAAAGGCTGAAATTTTCCTTGAAATAAAACACAAAAATAGCAAACAAAAACTAAATAATTGCTAGTTGAAGAGAAAAGGCGTTAAAAGAAATGTGAGATATTCTAATCGGAGGTCTTCTAACGGGGGTCCTTAACCCCTAGGGATCCCACGGGGGTACTGCATGGGAGTTGCGATAGTTTTGGCTGATTAGACTCCTTTCTTATATTCCCATCTGTACTTTTTTTCCAGTAATTAAAATGTTCTAAATCCACATTAAATATGGAATCTCAACACACTGTACCCAGATAAATGCGAGGAAAGATGTCTTTCAACATCAATGCTCGTGCATTCTCAGTGAACACACACAGGAGCTCTTTCAAGCTAGCCACCGTTTTCTTCACAAACACCTGTCCCATTAATAAGGAATCAGAATACTTCAACAACCTAGGAGGGATTACTTAGGCTGGTCATTCCATATATGAAGAAGAGTTAGGATGTACCTAGTGTGGTAACGCCCCAGCTTACCTGGTATCGCCTCTTGCAACTGAAATACCCACATCGCCACCCCACCCTATATTTCTAAACCCTCGAGCATTTGATCAGCTTTGAGTTTCTAAAGCCCAAAAAAAGCAAAGGCCATTTCTTCCTCAAAAAACTTCTTTTTACAGACTTAAAAACTTCTAAAGACGAGGAAAAATATTGATTATTATTTCAAAATATCCCAATATCTCTCATGCTGATATATTGACATTTAAAAACACCATATCAAACTCTCTTTTAATAATGAAATACGTTGCTATATGTCTATCGTTACATGCTTTGAAATCCCCCGAAAATTACTTAAAATGTTGCCATGTATTTTTATATGTTGATGATATTGGCGATATATTGACGTAACGATCTATTTTTACTAACAAAATCTCTCAAGAATTTGCAGAAATATCACTATGAGTTCCAGCAACAAAATCCATGAAATTTCACCAGATTCTAAAAGTAAAATAGATCGATATAGCAATGCTTTTTCCAATGCCATATGAAAATATATTTCGGAGTATGTTGTTTTCAAAGTAAGTCAGGGAAATGATACCAAAACCGTTGCCAAATTTAATCACTTATTTTTGTCCTACTTTAAACACCGGTATTGATATCGGTTATCGCCATGAGTTTTGAAACACGCGTATCGATGTCGTAGCCAGTAAATCCTAATATCGCATCCCCAGCCAGAGTGACTATAAGACCAGTTTGATAGAACACAAATTCATACAATGTTTATAATTAGGGGTATCCTTATCTCCATCTCACCATCAGTTTGGGGTCCTTGGCCTGGAAAACGTTGAAGATCTCTTGATTTCAAAATCATAATTTTATTCATTTATAGATCCTTTTATGTCTCAGTCTAAATGGTTTAGTGAGGGGGTTTGGAGTTGAGTTTAAAGGGCAGAACATCTTGATCTGCGGCAGCTTTAATAAATCGGTTTGCTAATTAGCTAAGGAATGCCTCTCCTATCAGCCGAGTGACTCCTTTCTAAATTACTTTCCTCTGGAGGGAGTCTTGGGCGCATCAGGTGGCGACCACTCCTGAGACAGAGCCAAGACTGTCAGAGTATGATTAAGGTGGATCTGCTTTCATTTCATCTTCTCTTTAATCACTGGCCTGATAAATCTTATGGCTTCAGCACATCAGAACCCCGGGCCCGCCGCGCTCTCCGCCGTGCCATGCAGAGCTCGGTCCTGGAGCATGGCAGCAGAGGAGTGTGCCCTAAGATGTCAGGTCATCCCAACCTTAACCTCTGAGATCTCACACACCGCATGCAATGATTGCGTGACAGCGCCGCCGTTTACAAGGACAAACTTCCTCCTCATCCTCTTTAGAAGCTGCACCTGCAGAAGCTCCAAACACTTCACTATAGCAGGTATACATTATGTGGCTTAACATCATGGGTAAAGTATTATATAAATAAATATAAACACTGGCTCTGGAACATGTTTTCCCCTCCCAGCCTCCCCTCCTCTACTGAGAAGTAATGAGGGGCTACCTGTAATTACAAGCAGCTGCTGTCTTCCCTGACGAACGCTAATTGCCAATAATGATTTTGAAGAGCTGTAAAAATTCGCCGGCTGACGCTCTCCCGCTCGCTCGCTGTCTCTCAGTGGTTTGCAGAAGCAAAGGAGGAGAATGAAAGGAAAGACGAAGACAGAGAGGAGTGAGCTGGTGGCTTTATTCTCCTCCCTGGCTGTGTCACAGTTTGCTCATTTCTGCTGCTGACATATCAGAACTGTGCGTCGCGTCTTTGCAATCCCCTCCCTGGTCTGATAACAGGAGCTCGGTAACGTACAGGTGGAAGTTTAAAGGTCCCTGATATGAGCACGGTGAGGGGCAGAGGGGGAGTGGAGACAGGTGAACGGGTGAGCCACCCAACAGGCCGCATGCATAATTAAGAGACAACCATGCCAATAATTTATGAACGCTTGTGTTTGGATGCAGGTTGTAATGAGGACGGTGTCGGAGCGAGAGAGAGAGAGAGTCTGCATGAGGGAAATCAAACAATTTAGAGAAGAAGGAAGCCAAAGACTGTTGCTGTTGATAATTTGTCGGTTCTTCCTTTTAGTCAGACCTCTGTTATAGAGCAGGGGTGTAACTAATTAACTAATAAAAAATCAGCGGGGTCCAAAAAAAGAAAATCATCAACTAATGAAGGTCCTGAGACATTTTTATTTACAATCTGTTTCTTTAAACAGAATCTAACACTGAAATTAAATGCAGCCTTTTTATGAGATCAATGTGAACTACATTAAATTTTTTAATAAAAAATTATTAAAAAAAGAAAGTTATTCTGTTTTTGTAAATCTAAATTGTATTTGAGTTAGAGAACAACAAACACAAGAATCTTCATAAAATATACCTCATTCTAATTTGACTTACTTTTTTTTTATGAAAGACCTGAACTGACCTGTCTTAATGTTGGCAGTTCATGCCGCCCCTGCAAGGCTTTTAAACCCTGGTTTAGCCGGAGACTAAGCCATTCCTCAAGCACATATCAAGGAGCTCATTTGAGCCTGGATCCAGATTTATTTTTGATTCTGTTCATGCAGGAGAATCCTGCTTCACAGCAGCAGGTTGAGCCAAGTATAACATCCTGTAAATGTGCAGGGTCATCTTTGTCATTTCAATTTTCTTTTACCAGTTCACCCAGTTCTTCCAGCACCACACCTTCTCTGCTCTCTTTCTCTCATGGTCTTCCTTCTTTCCCATCGCCCGCTTCTACAGGCTCTAGCCCTGCCAGTCTGCGCAGCGGCACAACCTAGACTTACAGCCTCGCTGCTCATTTTGACCACTGCAGCAGCCTGGAGCCGGACGCCTCGGTGGGCAAGTGAAGCTAGATTTCACCGTCGTTGGGACAACATGCGGTAGTCAAAAATGTTTTAAATCAGGTTTGAGCCAGATCAAGAAGCAGGTGGAACCATCAAACCAACATGGACAGAGAATCAGTCTTTAACTTTATTATCATTTTTTGAAAATAGGCAGCCAGGAAGCGGGAATGGGAACATGTGGGGAGTGGCGGCCCTAGTGGTTAGGGGCATAGAAGCTTGGATTCCAGGAAGCTTCTGGGTTTGAAAAGCCCTACTCCCCAGCTGCACTCTGGGTCCCTGAGCAAGACCCTTAACCCCCCGATTGCTCCCTGGGTGCCGCACAATGGCAGCCCACTGCTCCTCAAGGGGATTTTATTAAACGCAGAAAGTGAATTGCGTTGCTTTGGTACTTGTGGCAGTGAAATGGCGATAAAAGCTGGGGGGAAAAAAAAAACAGGCCAGAAATCAAACCTGCAGCAGCTGCGTCAGGAAACAAAGTCTCCGTTTTTGTGCTTGTCTGTCATGTGCTTAACCTCTGCACCATCAGGGCACCAAAATAATTTGTTAATAGCCAGTTTTCCCAGTTTCTGTATATTAATGTTTGCCTAGAAGCTAAACCATCTAGATCTACTGTTGCTGCTATGTCTAATTTGGAACATTTCCTAAGTTTCAAATTTTCCACTTATTTTAAAGCTTTTGTTCAAAGCTGTAGTTTAAATGTTGCTGAGCAACACTTTGAGGCAATAATCACTGAAATCAGGTGTTTTTCTGTAACGTTCAGGAAATGTTCAGTCAGACTTCTGCACCTTTATAGGAATGATGGTTCACCGTTTATTAGCAAGGTACTTTCATTTGTCTGGGACTGGTTTTTTTTTTGCGTTTTTTACTATTTTTCTCACCAGTAATTTTTATCTAATATTGCTTTTTGTGTTATTTGAATTACTAGTGTGAATTTATTCCTTTCTTTAATGGGAGGCTATGTAAACATATGTATATAAATAACCTTATGTGGCAAATGAAGCATCTTGGTTTTTGTTTCATGCTTCAGTTTTTCCTGAGAGTATTTAAAATGTTCCTCTCTGCACCTCTTCTGATGAAGCAAAAAATCAGGGAGCCTGAATAACTCAACCGTTTGGCTTTGATGCTCATTAACTCTGCATATATTGAATTGGTTACATTCATTTTTTCATAGTTATTAATAACAGAATCTCCATTAAGAACTACAAGGGCAGGGCATGTTCTTGTTGCCCTAATATGCAAAATGGCTTTATTATTTACCCCCTTTCTCTCTCACTTCCCTTTTTTTGTCCTTGTATACAATTTTAAACCCTAAATAATGTTTAATAAAGTTTAACATACAAGTATCACAGTTACCTTAAGCGATATAATGATCAAAAACATGATTAGCTTTTCATTTTTCATTCTCATTTCAACACTGACAGTACTTTTTGATGCCTTCACAAAGGACCCTGAGATTTTGTAGCTTTTCAGCGCTCGCCGTTTATTCTCACAGGCCTATGTGCCTGAAAGCGCCCCATAAGTTGTTCACGCAGTAACATATTCTTCATATTGCCAAAGCGATTCGTAGCCAGTACTAGCACTAATGCACCGGTATCTTCAAACGCGTAGAATGCTTTTGTTAGAGCAACAGCGGTGTATAGCGGATTTGCCGAGCGCTATGGCGCCCGAAATTATAGCAGACCAAAGTTCCAGATGTTGTGCGCGTTCAGCCCGGCAAAGAACTCATGCTCTTTCCTCAACACAAAAGTCCTCAGTGACATTTTCTTTCGTTGTTGCTTTTGCACAGGAAAAACAGCAACATTTTCTTCTTTCTACGCTTTGCATTATGGGCAGAGCAGATGCTGAATGCGCGACTTTCATCTGGTTTGGTCTGCCGTTTCCTAGAACTCGTGAACGCTTTTAGGAAATCCTATACACTACTGTTTATGCTCTAAAAACATTCTAAATGACTTGTTTCGAGAGAGTAAATTCTGGATGCTGTTCCACTCAGGACACTTGGAATACATTGACCCAGCAGTATGGAGGAATATTGACACGCTTTTGTGGACTTTTATGGACCTTTCTGCCTCGTCACCATAGACCCTCCATTATTTGAATGTCAGCAGACAGCAAGAAGCCTCCCAGATCTCCGGTGAGATGCATTTTTGAGATATCAAAAAAAGTACTCCAGAGTGTTGTTCAGCATGGGGGTGAGTAGAAAATAAAGGCTAATCATGTTTTGGGTGTACTATTCCTTTAAGGCAACAGTCATACTGGTTCCCAGAGCTATATTGGCTAAACAGGAGACACACACACACACACACACACACACACACACACACAAAAAAGAGAGACACTGGTTATAGGGCGCTGTGATGATCACAATTAAAGTCTGCAAACATACGTCCTAAAAACGAATGTGATTTTTAGAAAACTAGCAAATGTTCCCACTTTATTAGTCATCATTGTTAAATCTTGGCGCCCATCTTTATTTCTCCTCATTCCACAAACCCCTTTAGAAAAATAAAAGCAGTGAAATGCTGCGTTCACGGCCCTGACGCTCACATGATGGGGGCAGAGGATCGCCTAAAGTCCACAACATGAAAGAGTTCATGGGTGCGTTTTACAACACACCCCCTCCACGCCTCTGAGCTGTTATCAAAGACATTATAAATCCAGGAAAACATCTGAGTTCCCACCGTTCCTGATAAGGTTTTATTGACTCAACTCACAAGGTAATTATTAAAGAGTTTAATCCCTTCTTTCTCCGACCTGATTCATGTTTCAGAAGTTGGTCCAGTTTCGGTTCTGCCCAATATTCCCTGGCGGCTCCTCCTCGTTCACCATATTGGTTAAAAAACACAAGACTGATGGAGAAGCTCTCTTTAATAAGTTTCGCTCGTCTGTTTACCTCGATTATCTGATCTGAAGAAAATAATTCAAATCATAAAAGCTCTTTTTTTAGTTTTTTTTTATGAATTGGAGGTTTAATAAATCTGATGCTGTATTTAAGAGTCATAAAAATTTATTTTACGTATGCAGTCCTAAAGTACGGAAGCCGAGAGCGCCGTGTCTACCCCACACTGGAAAAACGATATAGAAATAAGTAAAAATGTCTTAAATTCATTGTATTTACCCTTCATATGAGTAGGTAATGGAGATGACTTTTTCCAATGTAATGAGTAAGTTTTAAGACTCTTAAAAATGTTGGTTGCTAAGTGACAAAAATGCAATTGTGTTTTCTATTTTAAGCTTCCTGCCTAGTAAATGTCTTGTTCGATATTTTGGCAAAATAGGTTTCTCTTTTAATTCCTCTAATTTACCAAGAACAAACACACTTATTTAAAGAATAAAATGAATTAACCATATTTAATTCTAGGGATTGTATAAAAAAAAAAGTTAAAATCAGGAAAATTGAGTTAACATGAGCAACATAAATTTAATTTTAAATATAGTTCTTTCCCTTTAGAATCTCAGAACCATCAAAATGGCGGCTGTGGGAGTTCTAGGCGGGCCACATAAAAATGGCGTGTGAGGGCCACATCAAGTTCAAGGGCCTTGAGTTTCACATGTGATCTAAAAATAATAAAAGCCATTTTCTCATTATAACGAGATGATTGGTGTGTGTTAAAACCGATTACATCCTTCAATACCACAACAGCGGGAGAGGATTTATAATATATTCTGTAAATAACCATGTGGTAATGAGACAATGTTGGTTTGATAATTTGCTTCCACTTCTGATTCTCGGGGGATGTTTGACTGGCGGACGGGCACGTGAGCCGCCATTGTCCAGGCTACCGTCACCGGGTCGGGATTGGTCGCTCCGTCCCCCGCTGGCTCCCTGTTTGGACTACATGCTGCAAAAACTGTAGTCGACCAAAAATCCCAGAGGATCTGAAATTCCCCCCGGAAATTTTTTTAAGGTATCAAAAGTAGGAAAAAGAGGTCGTCTGGTCACCCTACCATATCAACAATCACCGATGTTTCAGTGAGTGAGTGCTTGTTGCTATGATGCTGTCTTTGCTCAGCAGCTTTGCTCGTTGTAAACCTAACCAATCAGAGCACAGCTCATCTAAATATTCATGATCATACCATAAAAGGAAGAAAACCTGTAGGTTTCATTCTAGGGCTTTTAACCAGGCTGCATTAGGGCTCATAGTGAACAGCTAATATGCCATTTTCAGACCAAACCAATGTTACACACCCTATTAGGAGACCTGCCAAGGTGTAACCAGCACCCGATACCGTATAGCAGGGGTCTTCTATCGTTCTGATGGCAGGCCCGTCCCCCAGTCAAAACTGCCCTACGCGTATCAAATTTATCCCCTCTACATTATATATCATTGTATGAAATTTTGTTCGAGTTATCAAACTGGTCTTTTTAGCTCACGCTGGTTACAGATAGAGTTTTGCAACGAAAGTAATTTCTCTGGGATTATCTTAAAGTATTTCTGAATCTGATCTCTTGCGCATTGCATGCGATGGCGTGCCGTAAACAAAACGCGCCCTAGGGTTTGAAAGAGCTCCTGTGTGTCGCTGGAATGTGTGCATTGATGACCGAAAAGACTTCTGCCTGACCCTCCATTTATCTGTTTACTACAGAATCTGTTGAATTCATGTTAATGTGATTTAAAGACATTTTAATATCGACAAAAATTGCAGGAGGGAATAATTGACAAGTAACCAACCAAGACTTTTCAAGGACCCCCATGTAGTACTCTGCAATGCCCAACATTTGGGTCCTGGACCCCCTATGTTGAATTGGCACCTCAGCGCCCTATAGTGAATCATTCCTATCACCCCGTTTAAAATAAGAAAGTCAGATTTCCGGGTAACGACTCCTTTTAAAAGACTCTCTTTGCAGTTTTGCTCACAATGTCTACTATCGAAGTGGCTAATCGTTAATACTCACCACACATAGGGTCAAAGATGCTAAATTTCCACATTCATTTTTTTTTTTTTTTGTACATGTAATAAGTCGGCCAACTGCACATTTAAAAACAATGGTGCACAAATGTTAACCCTATTAAAATGAGCGGATTGCATGGTCTACAGTCAGTTTGAAGGCAGATGTAAAAGAAAGATGAGGTGCTAAGCCATTTACTTGGAGGTAATAATGATTAAATTATTTGAAGAATCATTTTTCACCTTAAAAGCATTTATAAAGGATTGTACACAGCCAGCCTATCTCAGTGCTACAACCAAAATTAATATGATGAAAATAATCAAAGCTGAATATAAAGATATAATATAAAACATGTGAAAGGTAAGTTTTCATTTATTGATATGTAAAGACTTTCTGTCATTCATCATCTGTTCTATTGCCTCATATGTGGAAACACTGATCAAAGATATTTCTGCATGTCGGTTTTTACTCTGTAATCACTGTGCACAAGGATAAAGTTTATATTTCATATAATCCACCCATGAATTTGCAAATTTTGTTCTTTTAGAACATCATATGAGCGCTGATGAAAGCGCACAGACAAGAAAAGGTTTGCTCACACTTTCTGCTGAAATGGAACTGTAAATCTGACCTGTTTGAAGATGTGCAAACCTTCTAAAGATCAGGCCGGTATTGTTAAAATATGGGAACGTTTTCACTAGTGTCACCCTAACAGAAAGTAACTAAAGGATGACGGCCATTTCATCCACACACAAGAAGCATATAATGATTTAATCCTTAAAATTGATTAATTTTTACTTCATATTCATCAAAATAGCCAAAATTTTAATCTAATCTATCAAGAAAATTAGCTTTATAGTTTTTGGAATTAGAAGTGGATTCATATTTTAGGTTCTTAAAGCTTTTTAATGTGCAGAAGAATAAAAACATGAAATTTTATTATTCAAACACGTCTACGGAGCCTTTCTTGAATGTTTTCTGATTCTGTATAAGCATTTCCTGTTAATCAAAGCCCATTATTATGGCTCATTTCTTGGCATATTTCCATCTACTGCTCTTTTCTTTTTATCTAAATCAAAGGTAATTAGAGGTTGAATCTCTAAAAGTAAAAACATTTTATGAGAATGTTCGTTTTTGCTTTATTTTTCTGCGTGGGTTGAAATATTAAACTGATCTCTAACATATTTATTCAGCGCTGCCTTTGATGAAGAGCTGCAGAGTTTTATGAGCGTTTGGTTCAGAGAAGCCCTTTGAACATGCAGAACTGTGGGAACCTTTCGCAATAAAACGGTGCTTAAACACGGCCTTATCTCTGCTGCCTTCAATGGGTTACGTGTTTATTGTTGCGTGCTCATCATGCTGTTAATTGTTACACAGGTCTGACGTCCCTCTCTGTGGGAACATTGACTCCTATTGATGCCAAAGTCTTCAGAGGGCGCTTTTGTAATTTTCAAAAGCAGACAAGAATATTACTTTGAGCTTTTGGGAGGCAATAAAACATTATGAAATCACTCTGTTTAATTGTCTCGTTTTGCTTTTAGCCCTGCGCAGAGCTCAGCTGCTCTAACTTGTTACCCTCCTTATCACTGCTTTAATAGGCAGCTTGGAAATCACTCACCTTTTTTATGTTGCATTAATTCCAGGTGAGAACAACAAAGCAAAAGGTGCAATTAAATTAATATCCTTATTCGCATCCCCACCCTCTGTGGGGAGTTCTTCCACTTATCTTTGGAAAATAGACACCATATTTCTTTCTGGTTTAATCTCTAAGCTCCTGAGATCCTCCCTGCTTTGTTAAAGATTAGCGCAAACAGGAAATTAAATTCAGTCTAACATTACTGGGAATTTTTGGTCCAAATACGTGAAAATAAATTTTGTGCAAAAGTTCCATATCACTGGGCACCCCCTAAAAATGGATATAATTACTTGACTCTATGTATAAATATATTATAATAATGGATTATAATTATAATATATAATAATATGGATTATAATAATCATATTCATTTTTAGATACATTTATTTTTAAATCACGTTTCATTACTCAGAGTTGAAATTTTTTTTTATATTATTAAATGGGACATTAAATTATCTGATTCATTTAATATTTTATTGATATGTTTATTATTTGAATCAGTTATTAGATAAATAAAATACTTCACTTATTTCATGAGACATTTTTACATATTTTATCTCTCCATACACTTCAGAAATCATATCAGGACCGTGAAGAAAAAGTCATGACCTCACACTTTATAGCGAGCCCCCGGGGGTGGCGACCCCTGGAAAATAATGAGGTTAGCTGGAAACTTTAAACCAGCTTTCCAGTTTCTGCTGAAGAAAGGTATCCCCACAGGATGATACTGCCACTGCCATGTTTCAGAATAAGCGCGGTGATGCATTTTCGACCGATTTATTTCTTTCAATTATGGATATTTATTTGTAGAACAAGAATGTAAATCCTTTTTGTTGTCCCACAATTGGGAAATTTGTTCTTTCACCCACCCCCTTGGGGGGCAGTGGGCTGCCATTGTGTGGCACCCGGGAAGCAATCAGGGTTTTGCTCAGGAACCCAGAGTGCAGACTCCCATTTCCGACTGGAAAACTTTGAATGCCTTCATCTTAACTTACATGAGAAACTATAAGGTAAAAAAAAAAAACTTTTAGTAGTGATTGCATTTTAAAATTCTTTTTTACTAATGTAACATTTTTTGTACCACTACTCTTGATACCAGATTGATATTAATTGATTGAAGTTTTCTTAAACTCTACTTGCCACAAGTAACTCAAGCTATTCCATATCAGGCGAATATCGCATCAATTATATTTCATTTCATATTGCTTTTTCCAAAATCACATTCTCCTCACTTCTGGGGGCGGGCTTTCTTCTGGATTAAGGAGGAAAGACGCATTTCTATTGGTCTGCTGAATGTTAGCAACAGTAGCTACATTTACATGCACAAATTTTCCCCGATCCGTTCAATATATTCAATTATAATTCAATTCATTTTTTTTCTATAGCGCCAATTTTACAATACCAAGTCAATACGGATCAGGTCACTTCCTTTCCTTCTTCACCAGATCATCCAGTCAGATTGAGTTACAAGTTTTCATTTTAGGAAAACCAGTTTATTGTATGATACATTGAATCAAATACACTTCAGCAATCCCTCTCACACTAAAGGCTCTATTCAGTGACCATGAGGAAAAACTCACTCCTTGAACAGGAGGAAACCTCCAGTAGAACCAGAGCTCAGTGTGAGCGGCCATATCTGCTGAGGCCCATACTGGGGTCTCAAGCGAGACAGAAAAGGTCCATGAAATCCACAAAATAAAGTGATCCAATCATGCCACTTATGTATCGTCCAAATTATTAAGTGTCTAGAATAACCTAGCATCTGATTACACTTTAATCTCAGAATTCATTGACTGAATTCTGCTGACAATAAAAAAAGTCATTAACCTTAGGAGTTTTACAGTCAGAATTCACGAGAAAAAAAGTCAGAATTTGAGAACTTAAAGTCAGATGAAGATGCTTGCCTTTTCCCATGTTAAACTGCTGAAATAAAAAATTTTGAGAAAAATCCTAGTTAACTTTTTTTCTGCAGTGGCCCTAATCCTCTTCCATAGATCAACACTCACCTGCTCTATCGCTTCAGCTTGTTTACCGATTCTTAGCGTGCACAGCGACGTAATCCAGATCACATGATGCTGTTATGGTAAGTTTGCACAGAAATGCAATATTTACTGACAATCTGAGCAAAAACAAGGGTTAAAAGGCAAAAATAACAAGTACAGTATTACGCCATAAGAATGCAGTTATTTGTCATTATAAGCTTTGAAAAGGTGGAACCAGAGTGAGTTACTGGTGTACATTTTAAATAACATGTCTATATACCTTTACCAGTGGTTTATTTTCAGCACATGAAGGAAAGGACTGTTGCACTGATGGAGATTAGACCGTGATAATGATTGAAAAAAAAGATTATTTTACGTTTATTAAAATGACTTAATAAATCAGTAAAAGATCAGACTCTTCTTATTCCCCACGAGTGAAATAAAAACGCTTCAGCGTTTATTGAAGCAAACAAAATCCTTCCTCTCCCTCGCTCTTCATCCTTGTGTTTTCTTGCCAAACTCTTCAGGCAGATATTCCCCCACAGCCAGACGCTTGCAGTCTGAATACGCTGCCTGATAGTTGGTATGTAATAAAGGGCCTGCAGCCTTCCTCTCTTACTGAGCAGTAAGGGCCTGTCGTCCTGATAATGCCATGCATGGATAACTGAGTGAGACGGCATCAGATACGGAAAGCAGCGGGCTTAAGGGAAATGAAATTTATTTGGAGGAAGGAGAGAGCGAGGGCGGCGAGCAAAGCGGCGGCAATAATTGAAACTGGGAGCGTTCAGTTGGGGAGAGAAATTGAGATGTTGTCACCAAGTTCTCCTTATCATCATCAGGACTAGTGTGCAAAAAGCAATTAAAGAGTCACAGAAAAGATCTGGAGGTGTTCAGGATCCAGGAGAGCAGAACGTAAATCAAAAAAGGTCTCCTGAGGTCCTGAGGAGACAAATCTGATCCAGCTTTCTGTTGTATGAACAACTTCCCCTATCAGCTGCAGATAATCATTTCACTTACTTTTTATTAATATTCTACTTGGCCACAAAATTAAAACCTCGGACTTGTTTAAAAGTTAAAAATAAAGCTAATAGAAAAGTGTTTTTTTTTTCGTGTCTGCATTGATGATAATTGCTTTCAGCCCAGAATGCGGTTTAATGTTCACAGTTAAAAATAAAAGAGCGTCTGAATGGAAATATGAGCCACATTATGTCCATAGATGGAGTCAGCCATGCCAAGTAGCACTCACTGTGAAAGCATATGAGAGCCTGTGGGTGCTAGCTGCTTTGTTCTCCTTCATCTTACTGGGGTTTTTTTTCTGGAATCATTAAAAAAATGTCTCTACACTCTCTGATCTGTTTCCTTTAGTTTGTTCATATAAATCAAGTTCAGATTTGATTTAAAACGACTTAAAAAACCAATTAAACTCAAATGTAGCACAGCCTGCATCAAATAAATAGTTGGTAAATAATTAAGTAGATTTTGTTCTGCAGTTCAGGGTAAATGGCTGCTTTCCTCAGCGAGTCACTCAGTTTACTGAAAAGCTTGTTTTTTTTCTCTTGACTTAATTCACATTTGTTTACTTAAATTTGTTTTACTTGTTTACTTCTGTTCGGCTGCGGGAAAAAAAACATCTGAAACATGAGCTGGGAACAATGAAAAGCTCTTTATGTATGGAGTGAATTTTGTTCCAGTGTTTTTACAAGCAAGAGACGAATTATGTAAATCGTTATTTGATGAAAATGCAAAAATAAGAGTTTTCGGGATAATTTTTTATTTTTTTTCTTTATGCACATCCTTTTTATTTTCTATTTCTTTTTCAGATTTCTCTTTTTCAGGGTAAATTCATTCTTCTTGAAGTTGCATTTAACAGATGACATTCTTTCTACTTCCTTCCTGTGTGTTTGCTAACGTCTGTGCTGACCAATAGAAACGCATCTTCACTCCTCACTTCATTTTTATTGGTTAAGAGCAAACAGTTGTACTGCGTTACGTTTGTGCTGCCAAAATCAGAGACATTGATGGAAACTTCCAGGGGTCACCAAAGGTCAATCAGAACCGGTGTTCTGTCAGACCAGCATACCCAAAGTCAATACGCATGCACAAGAAATCCGGTTTGTATTTAGTTTTGTACGAAAAATAGATTTAAAATAACCTGAATGGGCGTGTATCCTTTTAGTTGGAATGTACCAAAAAAAAACTATTTAAGGTTAGATCGCTATACGCTTCAAAAAACACCAAAAAATGGGTAATTAAATTGTTTTTTTTGTTCATGATACACGCCTGTTGAGGTAGTTTAAAGTCTATTTTTCCATACAAAACTAAAGGGTTAAACCGGTGTATTGAATTTTGGTATGCTTTTGTTTGGTCTGACCTGGTACCCTCGTCTGACAGAAGTTTATCGGGACTGGCTCTTCAAACTATTAAAATCGAGAACAAACGTTTGACTCCATCTTTTGTTTGATACGGTTAACTCGGGTGTCTGCGGTCGACCTTTTGACCTTTGGTTAAAAACTTTGAAACAAAATGGAAGCAGCATAAATGGAACATGTCTATTTTGTTTTTGGTTGGAGCTGCAGTTTGAGCTGGACAACAACTATCATTCGTGAGTGCTTCATCCTGATCTTATTGGTTGTAAGCTATTCAATTGAAGGTTTCACTATTTTTAGGCGAGTTCAAAATGTTAATGTCTGAGACTCTCCGTTAAAGACTAAATTTGGAGCCGTTCACCTTAAAGCTAGAGTTGTCAAAAAATCAGCGCTGGCTTTGCAGGCGGGTTGAGGCGTGCATGCAACTTTTCACTCCATGTGGTATCAGAACGGCTTTGGTATTGAATATTTCAGTCCAATCAGGGGTTGACGTTAAAGTTTTTATGGCGTTTAAGGCTTCAGCCCCGATGCCAATGTTTACGTCAATATAGTTCTAATATTCAGCGTATTCAATGAAACATGTGGTTTTGAAATGTAATTCAGTACAGTTTCCAAGTTTTATTGTCCATGAAATTACAGAGTATTTCTTCACATGCTTTTCAATACTTCCTGCATTCTTTCCAACTAAGCTTTGCTTTTAAACTGCTCTGGAGGCTTTTTCTCAGAGGAAAACTTGATTTTTTGATAAATCACTCTTCTCCCGACTGGTTTTTCGGCAAGAGCTTTGATCTATCAATTGGCTCCTCATTTCGTTATTTTATTAAAACTCTGTTAAGTACGCCATTTATGCTTCGTTGATCTGATTGGTTTTATTTGGCCCGTGCTGCAACAAGACTATCACCAACATAGGCCAATTTAAATCAGCTCATTAACCAGTGTTTTCGCCCCTTCCCAAAATTATTTTAACGGAAGGTTTCCAGATGGATTAAGGTTAAGTTGGAGCTAGGGTTGTCAAAAATGATCGATACTCTGATGCTATACATATAAATATATTTATTTGCCTCTGGTTTATTGGCATTTTTTCCCCCCATGGTTTTAAAACTGGCTTTGAGTATTGAATATTCTCCTGGGTATCAATGTGGAGTTTGGTGTTTTATTATCATGCCAACCGTAGCTGGAACTGGTGCTTCATGAAGCTGCTGCTGCCTTTCTATCATCAACAGGAAATTTCTGCCCATTTCGCTGCACATTATCTTCTAAAAAAATTTATTGGTTGAATGGGGAAAAAAAGTGGCATCACTTTAGGTGTAATTCCAGCTATAATATTCCTAATCTTTTTTCCTTCGCTGTAATTTATTCTCCTCTCTTTCCTCTTTTTGGTTTTGATTTTCCAGGAATCACAGCAGAGAAAAGCGTCCCCCGACCTTTCTGTCAGCTGCTTTTAGTTTTAGGTTTGTTTTAATTATGTTGCATCCGGTTTCAGTTCTGAGTGAAGCTTTGAGAAGTTGAGGCTATTTTATAATCAACTTTGCTGAATGAGATGATCAGACATTAAAGCTGCAGTAAAGAGATTCTTCACTAACAAAGTAGAACAATGATGAAGGTTTTCTTCACGCTCTCTCACATTCCCATGATGTTCTGGCGCACCTCAATAAGCTAAATCTTGTCATTTGCTTCCTCCAAAATAGATTTTCAAAAGGGAATTTAAATGGGCCAACTATGAAAGATGCCACGGGGCGAGGAATGCTCAAATTACCAACAATGTGGAGAAAAATGAGTCTGAAGGCAGACCAGAGCCGTTGGGGGGTTTGAAGATGTGGGTAGACTGATGCACTTTCACAGACAATTCATCAAAAGCCTCTTTTTCATCCCGCACGGCACACGCCGGCCGTTTCCCCCTCTCCTCCCGCACGATCAGCCCTCTCCGTTCACTGAACGCTGATGGAACGCCGTCGATTTTCTGACCGTAGATAAGAGCTGCATTCACAGACACAGGAAAAAAGTGGAAAAATAGAAAAAAGAAAGATAAAGATGAACAATAGAGACGATAGGAGGAAGGAGGGGAAGGAAAACAAAGGGATAAGTAGCGACAGACAGAGAGAGGGAGAGCAGGATGGCGGCGGCTCTGTGGGGGGGCCCATGGTAATGAACAGGTGGTGGGGGGAAGAGAAGGTTAAGCCAGTTTCTGTGGGTGTCGTTGGAACCCACCCCGTGCTGTGTGGACAGATGTGTGGACGGGCCGCTAGCTCCCCCCCACCAAACGCTGCTGCCAAAGCCCACTAGCTTGCGCTCAAAAACTCACTCATTTATCCGCCTTTGTTCTTTGTTATTTTTGGACGCCAGTGAAAAATAACCATCTCCCTCAGTGGGAGGAATCACAGTCCCGTCTCCCCGGTCTCATCCGCTTCTAGGGTTCTGGTGTCCAAGTGAAGGACGTCGGCCTGTGGCGGCTACTCTGCAGAGCTGCTTGGCTTTATTTAGGGATGCAGGTGTGAGAGGAAGGCCCACGACGCTACTGCTCTAACGAACGTAGACGCCTTCGCCGTTATTTAGCTTCAGGCAGCCAGGAACAGGATGCTGTGACTCAAACCTTCCCTTTGCTTTTGTGTAATAAGCGAGTAGTTTCACAACAGGCTGGATGTGACGGTTGTTTCTAGTTTGTTTATGAGTTCGACGTCGTCACCTCAAATAATTCAAACCGTATTTATGTCGGGGAAAAAGCAGAGGGAAGAAAACTGAAGATCATCCGAACATCGTTTACAGAATCCTGCAAAAGTATTTACAATTTTTTCTGATCAGAGTCAAAATCTCTTTTGTTTAACTGGAACATTTCATAGAACAAAACCCACTCAGCAGCAACATGGTTGACTTGTTCCTGGCCTCAGAGCTTCATTGGAGAACTCTAGGCATGTTTCCATCAGCATTTTATTCTGTGCGTATTTTAAAGCATCGCTTTAGAAGAGCTTGGTGGAAACAGTACAAATACGAATCATTAAAGGTTTTATAATATATGCTCTTCAGATGGAAACACAATAGTAGTAGTTTTGACTCAGGCGACTGATTAGCTGTTTTCACGGCCACTGTCCTTAAAACAAACACTGGAATCTCTCAATATCTCTGCTATGTAGCATCGCTAAAATACATTATAAACTACAACAAGCTGCATTGCAACACATTCTTAGTGGAAAAGTTCCGTTATTTTCAGAATTACAAACTGTTCAAAAAATGCTAAGTGTTTTTAATTAAGAGTAGTTTTCATTGGAATGTGCTTTACTGCAGACCAGACCATGTGAACGGAGCGGCGCGCCGCGCAATTCCCGCTCAGGAGGATGTCGCTCATTTGCTCCGCCGCTCAAAGTTGCGACAGGACGCGCCGCTCAAAATCAGCTCCCCTTAATTTTCCTGCCGCTACGGTGAAATTGCTCCACGCTCGCTCAAATTTTTAGAAGAAGGCATTTTCTGACATTTTTCCTTCATGATTACGATGCCAAAGGCCCTGGGACACAGCATTTGATTTAATGATGTTACCGATAGTTTTGCAACCGATACCGATACCAGTATCGGACGGGGCCCCGATACTGCCTTGGTGGTTTTTGGTATCGTCGCACTGTTGATGCGAGTATCAACAGCTTAGGGCACTGATTGGTTTTATTGAGAGCCAAAAGTTTACCAACGCCAGGGTTGTCACCCACTCCTGATTCCCAAAATTTCTTCTATGGGAGGTTTCAACTTCAGGATATGCGAGCAAAATCCATATGGCTGTTTCACAAAAATCAATTCCCAGCAGCTTGATAAAATAAATGTTATTTTACAAATGTTATTTTCCAACATTTTAATTGGCGTGAGCGTATCGGAGCAAACTGGACAGCCAGGGAACGGGTATCATGGCATCGGGCTCAAAATGGCATCAAAATATCCAAGCATATATGTCTATATATATATATGGATTAGTTCCATTTAACTTTTTTGTTAAGTTATCGTTTTCCAGCTGTAAAGTTAACACCTTGCTCCGTTCATGTTGCCCCGCTTTTCCTATTTAATAATTCATTTATTTTATTAGGCTACATTAAAAAAGGTCATTTCGCGTCCCATTTTAAAGGAGATAATAGCGTCATAATGCATGAATGCGATCCATTTTCAAAAACTGACTCAAACGATCTGACTTTAAAAAAGTCCGAAATTCTATAGAAAAAAGTCAGAAATCTGAGAAAAGTCAGAATTTACGAAGAGAGAAAAAAGTCAAAGGATTCAGAGAAAAATCCGAGGCAATACAGAATTAATCTCCAAGAATTTGAAAAAAAGTCAGAATTCACGAGAAAAAGTCAGATTGCTGAGAAAGAAGTCAGGAACTGGAGAGTCAAATTCTCAGAATTTATTATATATTCTGAGAAAAGTCAGAAAAATGAATTTTTTCCCATACTATTACACAGAATAAAAATTTAAAAACATCACTTTTTTGATTCACAGTGGCCCTTATTAATCTCTTCCATATATTAAACTGCATTTTCCAGGATCACGTGTCTCTCTTTTACTTCTGTGGGCGGGGCTTTCCTCTGGAAGGAGGAGAAAACACAGACTTCTAGGCTGGTCTGCTGGATGCTAGCATCCAGCACTAATTGGTCAACAGCTGTTCATTTTTTTATTTGGATTAAAGTGAATCAATGAAGCTCAATTCAGAAGGAATTAAATCCAAAAAAGGAGAAATTATGAAATCTGTAGAGAAAGAGAACTTTTTAAAATAAAATTTAAGAAAAGAGTAAATTCACTTTTAAAGTTAAATAAAAATTTTTTTTTTATTTCATTTTTGCTTTTCATTTTAGGTTTTTGTATTTTTAGGTAAAAAACAAAACAAAATTCCTCCAGTAAAATCATCAAACCTGGAACAATAAGAGAAAACCAAGACCTCACAATTCAAGGTCGACACCAAGGCCAGGAAAAAAGTTTCTGAATGAAAAATACACACATCCAGAGAACTGAGGTGTCCCAGGGCCTGAATAAAATACAGTTAAACATACTTCAACCAAGTAATTAATTACTTTTATCCGCAAGATGCTGTTATTTTCTGTAAAAATGCTAAACTAAAAACATAAAACATCCTTTTCTCTGTTTTTTGTTGGTCCATCTCATAAAAAGGTGTGAATACTTTGACTAGGCCCTGACGTTTTTCAAGCATGCTTCTCGCTTTGAAAGAGAGAGGGGAATAAAAGGAAGCTGGACTGCCCTCATTTGTTTGTCTCCGGGTAGAAATCACACCTGTGTTGGCACAGCAGAGTCTGTATTTTGATGGTCGCGCAGAATCGCAGCGCCTGTTGTCAGACGCACAACGAGGCGAGCGCACACCAGATGAAAATCCGGTGGAGCAGCGACCGGCCTCGCCAGATATTGCCCACTTTCTGTTCGGTTAAATTGCGTCAACGGCGGCTGGCGGCGACCTGATCTTCTGGTCCCCACTTCGACTAAACAGCACCCCCTACGGCTTGGCTTACACACGGTGAGGGGTGCGGGAAGGACAGAACAAAAAAGTAAATGTGCTGAAAATGCATTGATGGCGGCAAGCAACAACATATGAGGAGGCGGTGCAAACACGCAAAGACCACGGAAAGGCGGTTGCCGAAGATTGGCGCGGCGGTAGCCTTGGTTTTTGGAGGTCAACTGGGAATTTTGGATTGGCGTCGTCTGCGTGACGCCCACATGCTCTGCCCATTCTCCCCGTAATGCCAGCGCCACCTGCTTATATTGTGGATACCAGCTTTGTTGCCCAGCGGGAGGGCTGGATAGACGGACTCACAGATAACATGTTTCAGCTAGGTTGTTTGGAAACCTGCGGCCGCCCAGCCAGAGAGAGGAAAAACTTTGGGAGAGAGGGGTGAGCGAAGCAGAAACAGAGAGAGGAGGATTTTTCATGGAGTTTGCCACATCACAAGCTCAATGCGGACCGATAAGGCGATTAACAACCAGCGACGCGAAATGATTGGCACGTCCGTTAGACGGTCCAAAGCAAGGAGATTTTCCTCGGCCCATTTCGCTTGGCGGTGGAAAGTTTTTATGCCCCCTCAGCAGTAAACCATGAGCAGCAATGAATTATAATCACACAAATCCACTTCATCTATCTTAAATGTTTATTTTACGCAGACTATGAAACCATCTGACCCATAAAGGAAGCTGTGGGCATCAGTGCTTTCACCAAATATAACATAGAAGTGAGTTTTCCAGAACCAAACCGGCTTATAGCTGCATCACCTTTTCTCATTTTCCTTCAGAGATCATTCCGAGTCCTCACAGCCCTTCACTCTTTACACTCTTTATGTTAAAGCCACAAACCTCAGAGTTTTTCATGTCACATGAGTTTGAATCTGAAGAGAAAAGATAATTTTACACCCATGGAAAAAAGTGTGAAAATGTCCTTCTGTAGCCTGGATAGACTTACACTTAAACAACTTTATTGTCATTTTGTATAGAACACAAAATTTCATTTTCTACAGCTCTCATGATATTTCCATTTCCTTAAAGTCCATCAATAGCTACGTTTACATGGACACAAATAATCGGATTGAAGGCCTGATCAGATCAAAAATGTGTCATGAAAACATGTCAGACTGAAGATTCTAACCGATTCGCCCTCGACCGATATAAATTTAATCTCAAAGCAGAGAGGTGGTTTTGCCCACGCCATCTGGATTACGCCCGGCAAACACCCATTCGATCTTGGCATAAAATAATCTTCACTATGCGCGACCGCCAGCGACACGCTTTTTCGCCTTGTCAACAGCAGGGAAACCACCGGTCATTTCTAAGCTCTCGCCAGGAAATGTACCATGGCGTGGAGGAAAGTCGAAATCTTCACTTATACACTCCGTTCATTTAAAGCTGCAGGAAGCAGGAACTTATCCTCCTCCTCTTCCTCTTTTCTCTCTCCACAGCCCACTCGCTCTCCCGCCGGTTCAATCGCTCATTCTCTACATTTCTCTCGGACATTTAAGCTGCCAAGCGCTTTTTCCTCCTCTCTCCGTTTTCTTTCTAAATTTCCCAAGCTCGAGCTATGGATTTAATCCAGGCCTCCCAAAACCAGACGCAGACAAGAACTGCCAAGTTTGAGGAATTCCTCGCATGCTTAGATTTAATCTGATCCAACGCTTGGTACATGTATACACTGCATGATCGGACCATTTCGTTTAGTGTCCATGTAGCGAGATTTTGAATTTCTGATCAACCAAGGTTTGGATCGGATCGGGGAAATTTTGCGCATGTAAACGTAGCTAATGTTAAAGATGATATTTGCCTCTCACCTTTTAATGCTGTTGCCTGGTAAAGGATCATTATAAAACCACACAAGTGTAATGGCTCAACATTAAAGGGGAACACCGATTTTTTTTATTTTTTATTTTTTTCATTGGGCCCTTGATTTAACGTTATTACATCATCATGTTCTACTCACCCGTATGAGTTTTGTGTCATCCGCGACAGGCAGCCCGTGCCATAGGCAGCTATGCTCTACTCCTTCTATTCATTCGGCTAGCTAATCTGAATCGTTCAATTCCATTTCGAGAGAGAGATCATCTGTGGTAGTAGCACTAGACATCTTCCAGGCATGTGAGTAAAACTGGCAGCAGTTCAGCGGACAGGATGAATGAATGGTACCCGGCGCATGCGGATGACGTCATACACACTCCACTTTGTTTTTAAAAGATATAAATATATAAAATATAACCGCACAAGTCTGAGGGATAGTGATTCACCTACATGTTATGAATGCTGGCATGCCATAAACAGTGTTGCCGGTAATGCGTTTTTAGATTTTAGAGAGTTTTCAGAGTTCTTTTCTGATTTGGTATTAAATACTGACAGGGTCATCATAGTGGGAGATTTTACCATCCATGCTGACATTATAGGCGATAGCTTAAGGGTGGCCTTTAATGCTATCTTAGAAACTATTGGCCTTGTTCAAAATGTGAATAGTCCCACACATTCTCATCTTCATACTTTGGATCTTGTGCTGACATATGGCATAGAATGTGAAGAAATACCAGTATTTCCTCACAACCCTGTCCTCTCTGACCACTTTCTAATAACCTTCAGGATTACTTTAACAGAGTTCTCCTCCCCAAAAAGAAGGTTCAATTTTAGCTGATCATTATCAGATAGTACAATTTTAAATTTTAAAGAATTTGCTTCACTTTCTCTCTCCTCTGTGTCGCTGAGCAGTGCTGCAGAGTGCAAAAGCTTAGTTTATTCCCCTTCACAGGTTGATGATTTTGTTGATGGGGTTGCTAGTTCTCTGTGTACTGCCTTGCACAACGCAGCTTGAAAATGAAAACCATTATAAATAGAAAACTGGCTCCTTGGTTTAATGCAGAGCTGCACACTTTGAAGCAAAATGCTAGGAAACTGGAGAGGAAATATCGCTCCACAGGCCTATAAGAGTCCTACCTAGTCTGGAAAAATAGTTTACTGCTGTATAAGAGGATCATTTGTAATGCAAGAGCAGCATATTTCTCCTTATTAATAGAGGACAATAAGAATAATCCTAGATTTCTTTTAAATACAGTTGCCAACTCACCCAGAGCCATAGCTTAGTTGAACCATCCATTCCACCTGCTCTTAGAAGTAATGATTTTATGGGATTCTTTATAAATAAGATTGATCTTATTAAAAAAAAAGATCATTAGCACTTCTCTATCCCTGATTGGTTTGTCTCTGGAGGGTGGGGCAGTATCTGAGGTAGTCATGGAATCTGAACCGGGTTTAGACTGCTTTGATCCAGTTGAACTTTCAGAGTTAGCAAAATTATTGTCTTCATCTAAGCCTTCAACTTATATGTTAGATCCAGATCCAACCAGGTTATTTAAGGAGGTATTCCCTTTGATCTCCTCCATTTTAGATGTGATTAATCTATCTCTGTTACAGGGATATGTACCAAAGGCTTTTAAGGTTGCTGTAATTAAACATCTGCTTAAGAAACCGTCTCTTGACCCAGATGACTTGGTTAATTATAGACCTATATCCAACCTTCCTTTCTTATCTAAAATCCTTGACAAAGTAGTTGCCAAACAAGTGTAACTTACACCATAAT
>JAGKQL010000009.1:36940063-36978346 GCA_018398635.1 Cyprinodon brontotheroides
TTGCCAAACAAAACTCATAAAGACTCCAGCAAGTCTGAACAAAGATCGGTTGCACTGAAAAACAATCCAAATCTAGATAAGTCATTTTTTCTTAAAATAAGTGCATTTGTTCTTGAATTGAGGAGCTAAAAGAGACATTTTGACAATGGAACAACACAATTTACACTTAAAATAAGAAAACACAATTGCATTGTCTTATTTCCAAGTGCATAGTATCCATTTATCTTTTTTTAAAATGTAAAAGTTCTCATCCCATTAGCAAAAACTATCTCATTTACTTATTCCTCAAATTAAGGCAAAGTAAATACACTTAATTTAAGACATTTTTACTTATTTCTAGATCATTTTTCCAGTGTATATTTGTGGTCTGACCTAGAATGTGTTTAGGAGGATGGACTTCCATGATGCTTAAAACATCAGGAAACAAAAGCCTGCTCTGTTGCAAAAGCCAAAGAACTCACAAGACTCCTGGATAGGTGTCAAAAACATCTTCAGAAAGCTGGACTCCGAAAGTCCAGTTGCTCTCAGTTTAAGCCTTTGTTGCCAAAGCCTGTGTGACTGAGAATCTACAAAGCTGTCCAGGAAAGTTGTTGAAAGATTAAAGGGGATATCAAAACTACTTGGAGCTCAGCACCCAGAGAGAGGCTGACCTGCAGGCCCAGTATGTGGGAAGGACTGTTCCAAGCATTAAAGGTAGTTAAACATCAGTAAGAAACGATCACAATAACTGGAACAACAGGCAAAACTCTCAGTTTGAAAACTACTGGCAATTGTCCATAGTGTATAACAGCTGGTAAAAAGCAACACATTGCTGTGTTGCTTTCAATCAGCTTCCAGAGAAGCATTTTATTAAACTAGAATATAATAGAAAAGTACATTTATTTCAATATTTCAACTCAGACATGTGGCTTCTGACTTACAGCTGATATAAAAACTCTAATTCATTAGCTCACAAAATTAGAATATCCTTTCACACAAACAAACAGGATTTCTAATACAGTAATGTGGAGATATTAGACCTTTTCTTTCACAGTATCTGCCGTCATTATCTGGTCCTACAGGTTGCTTTAAAACCATCTTTCTGCTCGTCTGCTTCCATGTTCCTCTTAGGATCTCTATGAGTTTATGTTTCCGTCTGGTTTCTTGGTCACATCTTGGTGATTAGAGCAGCTTTTTAGGCTTTTGGCAGTTTTGGCTCTTTAAAAAAAAACTAAATATGAATTTTCATCAGTTGTAGGTAGTATCTGCCACTGAGTGCCACTGTCCTGCAGCTTTTTGCATGCATCTCACCTGAAAAAAAGGAACAGTTAATGGATGGTCTCAGCTAAACTGATTGTCATGCCAAAGGACTTTTTCATGATTAAGGACTTTTGCATGCCCTTGCAGGACATCAACATTGCCTACCTCTGATCTACATGAAGGTTGTTCTGCAATTTCATTCAATTGATGTCTATAGCACCACTTAAAAGCATGTCAACTTAAGGTATTTTGCAGAGACACATCAATCACATCATTCAGTCAGATTATTTAAATATTTTCTATCTAAGAGAACCCAGCTGATTGCATGCAGTCACTGACCCTGCAGGAAACGCTCCTCCTGGATGAGCATGTGGCAAAAGTGGACATTCAGTTGCATTTTGTTGTTGACTCTACTGGAATTCCTCACATCAAGCATGCATGAAGCAACAGCAGAGAGGAAGAACTGCCTTTTGATAGAAGGAAACCTCCAGCAGAACCAGGCTCAGTGTGAGCGGCCCTCTGCTGAGGCTGACTGGGGTTCAAAGAGACATAAGCAGAGATACAAAAGCAACATAGAAACAACAATCTATAAATACTTTCTATGTTAGAAAACGTAAAGGAAAAGTAGCTCCAGAAGAAACAAGGAAAAAAAAAAAAAATAAACAGTTAAGCATGCAAGCTCTGAGCCAGTTTCACGTTAATACAACAGAAATTGTTAATCTAAACAAGTCTTACAATCTTAGATCCAGCCAAATGTTTTGTGATCTTGTTTTGAGATTGATATAAACTAAGCAAGAGCAGATTCTGTTATTCTTATTTTAGGAAAATCTTATTCAAAATAAATGTAATAAGCTTCCAATGCAGTGCAGACCATTGCAAGTGGTAAGACTTCTTGTTTTGAGAATATATATTATGATTTAAAGAATTCTTACTAAGTACAATTGTCTTGCTGCACTGGGGAGATTTCTGCAGTTATTTTTGATGTAGAACCGATCTTAAAATAATAAACGGCTTAGTATATTAATTTTGAGACAAGAGTATACAGAGTTATTGGCTAGATCTAAAAGTGGAAAATTTATGCACTGAAAGCGATGAAAGAGAGCACATCCGGTTAGTCACAGTAAAAGCTGAGCCCATAGTTAAGTATAGGATAGAAACAGGACTGAGAACTAAAAAACAGGCCATATCATCATAATAAAAGATTTTGATAGCAGTTGGCTATGGATTCAAGCACAATGCCCCAACCACTAGGCCACCACTCCCCTAAAACAGGAAAAGAGCAGATGAAACTTCTATGACAAAAAAGAAAAAGCAGTCCTCCACCAGCCTAAGCCTATAAAGCTATAGAGAGAAGATCAGGATAACCTGATAAATGATAAGCTTGCAGAATGGAATCTGAAATTATTGTAATGTGTTGCAAGGGACTTTAACACTGGAAAAAAAAGAAATCTAATAAGTATTTTTTTCTTGAAATAAGTCCCTATAAAACACAATTCGGTTTCCTTAAACCAGCAGCCTAAGCCTATAGCAGCCTCATAGCAGCTTAACTATAGTATATCTTTACTTTATCAAGCTTGAAAGCAGAGGAAAGACATAAAGCAAATAGTTGTGCTCTAATTTTGGACTTTATAAAACACGGCGGAAAAACATCAGTTAATGACACCCTCCCAAAAAAACCATGAGCGACTGCAGAAACTTTAGGTATGTTGGACGTCTAGCAGCTTGAATTCTGCAGTCTTGTTCCTCCAGACCCTTGACTCTGATTTCCAAATAAAGTATAAATTTTACTTTCATCTGATAAGGGACTTGTGACATTGCCTCTGGTTCAGGAGCCCTCCCAAGCTCTTCCAGCTCAAGTTTTCTCTAACCTCTAAGTTTTATCATTTTCACCTTTTGAAATAAATTCCTGAAATAAATAAACTTGTAAATTATTGTCTAATTTATTGAGGTGCACCTGTTTTTGGAAGCAAACAATTAAAAGTGATAAAATCAACAACAAAAAGATGACATCTTTCAAAGTATCGCAATGCTTTTCAATAAATATGGTAATTTTGCACGCTTTCAGCCAGAACAGCAACCCAGGCGTGACTTCAGTCCATCACAGAGAACCAGTCAGTTGTGCAAGCTGACAGAAAGTTTGCCGCTATGCAGTCCCACCGAGGCAACATCTTGTAACTTCACTTTCAGTTTTGTTCCTGTGCCAGACTCCTTCACGAGCCAAACTCAGGAAATGAGACTCTCTCTGAACCTGCTACACTGAACAGAATGTGAGAATTGACAGGTATGGCAGCATCTGCCAAACCGTGAGGCTTCCTGCCTACCGCCATCCCATCGCATTCAGGATCAATCTCCATGACTCACTGAGCTCATATCCACATGCCGTTTCCTATCAGCTGGGAAGTTAATGTACAGGTTAATTATCCAGGCGACTCTGTTTGGAGAAAACAGAAACAGAGCCAAGAGCGGTTTCTTAGGGCCGGTGCAGTTGCTGTCATCTGCAATTGTCGCTTTCCTCTGGGTTTGTGGTTAATCAGTTGATAAGGAAGGAACAGGAAGCTACTAATACTTTCAAGGCTGGTGACTTCATTTCCTGAAGCATTGAGGGAAGATGTCAACAAATCTCTCAGAATAAAAAGCAAAAAAGCAGCCTTCAGATGTCACTCAGCAACTGTTTAAAAGATATTTTTCTGTTTGTAGTTACAGCATGTAGTGAATATGCTCACCAGCCGCTTTATTAGGTACACCTTCTCAGAAGCACCTTGAGCCTTTGGAATGGCGTTTTACTTTTTTTTTTTCTTTTTTAGACTTTGTTCAACGTTAATAAGTTAGTCTAATGTGATTTATTTTTTCCCATAAATTTTTTTGATGCGTTACCTTCAGGGTCAAGTTACTCTTATAAGAATCTATGGTAAAAGAAGTATATCATAGGTGTCTTGGGACTTTATGTAACACTGCTACACTGCAAAAAAATATACATCTAAGTAAGTACATTTCTTAAAATAAGTGCTTTTTTTCTTGAATTTAGAAGGTAAGTGAGACACTTTGTCAATGGAATAAGACTATATTTAAAATAAGAAAAAAAAAATACTCTTAAAAAAGTCTCTTATTTCAAATTCTCTTATTTTAAAGTAGGGAAGCAGCCGTTCCAATTGTTGCATTTCCGAAATATTCCAAAAGAGTTTGGAAGGGAAACTTCTTCCAAACTCTTATCGGCCAAATTTTGTAAGTCTTTGTAATTTGCATGCTGCAAAAACTTATTTAAAAAATGAGTAAAAGCTTTAAAAAATGCATTTGCTCTTAATTTTGCCTGGCAGATAACACAAACTGCCAACATTGCAAAAACGATCTAGAAATAAGTCAACATTTCTTAAATTAAGTGTATTTACCCTTAATTTGAGTAGGTTAATAAGATGATTTGCCAATGAAATCCAGTATCTTTACTAGATAATATATTCATGAAATAGGAAAATGCAATTATTTTTTTCTTATTTTAAATGTAAATTCTCTTTTTCCTGTCTCACTTACCTCTCAATTCAAGACAAACTACACTTATATTAGGAAAAAATGACTTATTTATAAATAAATATTTTTACGTTTGCCATTAAAACTTGATAATTTTATATAATGTATTTAAAAATATATTATTTTCTCTTATTTTAAATGTTTTTTTCACAAAATTAACCAAACCTTAAGTTCCTTAATCATTCCTGCTTTCGCTGTAGGCCGTGACCCTGAAGCGCTATAAGGCTTCCATGTTGCAGAAATTAATGTTGTCAGGAGATTAAAACCTTTATCATGAACAGCTCAGTTTGTGAGTTTTTGTCTCCACGTCCGTCTCTGACCGGGACATCTGCACCTTACCTCCAACACCGGACCGACGGAGCTAAGTGCCTCACAAAGCTTTCACCAGCAGATGAAAGGCGCTCCAAAGTGGGATTAGAGAAGCGTTGTGCATGCTCCAGTGGCTGAGGAATGTTCCTCTGCCCCATTTAAGTACAGACTCTGACACTTCAGACTCCAATATGTCTGCAATACAAAAAGAGACCCTGGAGAGCTTTGAGACGTCTTACTGTAAGCCTCATTAAAATGTTCACACACAAATTCCTAAAAGATCCTCACTTTTTATGCAAAGCACCACAGATATAGAGGACAAACCTTTAATAACAATGATACAGGTATATATATATATATATATATGTATATATATATATATATGCGGGATATATATATATATATATATATATATACATATATATAAGTATATTATATTGTTGCATTTGTAGATAGCAGCAAGTATATATATATACATGCCATATATATATATATAGTATAAGGTTATATATATATATATATATGGCTATATGTATATGTGTGTGTGTGTGTGTGTATATGTGTGTATAAGTTAAGGCATACAGGCAGCGGCTGCGTATGCGTGGCGGCAGGCGGCTACAGGCTGGTTCTTGCATAGCAAGGCAGGCTGGGTAGTTATTATACATTGGCGCGGCAAGCGTCCTCATGGCCACAGCAGCGGCGGCATGTCGCTGACCACCCTGCGTGGCAAGCAGGGAGAGCAGGCTGGTTATGCATGCTATATAGGTTGCGGCGGTTAAGCAGCGGCAGCAGCAGCGGGCAGGCATGGAGCGGCAGGCAGTTGCTGTTGCTGCTATGTATATGTGTGTGTGTGTGTGTGTATATATGTGTATATATATGTATGTAGTGTATATATATGTGTATATATATGTGTTAAGTATATATGCTGCTTATGTGTATATATAGTATATATATTGTATATATATATATATATATATATATGCTTACATGTATGTGTATATATATATATATATATATGCATATGCTATATTGCTGGTATATATATATATATATATATATATATATGGAGCTACATATGTATATGTATATATATATATATATGTATATGTATATATATATATGTATATATTTTTATATATGTGTATATGTGTATATATATATATATATATGTGTGTATATATCACTTTTGTGGTCCAAAAAAAGTAGCCTTAGTTTTATCATTTCTCCACTCACTATATAAAAAATACAATCAGCCTCCTCTGTTACTGCCGTACAGTTAGAGCACTTTGATGAAGTCACATTGTCTACATCACCACGCAGGGTTGTTGAGCTCTTGTTAAAGCTGCCCTTATCATACCTTTGAGCTAAGATCAGTAGGAAGAGGCGCCACTCTCAACAAAACATTAGTCAAACACTCATTTAGATGCAGACGCAGGAGTATGCTAATTCCACCCTACATCTTAGAGAACTAAAAACACAACAAAAAAAGGGCTTCATTAAAACCTCCATGCATTATTCAGAGAGCAGCAGGCCAGAGGAATGGCTCCAGGCCAATTATCCTCCGCAGGAATCTTCTGCTGCTGGATGGCTGCTTCACAAAGCTTGATACCTCTGGTCTCTGTTTGCCTTTATCTTTATAAAGACAATCAAATACATTTTTTTTAAAGTAGGTTGCAATCCTTTGTCTTTGCCAGAGCGAGACTTCTGTAAAAGAAGAAAATAAATTACATGCTCAAGGAGCGGGAATATACAGAACAGTGCAAAAGGTACATCTTACAGATGAGACTCCATAGGGCAAGACTTAGCAACGACACGCAGGGTAGTTATGCAACATAAGCAAAGTCTGTCCAAGAAAAAGATTACAAAGATGATCTGGATCTCATGGTGAGCTGTTTAGGGATGTTTTAAAGAATCTAAGTCGATGATCGTAGAAAAATTTGTTGGCCAAAAACATTTAGTACAGCAGATGCAGAAACTGAATGACATCTAGCAAGTGCCATCACCTCAAAAGTCACACGGGACAAATTCTAAAGGGTGGACCAATGGGGTGCAGTACTTGCTCCGAAAATATGAGACAAAGTTTGAGGTATTTCTAGCAGAAGGGGTCAGCAGTGGCGCCTCCAGAAATGTTCCATAGGGGTGTCCAGATGAGGCCACTTAAAATCTCTGAAACTAAAAGCCATAATTTCAGGGTTTGAATCTACTATTGTGGTAAACCTGCCTTTACAAATCATAAAGACTTCAGTAGACACTTACCCATATCTTGGTTTATTGTGCGATTTTTAATGTTACGTCACTGGCTGTGAATAATGGGATGAAATGCTAAACTAATGGTACTACAATTTACACTGGCCAGTGGGGTGGCCCGGGCATTGCACAGGGTGGCTGTGGCCACCCGTGGCGGCACCACTGGGGGTCAGAGAGCAGAATAGGTTAAAGAAACAGTGAGGCATGATTTAAGAGAATTAAATTAATAAATCATATCCTCCAAGCTGAGACATTTCAGGAAGATGCATTCCATTTCCTACCTTTGGTTCAACACACTTGAATCAAGTAATTAAATGGTTGAGAGGAACCGACAGCATACTGAGGAGGTAACTCAGCCAGTTGATTCAGGTGTGTTGAACCACGGATGAATCTAAAAGTAGCAGGATACCACCCCTCAGAAACTGGAACTTCCCACCTCTGGTCTAATATAATTGTGTTAAAAATTCCAGACCAGTGCTTCCATTTCCTCAAGTACCAGTGAGCTGCTTGTTTTAGGTATCTCCTTACTGCCAGCCTTTTGCAGCACTTAATGGCTGCTGATTAGTCAATGTAATCATTTAAATCAGGTGTGCTGCAGCAGAGAGGCGCATCTAAAACATGCAGGGCAGTGGAACCTCAGGACCAGGTTTAATAAACACTGTTCTAGACTAAAGTTGTTATCACAGTCTTTGTTTGGAAGGATTTCCAGAAGAACTGATGTTATTTGAAAGACCAGGTGGTGACTCCAGTTATTTCGCATATATATATCCATCATCAGAATAGTTGCAAGAGCAGCCGTCTCAGCAGAGACTCCCAGACACCTACTCCAGCTTCACTGATAGGAGTCGACATGTTCTGAGGCCAGCAGAGACCTAGCGCCTTCAATGTGTCCTTGGGTGTCTCCTAGACCCCTACTCTCAATGGGACATACCATCTTGGCCAGCTGACTCCACAGAGGAGTCAGCTGACTCCACAGAAGTGGCTCCACTCTAAAGTACTCTGAAGAGGGATTACCACCGTTTTCTGGGGGTCATAGATAGATGGACTTGGAGGAGCTGATCTTCATCTTTCTTGGTAGGAGGGGGCCAGCAGAACCACATCCTCTGCAAAGAGGAGAGACAAAATATGCTGGTCCACAAATCAGACCACCTCCTTGGCTAGGTCTATAGCTCCTGCCTGTAAAGGTTGTAAACAAGACCGGTGACATGCACTGGGTCTGATTTAATACCATCAAAGAGAACCAAACTCCTGATTCGTTCGAAGAATCCATTTCCCCTCCTTGTAAAGGGCTACCAACTCCATACTCCCGGAGGGCCCCCGAAGAGGGCTGTAGTTGAGCACTCGATTGCTTTCTCCAGGTCCACCAAGCACATGTGAACTGATTGGGCAACCTCTGATGGTCCCTAAATCTTCAGCTCCATTTAATAATAATGTATTAATCATAAAGGGAGGTTAAATGTTGCAGAGACTCATCGGCTTTTTCTTTCTTTAACTGACGACAAGTTTGCCCTGAAATCGAAGGCTTGACGGTTCAAGCCCCGAGTCCGACTTTCATTGTCTGTCCTTGGGTAACGAGGCACTTCACCTGCATTGTCTACTGATGGTGGTCAGAGGGGCCCGACAAGTGTACGGCAGCCCGCTTCTGTCAGTGAGTGAGTGAGGTGTGGCTACAGTGTCTCTTGTCACCATCAGTGTGAGTGAATGGGTGAATGAATGTAGTGTGCGCTTTACTCAAAAACACTGATAAAGGTGTTTGGTAGAAGCCATTTACAAGCCAAAGAGAATTTACACTGTTGCCCACTATGTTCTTCAATGTTATGAAATATTCCTCTTTGTTAAATCACCTCCAAATGTTCTAAAGGGGTTCCTAGAATACAGCCAACCTTCTTTATCAGATGTTAAGTTTTTTAAGTCATTGGCTATGAGTCTGTTACCCCAGTAGATGATGGCAGAAGGGCTCTCAATCAGCCTGATTTCTCGCTCCAGCACCCTAGCATATACACGAATATGATTTGCAATTTTCTCTGTAGTGTTTATATGAACATCAATCAATGGAAATGTGTAAAACCTGTAAACCTTTCTTAACATTAGCAATAAACGATATCAGGGCAGAGGGAAGTTGCAACGCTGTTGAACAGCATAGCCTATAAACACTGGAACATAGGGAAGTCTGTTTGCTCACAGATAGAGAGAGGAAGTCATGTGCCAACAGCCTGTTGTTCTGTCAGTCATCCTGTCACAAGACTTGCACAATGTGACCTATTGTGGCTGCAAAGAGCTGGTTTGTATGAGACCTGCAGTTACCATAAGGTAATATAACATGCATCAACTCGAAGCAGTTTTTCAGCTGCCTCCAGATTCTTCCAGTGTTTCCAGTAGCTTTTAATTGTCCAACCAGGACAGTGTTTGCGTGTGTTCCTGTATGAGCCTGGACCCTCTCCTGGGTCTGCTCAGTAATGAGAGCAGACAGTGCATCAGCAACAGAACCCCAGACCTGTCCGCTGTGTCGGAGATGTATAGGGTGACCGTGCAACTGATCCCTGCTCAGCACACAAACATCCTCACTGCTCACATATAAAACACAGAATCCAGGGGGAAACGAGAGGGTAAATAAGGACAATAACGGAAAACCAGCCTACATACTGGGCTGATGGTGGAATGTAGTATGTACCCTTAATAACACTTCAAACATTTTAACTCAAATATTGGCAGAATGTCATATAATAGACACTTATTGTTTGGACAATGCATGAAACCTATTTAAAGTTTTGTTTTGTTTTTTTGATGATTTGAAACATTTGATTCTGAAAAATAAATGGAAACTGAAGGAATGTTCAAGGTACCAAATACATTTCAGTGGTAATTGCCTAGCTTGGGTCTTGAGACCCAATCACAATGGCATTAAGTGTCAGGCTCAAAACAATAAAATCCAGTATTCAAGTCGGACAAACAGATTTCTCAAAATATTTATTGGAAACGGAGCTGCAGTGATTAGCGTTGGCATCCAAGGCAGGAAACTCTATAGGAGGACACAACAGGTTAGTGACCACATCTGGTGGATAATAATTTTTAACATTTGAGTCCTTAGCCTGGTGTTATGGTTCAGTCCGAGCCCAGAGGATGAGGTTGGTTCCAGCCGGTCAGCTGCCAACAAGACACAGCAGGTGTCATCCAGAGAGTCCCAGATGCTGATATATCGGAAGTCAGAGGACAGGCAGGAGATCAGAAACAAGCAGACAAAGGTAGGCAGGATAATCCGGAGGGCGAAGTCAAAGCCGGTGTCGATGACGTGCTCGGTAGTCAGAGCCAGGAGGTCAGAGATCCAATGAGGTGACGAGGGGAAAGGCAGGAAAGAATAGGGAAACAGTTCCAGGTTCAATCCACAGACAGGCAGAGATCTGGTTGGAGTCCGAAGACAGGTCAGGCAAACGGATCAGAACGGGAACAGGCAGGCTCAGACGTCCAGAGGCAGAACAGGTCAGGATCAGGCAGTCAGAAACACAGAAGATCTATGCTAGAGAACTATGACCACAGGCTCGAATAATCTGGCACTTATCTGGTTAAATAGAGACTGAAGCAGGTGGTTCAGATGAGCTTTAATGAGAACTGAGTGGAGCTTGGCAGGTGAACGAAATGAGTAATGAGATCAGACATCAAGGCCAAGATCATGACATTAAGTGGCATGAGAGCTTCAAAAAGATATTCAGGTGACCAATTATTGATCATTATTTGACTTTACGTAAAAATTTACACAGTTTTCCCTGTTTAACAGGACTTCAATCAACTGGCGTTGGATTATCTAGATTTTAGGGTATGTATATCTATCTATCATCTGCATAGCAATAAATAAAACATCGTACTTTTGAAAAATTTGGCCATGAGAAAATAAAGCAAGAACTTGCCTCAAGACTGATGCTTGAGTAACACGAGAAGCAGCACTAAAGGAACAACTATATAACAGATGAGGACAAATCCAAAAGATATACAGCAGCAATTTATTACAAACATTTGACAAAGTTGATTGGATGCTTAAAAAGTGAACAACAGATCAGTGTACATATTCTTTTTGATGGTTCATTAAAGTAGTAGCCTTTAGCCTTATCCATTATCAACCATTTAAAGCAACACTATGTACATTTTGCCCCAAGTATTAACTTAATTTGAGATGTTTTAAATTATTTTTTAGGGAAGTATTCAGCATTTGATGCATATCTGTGCCTCATTCTGGCTGCCATTTTCAGAAACTTTCCTATGTAGATTTAGAGGGACCACTTCACAGCCGTGTGAACGCCCTTTCATCAGGAGAAATAACTAAGCTAACACTTGTTTTATGCCAACAAAACAGATATGACCCTTACCTGATCATTTGTTTAGCATTTGAAAGCATACAGCATCCATTCTCTCTCTCTCCGTGTTCAGAGGATGGACTGATGGAGTTGTTCAGAGCTTCGGATATTGATTTAAACCCTAACTCTGCTTTAAACCTCCTCCCGGACGTGTCTGCTGGGTTTCTTGGTCTGTGTGATTCTGTTTTGTTTTTATTTCTCTCTAACAAACATCAGAGCAGCTGAATTCAGATTAAAATACACATAGAGTGAATCTGTTTATGAAGTGGTTGACTTTGCTGGTTCTTTCAGAGCCTTGCACTCAAAAGCTCACATGAATATGTGAATATATCTAAATGATGTAATGCATCCTGTAACTTAAGCGTTTCTATGAGGCTACCTTAAATACAGCCTAACCTCCAGGCTGCTGTAACTTCAATTAGTCCTTTGAAAGCCCCAGCGTCCTGCATTCCCAGATAAAATAGGAGGGAGTGAGGACTCCTGTTCTTATCCTAGCTTCCAGGCAACTTCCTGCCAAAATCTGGACTGACGATTAAGTAGGATTATGTGCTCTATAGCGACAACCATGTCCTGCGCTCAATCCCTGGGAGAGGGTGTGAGACTGGGAGTGTGTCTGTGTACATGTGTATGACCGTGAGGGAGAGACACTGAAGGAAAGGGAGGGCAAAAGAGAGAGAGCTTTTGTTCCAACTGAGCCCCTAATTAGCCAGGCTAATTGAGCTGTTAATTGATCTGTTGTCTTAATTAAACATCTCCCAACGCTTCTTTTCTCCTTGTAGTTGGGAATCTGAGGAGGATGTGTTTGTGTGTGGGTGACGTGCATGTATGTGTGAAAGCAGGAGAGGGGAACACAGAGGTAGCTAGCCCAAACAGATGATGATAATCTGAGTGGGCTGATGGCTCCATTAGACACTTTGGCTTGTTTAGTTTCAGGCTAAAGCCATCTTTATAGATTTGTTTGGGGTTATCTTGGTGTTGAAATGCATTTAAAAACCAATCTGATTACATTAATCCACGTGAAATGTATTTTAATAAATCTGCCAATTTTAAAATAATCTGTTGATTGACAGGCGAGGATTTTGATATTTTACTCTAAACATTTTTTCAGCTCCTTAAACAGCAGTTATTCTTCATTTCAAAGATTTCTGGTTTTTGTTTTTTATTTCTTTCATCTTTTTTAAGCATTTTCTTAAGTGTTTAGATTAAAGAACCTGTGGGGCCTTTGGGTGTCACAATCATACCTAAGGACGACTCAAAGCATTGAACACAGCTGTCATGTTGTTGGACTGTGGGAGGAAGCTGGAGTAACCAGGGAGAACCTATGCTTATAAAAGGAGAATGTATAAACAATTTCTTAACAGATTAAACTGAATTACATTCTTATCCTTATGATTCCAGTTATATCGTAGTACACTGTTTTATATAGTTTTTAGACTTCAACATTTAATTTTTATCATGTATATAAATATATAGATTGCAACTTTGATTATAGATGAGAGAATTAGGCCTTTTTTTAGTCCGGTTTCACTCGATGACATAGCTATGGGCTCAGCTTTTACTTTACTAAATGGATGAGCTTGTTTCTTAGGCCTAAATATCTCTTTCCCCAGACAGAGCCACCTATGGAGCTTTACTGTTACCTTTTCTAACACAGAAAATATCTATAGATTACTGCTTCTGTACCCTTGGATCCCTGGTGGGCCTCAGCTGAAGGTCACTCACATTCAGACTGCTTCTGCTGGAGGTTCTGTCCTGCTTTTTTTTTTTTTGTTGCTATATTCAGTGGAAGAAATTGGGCTGTAATAATGATCATGCAGTGTTCAATTAACACTTCTAAATAAGTAATTTCTATAAAAGTTTCTTAAACTATCAGGGGTTTCTTAAAATAACCTAAATGACTAAAATGTTTAAACAATCTAATGGTTGAATTGTAAATTTAATTAAAAATAGTAAAGATTTATGTCTCAGTTTTCATGTTTTTTTGTTCAGACATGTAGTAGTAAAACCTTTTTTGTAATTGTAAAGGTTATTTATTTTGTCAATACATTTGGTTTTCAATAAAAATGCAGCAACCTGTGGGTACAGACCCTGGAATTAGCTTGATTAGAAAATGTGTTTAAGTCCCACGGCCAGTTATATAATATTATTTTAGCTTTTATTTTATCACTGGAAGATTATTTTATATGATGTAAAATCTAATAACTATACACACACACACACACATGTATATATATATATATATATATATATATATATATATATATATATATATAGTAAATATAAATAAATATCTTTCTAGAGGGGCTATGACATTTTTACCAGAAGTCGATAACATCCATGCAATCCAGGCGTACAAAGAAATCAATCCATAGATGTCCAGAACTTAACTTATGGGTAATAATGGTACAGGGAAAAAGTATTGAACACATGAAGAAAGGGAGGTGCAAAAAGGCATTGAAAGCCAAAACACCAGGCGAAATCTCTCAGTAATTACAAAGCAATCCTGCTCCTTGTCAGTGCAAATTATCATCTGCTGGTTCAGTCCCAAATGATGGCCTATAAACAGGTGTCTCTGGTATCACACAAGAAACATCTCATGATGGGTAAAAGTAAAGAGCTTTCTTCATCATTAAAGCCTTCACAACCTTATGATGTAATTGGTTACAAAAGGATTTCTAAACTTCTTAATGTTGCAGTGAGCACTGTTGGGGCCATAATCTGAAAGTGGAAAGAACATCATTTCACCATAAACTGACCACGACCTGGTGATCCTCGCAAGATTTCTGACAGAGAGTCAGAGGAGTCGTCCAACAGCCAAAGGCCACTTGTAAAGATCTTCAGAAAGACCTGGAATTAGCAGGTAAAATAGTTTCAAAGGAAACAAAAAGTTATGCACTCAGCCGCTATGGGCTGTATGCACGCTCACCACGCAAGACTCCACCGCTGAAGCAAAAGCATGTTGAATCTCGCTTAAAGTTTACTGCACAACATTTAGACAAGCCTGTGAAATACTGGGAGAGTATAGTCTGGTCAGATTAGACCAAAATGGAACTCTTTGGATGCTGTAATACACATCACATTTGGAGGTTATATGGCTCTGCACATCAGCCCCCAAAAAAACATAGCAACACCAACATCTTGTGAAAATGTCATATCAATAGCACCTCTAGAAATATATCTACAGACAAAAATGATGGTGTATTTAACACTTATTTCACCCGCTGTATCACAATTATTGCCTTGTGTTGATCTATTACACCTACTATTCTATCTGTTAAAGTTTATGTTTATGCAAATTGTCTTGTTCCTGTGTTTTTCTCCAAGTGATGGCTCAAAAAAAAACAAAAAGAAAAAAAAGAAGGGAAATCTATTTTCAGCACAGGCCTCTGGTCCAGATGTTGCTTTGGGGGGGTTCTTACAACAGCGGCATTGTGTCACAGAGCAACCAACAAGCCTCAACAAGGGTGTGATGAAGTAAGACCGGTGGCATGGGGAAACAAGCAGGGCAGAGGGAGGAATCCAGAGATTCACATACACGCTTGGAATGATTAATCTGGCTCGGTATTGGTTAACCACCATGAAGCAACTCTGTCTTCCTTAAATCATTGCAACAAGGCGTTGAACTGTGCAACTCTGCTCTGGATGAGAGGAACCCTCCCCTCTGCAGGCGTGTTTGGAAACATTATGAAAGGCTTGAAAAAAACAAAAACCAAGGAGATATTTTAAGATTTTGTGAATGGATACTATTTTTACAATTTGTCCTCTTTTTAACAAATGCTACAACCAATAATTTACCAGTTCATCCATGACAGGAAGTAGTTGGAATGTGGTTAGAGCAGTGCGCTTGTGCTCTGAGAAGGTTGTAAGTACCCGTTACAATCCCCACAGCCTGCGCTCTGGGGTTCCTGAGCAAGACCCTAAACCCTACACTGCTCCCTGGGCGCCGCACAATGGCAGCCCATTGCACCCCAAGGGGATGGGTTAAATGCAGAGGTGAATTTCCCCATTGTGGGACAATAAAAGGATTTACATACATTTTTGTATTAATTACGAAGCAAGACGAATAAATTTGTGTTAGTTCAACGCCTAAATATTTTTGAGCCAGCATTATTGCTCTAAAGGGCTGCTTATACTGCCACAGCAGTGAGTTGCAGTGAGATGGTTGCAGGTTTGATTGAAATATTTTAGACTCATGCCCAATTTTTAAGCTTTGTCTGCGCTATGTAATTACATGCTACAATGCCAGAGGGACAATCACGATCTAGCTAGGATTGTGAGTGTACGTGTGTTGGTTTTACAAGCTTGTTCGCCGTCTACAACATTTCATCCAACACCGGACGACACACAATTCACCCGTAGAGTTTTCCCCAAAGATTGGCCGTAGCGCTGCGTGTTTTAGCTTCGGGTGCAAACCAACAGACCGTCGAACAGAGCTACAAACTAGCGTCCTGCACTGATAGTGTTCGAGGTGTTCCAGGCATTGTGGATGGCACTACAGCCAGAGTTTCTGCCATTAGGTATGTGAGAGGAGTGGAGCGTGGAGCAACGGTGGAGTAAAGCGGAAGAAATATGGTGGAGCGCAGAGCGGTTATCAAGGATTTCGCTCTAACTTTATTTAAATTCATGTTTGACTTAAAACCTAGGCCAATGCCTATGCTGTGGTCTATGCCTATAATCTGTTATAGTCTATGTTTCAACTTTACCACAGAATCGATAATTTAACAGCCAGTTAAGACAATACACATGTATCAGTCACATCATTAAATTAAACGTGGTGTGTCCAAGGGCGTGGCATGATTACACAAAGGAAAAATGCCATCTCCTGAAAATTTGAGTGAGCATGGACCAATTAAACTGGACACAATGTGGGGGGAAAATTAAAGGAATAGTACACCCAAAACATGATTAGCCTTCATTTTTCTACTCAACCCCATGCTGAACAACACTCTGGGAGTACTTTTTTGATATCTCAAATGCATCTGGAGATCTGGGAGGCTTCTTGCTGTCTGCTAACATTCAAATAATGGAGGTCTATGGCCAGTGAGAAAGGTCCATAAAAGTCCACAAAAGACCACGTGTAAATATTCCTCCATACTGCTAGTCCAATGTATTCCAAGTGTCCTGAGTAGGTAGCATCCAGAATTTTCGAAGCTTGAGAAGTCATTTAGAATGTTTTTAGAGCATAAACAGTAGTGTTCTCTGGATTTTTCCTAAAAGCGGCGTTTACCATGAGTCTCATGGCGGAAACCCGCGGCAGACCAAACCAGATGAGAAGTGCGGCGCATTCAGCGTCTGCTCTGGCCGAATAATGCAAGCGTAGAAAGAAATGTGCTTTGTTTACCTGTGCAAAGAAAGAAACAACGAAAGAAAAATGTCACGAGGACTTCAGTGTTGAGGAAGAGCATGAGTTCTTTGCGAGCTGAATGCTCTGGTCATCTGGTTTGAGGATGCGGCGCGTTTCCAAACGCGCTTTTACGAAATCCTATACTACTGTTGCTCTTCTAAAATAGATTCTAAATCACTTTGTTTCTGAAAGTAAATTATGGACGCTACCCACTCAGGACACTTGGGTTACATTGGCCGTGGCAGTCACTGGAGGAATATTGAGCGGCGCTTTTATGGAATTTATGGACTTTCGGCCGCTTTACAGATTCCATTATTTGAAATAAGCTATCAGCAGACAGCAGCGCGCTACCCCAGATCTCCAGATGCATTTGAAACCACAATGGAAACTTCTCAGCATGGTGAGCCAAAGCATCTGAGTAACCATGGTTTTAATGGACTTTATGAGGCGCTTCTCATGTGTGCGGCGTCAGTAGGATCACTCCTTAAAGAGACGAGTCACGCCTGGACACACTGCTCGCCTCTCCACACAGAGTCAGTATGCATTTACCAAAAGTGTCAGTTCACAGGAAAATGTCCGGAAAAAGACCTTTCTTCCCATCTGTTAAGTCAGAGACACATCCCAGGATGAGCGTCTCATGTGGCCTTTTGCTGCATATCTGAGCAGCATTAACTGCAACACACATGCAGAAGCCCTGGTTTCCTGAGCATAAACCAGACTTAACTCTAGTTTTTATAGATTTATTTCACTGTGTCAATTTGTTCCCAAGACCAATTCTTCTTCTTCTATATGCATGTTTTTAAAATGAAATTGTGTTTTATTACTATAGAAATCAATATACATGTAAAAAATCAAACAGAAAACAGACAAACACACATGCTGAGAAGTCCCTGGTTGCCTGAGCATAAACCAGACTGCCCTCTAGTTTTTATAGATTTATTTCACTGTGTCAATTTGTTCCCAAGACCAATTCTTCTTCTTCTATATGCATGTTTTTAAAATGAAATTGTGTTTTATTACTATAGAAATCTTGGTGCCTGCCCTATTTTTTTATAGACCTCCAGTCTAACTAAAGTTGACCCATTTCCTGCTTCATCCAACCATCACTAGTTAAACAAATATCCAGAAAAAGCACAGCCCTCAAGATTCCCATATCAGACAATCTCCTCCGGAGTAAAGATGGAATAAACTTTCCCAGAAAGATTATGAACTGTTATCCTATAAAACTTCTAAGAATGAATCTAAAAGCCAAAGATCACCTCATCCTGACTTTTGAGACAGTTTTCAAGATACAGAGTATGGCCAACTCAGTTCATATTTCATGTCTCTAACAAACTCTGCTATCAAAGCCTAAAGATTCTCCATGAGGATCTTCAGTGGCAGACCTTTCGATCTAAATTGGATCTCCGTCAGCTTTTAAAAAAGACCAGATCTGCTCGCCTGATCTAGAACTTTCCTCTGCTGTTAGCCACAAGTTATCACAGAGTGCAAGCAGACAGAATTTACCATCAGAGAAGTGCTGTATATCAGCTTCCACATCTGCACAGAGGGAAATTCTGCACAGCAAGTGCAATGCTGCCAAACCTGCAGCCAGAGATGAGGTGGAAGGTTTTTTTTTCACTCTTACAAGTGCAGATGACTCCAGCTGCACGTCAAAGCCTTCTGCTTTTCATCTAATGTGTTACACGTAGCCAAATGTGGAGGTGAGAGAAACGTTTCTTCACGTCTTGTTTTGTAAAATTACTTTCATAAGTAATGAGTCCCTCTCCTGTATGTGAGGGAAGCAAAGTCGATATCAACCGTCCTCTCATGTTAAGCCAGGAGGGTTCTTGCTCAGGTATTCGTCACACTTAATGTAAACAGATAAGCCTGTTCAAGTGTGCTCTTCTGGAACACATTAAATGTGTCAAAGGAAGTTGCGCTAAAAGGTTTTCTTTTCTTTTTTTCTTCGCAGAAGGATGTGAAGATGAGAGGGAAACGGTGGATGGCATTAATGGAACACTGACTGATCGATAGATCAAGGTGTGAGGTCACTGGAAGTTCAAGCTCGGCCCAGACGTGGAAAATGTGCACAGACGGCCTGAATCCATCAAAGCGATGTGTTGTGATGCGCATTTGGCTTTTAGACTTTTCTTTTCAGAGCGTCATAAAAGGTCTGGCGCATCCAGAGGGCTTTATATTAGCCAACGAAGCCGGTGCATGCGGGGCCACATGGCCGGCTGTAACTGATGAGTGGGTGGAGGCGGGCGAGCAAGAGGGAAGTCATTATTATACTTCCTCACTTCCTGCAGCTGCTTCACACCTACTGACCACATGGACTAACTGGAACAAATTCAGCAACAAACTTATAATAGCAGGTGCTGCATGCACATGCTTATTCATACTGTTTTTATCACATCCCTCATTTGGGCTGCTTATTTTAGTTGGTTTTTTTCTTCTTTTAAGAAAACAAGAAGCTGCTTATTTTGTGCAAAATGAGGAAATAGTTTGAATTACATCCATTACAGAGATGAGCCATTCGGGTAAAAATGGGAAAGTCCGTTAGACTGTAAAACAGAAGGAAATGAGTCCAAAGAGAGCGTGCATGCGTGTGTGGGTGTGTATGTGGCTTTTCACGCGTGTTTGTGTGTGCGTGTGATTGAGTCAGGGTGCATTTCTCTGTTTGAGGGAAACTTTGACAGCCTGGTGTCTTTGTTCTAAAGTTCAGACAGAGAAGCAGATGGCTCTTCTCAGTGTGACTTAGCAAGCTAGCTAGCCATGAAGTCAGAGTCTCTGGCTCCTTGGGTGCCACTCATACTGCTGTGAAATACAAAAGACAAAGGTGAGGCTAATCAGGGAAAAAAACATTTATTTTGTTTTTACTAAAGAAGTGGGCGATATGCTCTGAACCGTGTATCAAGTAGGAATTATGCCAAAACTGTACAAGCATAATAAATACTGATATTATTTTAAAAAGAATAGATCTTTTAGTTATCAGGCTCCTCTCCTGTGGAACCAACTACCAGTTTTAGTCCGTGAGGCAGACACCCTGTCTACTTTTAAAGGCTAGGCTTAAAACTTTTCTTTACGATAAAGCTTATAGTTAGAGTGGCTCAGGTTATCCTGAGCTATCTCTATAGTTATGCTGCTATAGGCTTAGACTGCTGGAGGACATAGGGACCCCTTTTTTCATCATTCTGCTTCATTCTATCTCTATTCTCCCATTCTGCAGAATCTATTAGTTCAATCTCTAGCACGTTCTGCTCTCTCTGCTTTTTCTCATAGTAGCTTCATCTGGTCTGTTCCTGTTTGGCTGTGACTCCATCCTGGAGAGAAATATCAGCTGTGCTGCTGCCATCAACACCTTTTTTTTTTTTTATAGATGTTCGTGATTGGAATGTTTTTCAGTGTAGTCCTGTTTCGCAGACTCCGGCTAAGTGGATTTGCTCTATTCATCCTCTGACATGGGAGCTGGCTTTGGTATCATCTGCCTGGCTGTGTGGGTCCTGGACAGGGCCGCCTGTGGAGCCTGGTTGACAATTGCCTTTTGTATCTCTTTTTCTATCTCCCTGAACCCCAGTCGGCCTCAGCAGATGACCACTTACACCCGAGTCTGGTTCTGCTGGAGGTTCAAAGAGAAGTGTTCCTCTCCACTGTCGCTACAAGCATGCTTAGTGTGAGGATTGCCTTCAAGTCAATGAGTGGATGCAATCAACTGGTTTTCCTTTGATAGAAAACTTTGAATTTGAAGAAAAGAAAAACTTAATTTGACTGCATGATCTGGATTGAACTGGAAAGTGTTATGATGGGTTCACTAAAGGAGACCCAGTTATGCAGAACACCACTGACGGACACAAGGATGGAAAGTTTAACGGTTTATTAAGCACAACACACAGAATGTACTGATTCTGGTTCGGGCCTGGATTCTGGTTCACCGAGTCTGCGTGAGAGACAGTGCTGTTATGGACTGCTGACAGGGTTTGATTTCCAAAGGAGCACCCGATGTACCTTGAGGGTTCTTGAGGGTTTACTTTGGGAGAGTCACTGTTGGTTCTGGAGAAGAGTTTATCAGCAGAGTCCGTTTGCTGCTTCAGCGTCTCACATCTTAGCTTGAACAGACCTTGGTTTAGGGTTTCCCAGCTCTAGTCCAGAGCTGCTAGGGGGTTCTCTGTGAATCTTCGGGGTTTGGCTCAGAGGGTCGGCTCGGCAGGTTAGCTCTTCCAGAGCTTTCACAGAGAGAGGCACGGGTTTCCTGGAAAACAGAGACAGTAGTTAGAATCCAGCCTGGATTCAAAGTCATGGAGATACAACGAGAGGATCTAGGCTTTAGCGCTGACCAACTGGAACAACACTGCGGCGTTGAGGCAAGGTCTGAAGACAGCTTATGTAGTGGATCCTCTGATGATCTTGATGAGCTGCAGCTGTGCAGGAGGAAGCTCCCTCAGAGGATCCACGGCGGACACTCTGCTGGAAAGATGGGATTTTCTCCAGCTCCCAACAGAAAGATGCCTTACATTTATCGTTTGTTTTGAATTGTCCGCTATATAAATAAACTGAATTGAATTGATCAGAACGGATCATTCTCTTTAAATCCTCATGACTTAGACAAAATCATTACTGGATGCGATCCATGCAAGCGTCCTGAAGTCTTTTTTAGTCTGGATTTAACAGGAAGCCAATGAAGAGAAGCCAGGATAGGAGAGATATGATCTCTCTTTTTCATTTTCAGCAGAACTCTGGCTGCAGCATTTTGGATCAGCTGAAGGTTCTTAACTACATTTTGTGGACTTCCTGATAGTAAGAATTACAATAGTCCAGCCTTGAAGTAACAAATGCATGGACTAGTTTCTCAGCATCACCCTGGACAGGAGATTTCTAATTTTGCTAAATTCCACAGATGAAAGAAGGAAGTTCTAGAAACCTCTTTGATATGGGATTTATATGGCAGGACCTAATCAAAAATAACACCAAGACTTTTTTACTTTATTATCCCAGATCAATTTAATCCCATCCAAATGGGAAGCGCAGCAGAGCTAAGCTAAGTGTTCGGTACTCGATACTAATCAAAACTTCTTTATTGTCAACTACAATTTACATTGTAATCGTAATTTCAGTTTCAGTACAAACCGTTCATCACAACACGTCACATACATTCCGGGTAGGGGGGCTGAGAGGGGGGGGAACGGATTGACTGAGGCCTTGCGTGTCACAGAACGCTGCCATTCAGCAGAACGGCCTATTTTAATGGCTTCCCACCAGTTACCTGGCTGCCCAGGTCCAGGCGGTTACCTAGCGCTGCCCTAATATGGCGGTCGTAAGGTAGAATCTGCATGCATGCTTCTGAAACGCATCAATACAATAATTTGTATTATAATAAGATAAGATAATGAATAAGTTAGATGATTGTTTTCAGGTCCTGGAAGTTTTGCCTTCAGATTTCAAAAGAAGCTTTTCACACTGCCTCCTATTAAATCTCACACAGACAAAAACACTTTTACACCCTGGCCTTAATCCCAGACGGACACTATGACAGGTATTTTATTTATTTTATTACAGGCATCATTTTAATACTTCTAACACAGTTTTATTTATTTATGTGATTTTATTGTCTTCCTAATAGTTGTTGCTATGGTGACGGTGAAGATCACAGCTGTCCTCCACTTTCAGGATTAAAAGCTGTGTGATTAGTTATAGCTTTAAAGGGCTTATGTGAAGCAAAATGTCACGTTTTGGAGCTTTAACCTATGTTATACAGCTATTACTTCATCAGGATCGGGCACAAAGTGTCATTTCACTTGATTCTAAATAATCCTCACCATTTCTGCTGTCTGAGCAGCAGATCCTTCCTGACCTGTGACAATGAGTGGTTGTAATATCTGGTGTGTGTGTGTGCCTGAGTGGAAGCTGCAGCTACCTGGAGGCCGGTCCTGGGCTCACTACCTGATCCTTGTTATCTGAATCACCTGCTGAGGCGTATAAAGAGCAGGCTGTTGATCTTTTTTCTCACCTGAGTCTATCTGTTGTAACCTCTGAGTATACACCCCGACTGTTTGCAGATATCCTGTCATCTCCATCCTCTCCCTGTCTTTTCTCCAATGCTACCAGCTGCCATCCTGTAAACCTTGGTCAAGCCTCCAGGTGGATTTATGCTCAGAAACCAGGTTATCTGCATGTGTGTCGCAGTAAACGCAAATACACAATCAAAAATATCTGCGACAAGCTCACTGCGACACACTGCTGCAGGAGGATAACCAGCCCTTTATCCTCCCCACCTGGACGACGCAACACCTCCTCCCTGCTCCACCAATAGGCCATCTCAGTCTTCTCAAACACATTTATTTAATGGACTCTTTTCAAACTGCTTCTGGCCTTCTGAGCCTCAATGCATGTGGACCAAATGCTTCCTCGCCCAGTCACAGTCCCCTCCAGGAAGCGCCTATCATAACCGCGCCGTGCCTGCACTGTAAACAAATACAGATTCCTCCGTTCAGAGATGCTGATGTGAAGCAGAGCGAGATGATTCTGACTCAACGCTGAGACGGAGGGGCTCTTTTAGCAGCTAATTTTCACAGGGTAATGAAAATTAGCAGGTAAGTTAAGAAAAAAAATTTTCACCTCAAGATGTCCAGGACTTCGTTAAGCTTTCAGAAGTAGTGTGATATGGAGAAATTTTGAAATAGTTGGAACAAAAAACGTGGACAAGACAGTTTTTCTTTGGGGTTGGAAGAAAATAACCATTAAACCGTATGCGTTCCAAGGTAAGCAGAGAGACATAGTCCCTCCATCGTCTCCTGGGTCGTCCTCTAGGCCTCCTCCGGGTGGGACGTGCCTGGAACACCTCCTGAGGGAGGCCTCCAGGGAACATCCTTCTGAGCCTCCTTAGCTGACTCCTCTGGATGTGGAGAAGTAGCTCCTTATTGTAACTTTAAATCTGTAAATCCATAGATGCATCTATAACTTGTGATGTCATTCGATTCAATTACTTTCATTTTATTTTATTTATATAGCGACAATTCATGAACAGCGTAATTTCAGAGCACTTTAAGGAGAAAACAGCAGCAGCTCAGCTTACACGCATATTTATAAAAATGGAAATTTACACCAGAAACTGCAAAGTATGCTTAGTTTTGCCTTATTTTTTAATGCTTTGAGTAAACGGTATTACTATATGTTATGGTCCTCCCTGAATCACATTTCCTTCACCAGATTTATTGTCTCACATTTAAAACAAGCTGCTTTGACATCACAGTCATATAAAAAATACAATCAATCTTTTATTGGGAAATACTTCAACATTTAGAAACAAGCTTTAGCCTTTTGTTTTGTATTATTCCTCTGCTCCTGTAAGCCTTAACCCTACCGGTCAGATGATCCTGCTGTCTGTCAGCTGAAGCACCAGGAATGTCAGCATCCGACTTTCCTCCCTTCATTTTTAAAAACTTCTCTACAGTGGCAACATCTTCCCCTCTTTCTATCCCTCTCTCACTTTTTCCCTCTTCACAAGATGTTTGGTCTTTAATGTATTTCAGAGAACATCTGCTAACTATCACTGAACCTCGTGGGATTTCCATTTAGCCCAGTTAATTACTCTATCAAGCCAGGTTCATTATCATATTCTGTCTCTTAAAAAAAAAAGAAAGAAAATGCACCAGGCTCAGTGTGACTGTGTGTTTCTGTGTAAACCGTAGGTGCAAGGGTAAACGTGCAGCAGACGTCTGAACGCTGCGGTGTAAATGTATATGTGTTTGGATGTGCATGGCACCCTCTTAAACACATTCCTAATTGCAAGTGGTTGAGCCATAATACTCGCGCTAATGAACCGGAGCTGTCTATCGAAGCCAGCTCTGGAAGTCGAAAGGAGGGAGTATGGTTGTGGGTTTCTCTGGGGAGGGGGCTGGGTTGGTATTAATCATGATGAACTGTAGAAAAAAACATGTCTGCTCCAGTCCCTGCAGAGGTTAGACCAGGTGAGCGATGACACAGTCTCACGGCAGTAACATCTGGTCAGATTTCTGCCCTAAAATGGGACCATTTGTTAAAAAATAAAGAAATCTACAAAAATTTTACCAACTGATTGATTTAGCTTTTTCTTCACATTAAAATCAGAGGCTCAGAAGGAAAGCCATTGCAGCAGGAATGAGAAAGATTACTGACTCTGATTCACATGGAAAAATGTGCGATTTCTGAAGTTTCACTCAGAAGGTTAAGATTTCTCCTTCCTGGAGACAAACAGCAACAGAATAATAAGGAAACAGTCGTCTAATGTAGTTACCAAGGACTCAGAATGACACTGCATATAATGAGCGCTGTCATAAATTACAGATTGCTTTCAAGTAAGTGACTATTGTTTTTCTTCCTGGAGGTCACCAGATTTAAAGCATCGCCAGCTGTTCTGCAAAGCAACCATCAAACGAGAAACAATCACAGATCCATCTTCTAAACTGGATTAGGGAGATAGAACCAAGCAGGATCAGAAATCTACAATCTCAAATTTATAAAAATAAGTACAGGTTATTATCATTTTATGCATGCATATAAAACTAAATATATCTATTTCTCTGGTCTTAATGTCTTTGTGTACTATTTACGTTTAATAACTGTTGGTGACTTTGTGGAAGGAAAGTTATATATTCTATGGAGTGAATTTTTGTTTCATTACTGTTGCGAGTAAAACTTTTTAAAGGATCTATAAAATAAAAAGTCTTGAGAGTATTTGATTGATTCAATCGATTTTATTTCTTACAGACAAACTGCTTCTCTGACGTCATCATCCGACGTGCTTAGACATGATAAAACATGATAAAAACATGTTTATCTGCATTTTAGTTGTTTTTTTTCTTTAGATTATGCACTATATACCATAAGGTTAAACGCAACGAAAACATAAAATTCAAAAAGACTAGATTTATGTTTAAATCCAAAGCTGAAAAAGTTAGCCACCGGAGAGACTGGAACACGTTATATTTTAGTATGTTTACTATTTTTGCAGAGGGAAAAACCTCATTTAGGTATTTTTCACTAAATAAAATCGAGAGGGATCTGTATGTATATCTGAATGCGAAAATTATCTGATGGCGCATGCGCAGAGCAGGACAGATTGGGTAGCGACAAAAAGCCCATTACAGGGAATCATGGATTCTAAAGGGATCAAGAGTCTTTAATATTATTATGGAACCATAGTGAAGTTTTGCAGCTTCTGGACTCAGAAGCCAAACATAATAATTATAATTTAAAAAAAATAAAGACACTCATAGAAATCTGCATCTGGAATATAAAAACAATGTCCTTTGCATAAAAATATCTACAAAGAAAGTAGTGTATCGTGTACAGAGGTGAAAAGAGTACTAGAAAATAGTAATTGAGTAAAAGTATCTTTACTTTGCCTAAATTCTACTCAGAGTAAAAATAAAATTACCCATCTCAAAATTTACTCAAATAAAAATACAAAATTACTTCATTTAAAATGTAATTTGAGTAAAAGTTACTTAGTTACTTTGAGTTATTTAATGCAAAAAAGGGATATGAGTCATGAATCGAATTGAGCACAAAGGTGTTTTAATGTGCAACAAAGCAAACGCGATTTCAAACAGTGACATCCACTACTGCAAAAGATCAGCTGGGCTAAAAGAACATACTTCCTCACAGCACAAAGGACAGTCACAACCTGAACCATAAAGTGCAAACAATCAAATTTTCAACCCTACTGTCCAACAGACAACACCATGATAACTAACTTACCACCACATTTTTTAGAGTAGTAATTGGATGTTAATGTTTTAAAATCTGAAAGCTCCGTTTTGCTGAGGCAGGCACATGTTGCTCTGCATTATCACATTGTTCCCTTTTGTGCATTTGAAGACAAATAATCCTTCCAAATATGGCCGAGGGTTTTTCTGGCTTTCGTCTCCAGAATGTGTTTCCTCTTCAGGCCTTTCCTCATCCATACTTCCTAAATTGCGATTGTAGCTACCTGCACCATCTTCCGAAGCGCAGCACTGGATTATGGAGACAATACAATCTGGACTGTAAATGCAAGGCAGGACATTTTATTTTTTCACCATCAGTATTTTTATTTATTTATTTTACTCAGTAATGTAGAGGGGGTTCTAAATGTAGCAAAGTAAAACTACCCAGGTTAAAATTTACTTGCGTAAAAGTAAAAATTACATATTTCAAAATCTACTCAGAAAATTACAAATTACTCAAAAAAAGTACTCAATTACAGTAACTTGAGTAAATGTAATTCATTACTTTCCACCCCTGATTGTGTAGCATGTTTATGGGTATTATCGGGTGTGCATAAAGTGCAGCTGGTGCCGGTCCAGTTTATCAGATGCACTATCTGTCTGATTGTCAGCAGGACAATAAGAAGGTGCCATCTTACCAAACGTTTTTGGGGTTTTTTTTTTTTGTTTTTGTGATGCAGGAGGAAGCTGGACTACCTTCAGAGAACCAACCTGCGATAAAAAAGGAAAAGTTATTTCTTTTTCTCCAGACAATTTCTCTCACAAACCAACCTAAGTCACAGGATAATTATAGGGTGAGATAACCGTCAGTAAAAAGGTAAGAATACACGTCTGAATATGTAAATAAAAGTCAATAGTCAGTTATGTAAATAAATGAATGATTTGTGTTTGTTCCTTGTTGTCAACTCATAAATGCATATGACATCAGATCTCATCTGCCAAGTTATGAATGCAAGTTAGAAAGTTACAAATCTGCAACAAAGCAAACGCAAATCACACATTTCTAATTAAAAATTAAAGATTCACAACTATAAATCACAATTCTAGAACTATAGATCAACAAATGACACATTTATGACTAAGAACATATAGTTAAAAGAACATATCAGACAAATTTAGGATTAAGAATAACTAATTTATTAGGAAAAATCCCAGATCTATGAGTGCACTGCAAAAAATAGAAATCTAAATAAGTCAGTTTTTCTTTAAATAAGTGCATTTTTTAACAGAGGAGGTAAGTGAGACACTTTTCAAGTGGAATAAGATAGTTTACATTTAAAATAGGGGGGAAAAAAGGGTTTGTCTTATTTCAAGTATATATTATCTGATCTTATTTTAAGAGTAAAGATACTTTTTCCATTGGAAAATCATTTTATTTACCCTCTAAATTTAACATTAAAACACTTATTTCGACATCTGCAGCGTATGGATCGCACAATTACAAACGAATCCCAAATTTAAGAGTTTTTTTCAATTTGTGATCTTTTCTTGTATTGATGCAAATTTATAGCTTCTAAATTTGTATTCTTAGAAATAAAGATCTAATTACATGCCTCTATGAGCTGAGAAAAAGGAACAAACACAATTCCTATATTTATTTACATTATCGACTTTCATTTACAGATTCAGAAATATACTTTTTTATTGGCAGGTATCTGATCATAAAAATAACTAAATATATTGAGTTTCCAACACTTATATTGTCTTTAGTTTTAAGTCCACTGGTCATGGAGTTAACAAAGTGTTGATGAAAAACCTTGTTTACCGTTTCAATTATCTCCTACAGAGAACTTTCCATCCCCTCCTGTACACGGGGGTCTATATGGCAGTGGGTGTTTGTTGAGTGCAGAGCAGTAAAATCTACCCTTTGATGAGATTAGCTGAGTGGTGTACTTGAAATAACCTTTCATGAGCTGCCATTATTGTATTAATCTATTCTAAAACAATTTGGTTGAATTAATTAGGCCTTACATATTTCAGCAACACTCGCCGGCTGCCTGGAAACAGATGGCTTTGAGGGCGAGCTGCTCTCCGGTGGATGTGTGCGGCTGCCGAATGAAAAGGGAAGAAATAATGGGAATGATGAGAAACGGTGAAGAAAAGGAAGAAGGTTCGGGTGCGAAGGAAAAGAAGAAAAGAAAGACATCAACATGCGCCGTGACATCAACACCTCTGCATTGTGCACCTGACAGGGTGACGTATGAGAGAAAATGAGTCAAAGATTGAGAAAGGAGAGACAGAAGCAGAAAGTTTTGCAGGGTTTTTGGGTCCTAGTGCTTATCAGTTCCCCTGCAGCTGACAGGAGATTGGTAGCTTAACAACAGTTGGGCAAAGAAGGCTATTATCTCAATCCTACAGTGTTCTGGATGGGTTCAACCTTGAACAGCTTGTAGATGATGAGCCTATCCATATGGTGTTTAAATCGCTCAGCATTTCCTCAGCCATTAACCTTCAGGACTCCTTGCACTTGTCCTCCACTGTGACTGACAGATCTGAACAGATTTTATTTAAAAAACTCCTACTGGTAAAGTCAGTGTAAAAGTGTGATAAGTGATGGAAGCTCTAAAGGCTTTCATGAAAAAGAAACAAGCAAATAATATAGACTTACTATTTTAAACGGCCAGTAGAGAACATTGAAACTATACTTTCTAAGAATCATGTTGTCAGTCGAAGAAAATAAGGAAAATGTGCCGCCAAGCGATACAAGTTTCCTTGGAAATTAAGCTAAAAGCGCAAAACATTCATGTCTAAAAACATCTTCAGAGTTTCTTTTGGGTCATAGAAAATAAAATATAAATTTTTAATAACAATTTTTGCCACCGTCGCCCTTCTGTGCTGCATTGGAAAAACGATCTAGAAATAAGTAAAGAAATGTCTTCCATAAAGTGTATCTGAGTAGGTAAATGAGATGATTTGCCAATGTAATGAGTATTTTTACTCTTAAAATATTTAGATAAAATGCACCTGAAATAAGACAATTGTCTTGTTCTGTTGTCAAAATGTCTCTTTTACCTTCTCAATTCAACAGCAAGTGCACTTAATTTAAGAAAAAAAATGACTTATCTAGATTTAGATTTTTTCCAGGTGTATCAGAGCTTAACCAATCAGCTTTGACTTGCCATGCACTGCAAAAATCTAAATCTAAATAAGTAATTTTTTCTTAAAATAAGTGCATTTTTTCTTTAATTGAGGTAAGTGATAGACTTTGCCAATGGAACAAGACAAGTTACATTTAAAATAAGAAAAACACAAATGCATTGTTTTATTTCAGGTGCATATTATCTATTTGTCTTATGTTAAAAGTAAAAAATCTCAATCCATTGGCAAATCATCTTATTTACCTACTTAAATTAAGGGTAAATACAGCAAATCCCATAATGCTTTGCAAGGAGAGCTCTCCGCTCAAAGCATTCTGGGATAAATCTTCCTCTTCTGAAGCTTTTCTCGGCCATTTTTAAATAACTGTGGTCAGAAAGGTGAGCTTCAATGACTGTCTGAAACCGTAGCTCACCACACATACGTGGCTAAAGGTGCGCATGCGCAGAAACGGATAGCTAAAGGGACGAGCATGTAGGATGGCCACATCACCAAAATGATTGACAACAAGGGGGACGACTTCAAAACTTGAACAAGCCCCCTTTCAGAGACATAGGCAGGTATGGGGCATTGCAGGCTAACAAAAGAAGCCAAACAACCCCCATTCAATTTGCTTGTTTTAAAACAAGGCTTTGTTGGGCTACTGTGTAAAGCAACTCAACGCTATTTCTGACATTTTTAATCGAAAAAGCTTCCTGTATGCGAAGCAAAACGTCTTAAAACTTGGAAACAAAGTCCAGTGGATTGTTTTTTAACTTTTTTGGAATGGCTATGACCTGGACGACTGAGAATCTTTACCAGCAGGAGGACCACTTATTTAGATGATGCACCTGGAAATAAAAGATCGTCCTCCTTACCTTTAAGTAACAACACGCTGAAAGATGGACGGGTGAGATACATCCACTGGAAACTAAGGTTTCTTTCCCCTCCTGGCAGCAGCTTCGTCATTTTTATCACGTTCAAATCCCAGTGCTCTATTTTTGCAAACACCTGTGCTGAGTCATGGTCTAATTTTCACTTTAAAGGGATGCGCAACAGTGCACAGCTACGAGGACAGTTAAGATGTTTTACAGGCTGTGGTGTTTGGATTTAGGAGCAGGGGAGCCGGAGTTCTCAAGTGGCGAGGCGTTTACGAGCCTCCGACGCATCATGAAGGACAAGTTAATGGGCAGCGAAGAGGAGGTGTACTATAATGCACTTTGTGGCCTGAGTCCAGGAGAGTATCAACTTTTTTTATCAGCAACTTCAATGACACCCTCAGAGGAGCAGGATAACAAGGAAGAAAAAGTGGAAGCAAAACAGAAAGGGAATAAGTGCTGAGGAGGTGCTAAGGGCCGCTAAGAAAGATGATACATTGCTTCTTGAGTTAGATAATGCTGCCACAGTTCTTAGCTCGGTCCAAGTCCGCGTCAGCTCTCGTTTCAACGACTGGCTAATGGACACCAAATCTCTGGCACTGTCTCCAGAATGAGGAGGGAATTAGAGTTTTCTCCACTCCTGACTTGGCAGGAGCTGCAGCAAACGATACTTTTCACCTGAGAGAAAGAGGGGCCACTTAGCTGTAGGGGTGATGTCACAGGCAGAGATCTTTCAAGAAATGAGAAACGGTCCGAGCTGGAAGCGAATCACGTGAAACCGGATAGCAGAAGTGAATCTGGTGTTTGTCTCACAGGGTCTTCAAAAAGAACTTTTTCACGTCTTCGCTCATCACAACCTAAAAGGTTTTTGTTTTTTTTTTACGTTTAATATGAAGAACTTCTTTGTGGATGTTTGTCAAATAAAACCCCGGTAACCTGGCAGCATGCTCAAAAACTCACAAAAAGGATAACTTCTAGATCGCGGCTTTCACTAATTTCCAGTTTTTTTTTTTTTTTTTTTTTTAGCACATCTGAACAGGCCCCTAGATTATGGAATGAATTTGCTTCCATTATCATTGCAAACAAAAAAAATGTGCTTTGTAATTAAAATAATAAAAAAAAATACACACACACAATCCAGAAAGGAACCTTTGAAAAACACCTAAATAATAATAAAAAAAAAAAGGTTTTAATAGGGAATTTAAGATTTCATTTTTTTAAATGATTTTATTTTTTAAAAAGTTGTTTTAATTTTAACTTCTCTTTTTCAGATAAAATTTTACAAATTACATTATTTTCAAGACACATTTTCCAGATAACATTTTTTTCCTTCTGGGGGCGGGCTTTCCTGTGGAATGAGGTGAAGAAGACCCATTTTTTACACAGTCCTTGGCGCATGGCAATGGCTCTAAAATGGGTTCATTCTCATGAAAAAGGGTGATTTATAAAACTTACAGTTTTTAAAAAGAATAAAAATCCAATTCATAAAACTTAAACTGAAAGAGATATTTGAGGGAAAAAAACTTGAAAAATAATATTTAGAAATTTTTTTTGGATAAATAGGTAAAATTAGAGAGAGATTTAGAAAAAAAATCTGAAGAAAAAACCAAGGTTACTTTCCAATACCCTTGAGCCCTTGAGCAGGACGGGTACAGGGCCTTTAAAAAATGGGGCTTTGAAATTTCTAAAACATGTTTTAAAAATAAATTTTTCACTAATACTTTGTGTTTTATAGCCGTGTAAACAAATAAATGATGATGTTTAGAATTCCACCTGACGTGTCTGACTGTGGGAGTAACGCAACAGCAGGTATTTATTTTTAGCCACACCCCCTAATGGCAGCCATTATTTGGAACTAGAGGCTCAGACCTTTTCAAGTAGGGGTCAGAAGTAATGGTGCAACCGTTTTAGGTGATGTAACCGTCATGCGTTACATAAGCTGGCTCTGTTATTCTTTTTTTCTATTCAGTTTGGTGATATTACTGTTAAATTTAAATGAAACATTGGCTAATTCCAGTAAAAAGGTCTCCAGTAAAGTAAATTAGCTTATTTTTCTGGTCATATTCCCTTTTATAAATGGAAAAATGCATTTGGCACAATATAGCAACATTTGGCACCACTGTGTCAAAATCACATGTCCGCCTAGCACACTGCCCACTAAAACCTTTCTGGAACAAACATGCTTAAACTTATTAAGTCGACATTTCCTTGAGTTATATTCCAGATGTGGATCCATATAGTCTGAGACTTTATTCAGAGTTTCAAATGGAGTTTCATGGTGTTTTGCAGGGTTTATTTTGGAAAAAAATGTTGGCACGGCTAAATTTTTTCAGTTTTTCTTTGTTTATTCACCTATAAATCAGACATGGTGGGATTTAAAATAGTGGTTCCATTCCTCAATGCCTTTCTGTCATAAAATTACAAACTACTGTATTTCCAATTACTACTTTTTATATTTGCTTTAATTCACATATGTAATTTCAGGCTGAATTTGCTCCTAAGACCCTCTGGGCTTAAGGGGATAAAACATTTTTCAACCTTTAATTTCTGGATTATATTTCTTTCAAATTTCCATTTACAAATCATTTTCTCTGTTTTCAACAATACTGGAACAAAGTTTACTCCATACTCCATTTGCTCCTGTCAGAACTGTTTCATTATTGTTACGCCGCTGATCCGTATCAGTCAGGAAGAACCGTCCCCGTCCCAAGTGCCTCCTTTTTATTACCTTGTTGACACCTTGGCTGCGAGTTTTAAGCGCTTTTAACTGCTAAGACTGAGCGGTGGCTGAAATAACAGAATTAACGCCGTTGTTCCTGCCCAGCGTTTCTTTTTGGCAGCGCTTTTAAGCCCCAGACTTAACAACAAGCCTGGGTTTTATGCACTGAGACAGCTGGTGGGAATAAGGCAGTTGCCAGTGGCATAAAACACTGAATGTGTGTGTGTTCGTAAATGTAGTCAGCGTGTGCCTTTGTGAGTGGGAGGGCATCTGAATATTAAAAACTGTCTTCTAAAAGTTGCTTGTCTGCAGTCCAATTATTAAAATTGCACATTTGTCGTCTTGGTCAGTTTTCGCAAACAAGGATTTATCCGTTAGACTCCATGTTTGGCATCAATAAAGGTGATTAAAATGCAGTGGAAAAGTGACATACTGGAAACCAAATGGTACAGATTCCTCCTTCCTCTTCATCAGTTTGACACTTAAGTTCCACTCGCTCCCCATTGGCACGCTTCATTACTACTATGACTGTGTGAAGTCGCTCGCTTTGACTTCCACACGCACTCATGAAAGTGTGTGTTTCTGTGTGCCCGCCCTGACACACACTCTTCCCATCACTTCACACACAAACTAAGAAATACTATCCAGCAGCTGTACCTCTCCTTATGTGCAGAGAGTGTTGATCCCACTTCTTCTCTCACACACAGTGAACATATGCCAGACGGAAGCAAGGCCGAATCTGCGCTCCGTCTTCCGGGTTTGGAAAGTTTTCCTGCAGCATGTGGGGTGAGATAACGTTCGTAAAAAAGTTCATGTCTCAATCAGTAAATTCAAATTTGTCTAATTTGTCCCTTTTTTTTTATCCATTTTACTCATAAGTTCATGTAACATCAACTTTCATCTACTAGGACATAAGTTTAGAAGTTAGAAAGTTACATATTTGCAAAAAATACAAATTTATAAATTTATACTCCTAAATTTGTTGTTAAATTGGTGAAGTGTTTTCAGAAATTTGAAATCCGGACTCAAAAATTTCTGATTTATACTCGTACACTGCAAAAAATTGAAATCTAACCAAGTAATTTTTACTTAAAATACGTGCCTTAGTTGTTGAATTGAGGAGGTAAGTGAGACACTTTGCCAATGGAACAAGACTATTTACATTTAAAATAGGAAAAAACAATTGCATTGTCTTATTTAAAGTGCATATTATCTAATTATCTTATTTTAAGAGTCATAAAATATAATTTTGATTCCATTGTGGCAAACTATCTTATTTATCTCAGCCACCGTACAATTTAAGAAGTTGTGAAAGTTGCATTACACTTAATTTGTATAGAAATTTCTACTTATTTCTAGATCGTTTTTGCAGTGTAAATTTATAATTTGTGCTTGTAAACTTGTGATTAGTACTCTTAATTTTGTGATTCTCAGTTATAAGTTTGTGAGTCCTGCACATACTTTTTTTTATCAGTAAGTCTTAATTTATATTTTTATACTTCTAGACTTTTCTGATTCGTACTCTCTTATTAAATCTCTTATTCCTTATTGTAAATTTGGGATTTACAATTGTAGATTTGATATTCATATTCTTAAATTTATTATTTGTACTCATAAATTTGTTATTTATTCGCTTCAATTTGGTAATTAAATTTTAAACTTGTGATTCTTCTTAAATTTGTGATCCGTACTCATAAATTTGTTATACCTTATTGTAAATTTGTAAATTATAATTGTAGATTTTATATTTATATTAATACATTTGTTATTTGTACTTCTAAACTTTGGATTCCTACTCTTAAATTTGTGATTTGTAGTCATACATTTGATATTTGCTCTTGAAATCTGTGATTTAAAATAGTACATTTGATATTTATATTAATAAATTTGTTATTTGTGCCCCTAAACTCTGGATTCCTACTCTAAATTTTTACATTTGCAGTCATACAATTGTAATTTCTTCTTTTAAATATGTGATTTATTATTTTAGATTTGATGTGTTTATTCTCAAACATTTTTTAGGCATACCCATAAATTGTGATTCCTACTCATAAATTTGGGTTTTACAATTTTGAATTTGATTTTCATATACATAAATATGAAAATGTGTGATTCCTATTTAAAGATTTGTGATTTATAGTTGTAAATTTGGGATTCCTATTCATAAATTTTGGTAGTTTTGTATTCATTACCTCTAAATTTGTTTTCTCACAGACAACAGCAAGGAACAAACTAAAATAATAAATGTGTTAACATTATTGACTTTAATTTACATATCTAGATATCTTTACATATGTTTTTAGTGATCGTTATCTAACCCCATAGCAGTATTTCTGATGCAGTCGGCCGAAGGTGACCCTGTTGAGTGAACGTAGAAGTGTGTGCGTGATCACGAAGGGAGGATCTGACATGCCTTTAGGTTAAAAACAAATACAGACTCTGATGGATGCCAGCAGCACCTGCCTGATTTGCATTTTCTAATTGCAAATGAGTAACCAAAGAAACATTTTCACAAGCCAGAACAGTTGGAAAATATTTCTCTGTGCCCTGGAAGCTTTTGGATCCTTTCAGCCGTACAATGCTTCAAAAAAACGTCTCATAACAGTTCTACTTTTTTCTCATTTTGACATGGTACATCTACAAAGGCAAGTGTTTCATAAGTTTAACAACAGACCAACAAAGATGATTGCAAATGTATGAATTAGAACGGAAAACAAAGCCATCTAATGATTTAGATTACATAAAAAGTTCTGAAACAACAAATCTAGAGACCTTTAAAACAGCTCAGAGCTTACACTGCAAAAAATTAAAATCTAAATAAGTAACTTTTTCTCAAAATAAGTGCATTTTTTCTTAATTTGAGGAGATAAGTGAGATGCTTTGCCAATGGTAAGACAATTTACATTTAAAATGAGAAAAAACAACTGCATTTTCATATTTCCAGCCCATATGATCTAATAATCTCGTTTTAAGTGTAAAGATACTAATTCCATTGGCAAATCATCCTATTTACTGTCTCAAATTAAGATTAAATACACTTTATTTAAGAAATATTTTACTTATTTCTAGACCATTTTTGCAGTGTAGGACCATTTTGCCTGTACTCCACTGATGCAATCAGTCAAAAATATATTTTTTAACTGAATCAAGACCAGTTAAAGTAATTAGATTTGCTTTTCTTTACAGTAAATCTTCATACATGATGCTCTCTAGGGAACTACTGCAGTGACTAAAAGTGTTTAACTGCTGATAAAATTCCAGGTCTCACAATTTTGAATGATTTTCAAACTTTCCCAGATGTAATGTATTTATCCTTAAATTTAAAAAAAATCTAACTACATCTTTTTGAAGAAATAAATAATCCATAAAGGTAGATTTTTAAAGTCAGGGCACTCCAAAGGACTTTACTCTATGTTCACTCATTCAGGCATCATCATGGAAAGCTACATGGTAGAGAAGTGAGCCGTAAACAGGCACCACTGAGCCTCTGACCACCATTGGTAGGTAACTCAGGCAAAGTCTCTTCAACCAGCGGCCCTCTGGCTGCACTGCAAACTCTGGCATCCAACGGCAACGTAAAAATCTAACTGCATAAGTATGGACAGCATCTAACCTCCTCAAAGATCCTTTAGGTTCCATTGTTGGTAAAGATTCTCAGTCATCCAGGTCATAGTAATTCCAAAAAAAGGTTAAATAACAATCCACTGAATTTTGTTTCCAAGTTTAAAGACATTTCGTTTCCCATCCAGGAAGCTTTTTCAATGCAAAATGTCAGAATTAGCATTGAGTTTGAGCTTTTATACAGTAATTCAACAAAACCTTGTTTTTGTTTAGAAAACATGCAAATTGAAACGGACGAACGGGTCCACCCCTTTGGAATGGGGGTCTTTTGGCTTCTTTTGTTAGCCTGCAATGCTCCATACCCATCTTTCATAAAGAAAACAAGGCTTTGTTGGGCTACTGTATAAAACCTCAAACTAGACGCTATTCTTGCCATTTTGAATCAGAAATCTTCCTGGATGGGAAGCGAAACGTCTTCAAACTTGGAACCATAGTCCAATGGATTTTTTTTTTTAACTGTTTTTGGAATATAGGTTCCATTCTAGCAGTATTCCGAGGGCTCCTGCTCATTTTCATGTATTCTGCCTTGGAAATTAATCCAAGCAGTTAAGAGTAGAAATCAAGAAACCGTCGCCTTAGATCCAGGAACAACATCAGAACCAACACCTGTCCAGGTGATGTCATGTTCTCACTGATATTCCATACTCGCCTGAAGACACGGTCTGATAATGATCCTCACGTTCTTTCGTCACTCTCTCCACGCCTTGTAACCAAAGATATTCTGCTTTCAGTGTCTGGAACAAACATCATCAGACTTTTGTCCCATTTCAACCGTGAATATTCTGCATCTGATGTTTTTACACTAGAAAACAAGGCTAGAAACGCAGACCTCCAAATGGCATTGCAGGTAGGATTGGTTTTCTGTTTAATTTAAAGCTATGAGTCTAATTTTCCACAAAATTTCAGCCTAAATCGTTCAGCTGCACTACTGTTTTATTACGATATTTCTTCTATGTATGTAGCACACAAAGCAAGATTTCAAAGCTGATGATAGATTTGAGAAATTTTGGTAGAAAGATTCAAGCTCAGCCGCTTTTGCTATCAGAATTCAAAAATTCTGAAAAGTACTCCTTTAAATATGAAAGTATCTCATCCTGTTCAATAAATGATCAGTGTTTTTAATTCAGAGTCATTTGCATCTGAATGTGCTCTTTACTGAGGCATCCATGTTTGTCAAAAGAACACTACCACCTACTGGTTTGTGACGTCATGGTGCGGTATCGACTGTTGATCAAGTCCCAGTGCTGTATCTGGTGTT
>JAGKQL010000009.1:36993346-37017299 GCA_018398635.1 Cyprinodon brontotheroides
AAAAAAGTGGTTTCTACTTTTACTTTTATACTTTAAGTAAATTTACAAGCCTGTACTTTGTTACTTTTACTTGAGTAAAGAAGTTTAATCAGTACTTCCACTTTTACAAGAGTATTTTTTAACACAAGTATCTGTACTTTTACTCAAGTACAGAAAGTGAGGACTTTTGCCATCTCTGGTATTTAACAGCCATTAAAACTATAAACGAAGATTAAAACACAAATACATCATGATTTACCTTTGAATTTTTTTAGTCCTGTGAAAAGTTTTGAAAGAAAACGACGTTTTATCTGCATTTTATGGAGTGAATTTTATTCCATTGTTTTTGCAAAAAATTAACAAGTTAAAAAAAAAGAAAATGCAATCCAAAAAATGAAATTTTGAAAAGCTTTTCAATAAAAACAGGATTTGAGGTTTTACTATTTTAAAAAACGGAACAGAGGACGCAATTTGTTAAAAATGTATCTGTAAAAAAAAGAAATTCCAAAAAAGAAAACTTTCAATAAAAAATTTCACATATAAAGTATGAAAAAAAAAAGTTAAACAATAACAGGGCCCCAAAACCAACATGTCCTTTAATGTGACACTTGCAGATTTTAGATATTGCTGTTTTTGCGCTCCTTCATCCTCCAGCCCCTCTCAGACGTGCAGATTTGTCTGATACATCCAAAACAAATTTCCTTTGAGGCTTTGCTTGAGTTCTAGAGAGGTAAGAAGGTCGAAGAGTCCAGATCTTAAATTCCTCTGGAGACTCTTTGCACCACAGGATTATAAAACTATTTGAATCCTACCTGAAAAGAAAGATACTGTAGCTTTAACTTTCTCCTTAAACAGTCCTGTTTGCAAGTTATAAGCTTAAATAGGATAAGAGTTTGACTGACATCTGATTTTAAATCAGTATTTCCTCAGTTTAAGTCATACAATTAAATATCCCCCCCCTCCAAAATGAAAGAGATTTTTCTTATGCCCATGATCATAGAATTTACTATTATGCAAATTACACTTTTAATTCTGCTGTCCCAACTCATGGATTTCATTAAAAGGTTTATAATCAAAAGGGGGGGGGGGGGTCGTGCTTCAGGAAAATCAATAGAAAGTCATTATCTTGAGAGGAAACAAGTGGCAAGTCAAGGTGGACCCTGTCACGTGTACCAACTCTCTCTGGCGCCACGGCTGTCAGCCTTGTAAGAACAACGTCAGGGTGATTAGGGAGCAGCAGAGAGCAGACAGAGCTCAGCCGACCTCCAGACGAGCCCTCCCGAGACGCACCGCCTCATACCAGTCCAGGGTCAGGACTACCCCCATGTCTGCCTCCCTGCTTGCAAGATTTGCACTTTTGCTTTACAAAAGGGATCTTCTGCTTTGAGCCATTTGAGCACTGCATAGCTGATTTATGGCGCCTTCAGGCTGCCAGGCATTAAAGGCCTCACTTACACAAATTACAGAAACACACTGTTCTGAAACCATAAACTTGATTTACATGCCCACCTTTTTTAGGATTGCTATTGAGATGTCTGCCTTACATATATACATATATAAACATATATACATTTATATAATACAAATCAATTAAGGAAAAATAGCAAAAAAAAAAAGAAAATGAAACAGTACTAGATAACAATTAAAAACAAGGCTAAGAAAGAAAAACTGTTTAGAAATGAAGTCATTAGTTTGGACCAAAGAAACAGAGCTGGGTTCATAAAAAAGACATTAAAGGAAGAGAATATTGATTTAAGAGTTATAACAGATACGTGGATAAATAAAATTCTTTCTGCATGGAGTTTGCATATTCTCCCTGAGCATATGCGGGTTCCCTCCGGGTACTCCGGCTTCCTCCCACATTCCAAAAAGATGACTTCTCTAAATTCTCCTTAGGTGTGTGTTTTAATGGTTGTGTGTCTCTACTGACACACTTCCCAGTGTGGAAGTGTGTCAGTAGGGTTAAATATATAAAACGTTTTTATATATATTTTCACAGTACATGAAGTACTACTGAAATTATTTTTTGATTATACACTAATTAATTAATTCTGATTGGGAAAATGAATTACTTTAGGGTTAGTATTAGGATTCACTCGGTGATAACAGCCTACTGACACAATCTAAAACCATTCACTGGGACTGATAACCGCTAATAACGATCATGCCTGCAGTTGTATTACTAAGGGTATGCTGGTCTGACGCTGTATGCTGAGCTGACAGAAGACCGGCAAGGAAGGAGGTAAGAAAAGGAAGTAGGATGTTTTTATCGTAGTTCAGTTAGCATAGGGATCCTGGTCTTTCTCATTTATGTCTACTTTTAAAATCCATGAAAGTGACCACAAATAGTGCAGTAAGGTGTATGCAGTGATATAAGTACAGTACTTGGGTACAAAAGTAATTGTTCACAGGAAGTATTAAAAAAGGATAATTAAATATGGATATCCTTTGATAAAGAGGGTCTTACTGGTCCAGAACCCAACAGTTCAGGTGGGATTTTTTTCACAATCATTATTAATTGTAAGAATAATCTGGATTTAGAAGAAAAGAAAAGAAACTTCTAAGAGTATTTTTTACAAAGGGGACTACTTTTAGTCAGGTGTGTCTATTACGCTCAAGCTGCAGGTGGTTCAGAGAAGAATCCAGGCACCATATAATCTATAGTATTTTTCTGATGTTTCTGTTTGTCTCTGAGTTCCCTCTAGCGAACAGTTGATGACAGATTGCTCATTAGTGTGCGGCAAACTTTCAACACCGTCTGCAGTTTCTGGAGTTCAGCGACTCTCTGCTGTCCCGCAGCAAAGGGAAGCAGCTATGGGCTCTACCTGTATGGGATACCTTTGGCCTGAGGGGTAATGATATTTAATCACAGCCTCACCAGGTGAGGAGAGGGGACGGCGCAGACAGCATGGCACCACAACGCATTCCTCTTCCATAATAATGTGGATCAAACCACACACAATGCATGCGGCTTCAACTGGGAGGATCCTGTGGATCCAAACACATTGAGAGCCCACCAGGTGCATAGGGCAGCGCCAATAATTAGAAGTAAAAAGGTTACAAAGAGAAAAGGCTTAGTAATAATAAGAAAAAAAACAAAAAAACCTGCTTTGGCAACTGGTCAAGTGTTAAAACCATATTTTTTTTTACAGTTTCAAGCTCTTTGGGTCTGGATCGTTTGACCTCCTCCTGACCTCCACAGAACAGAATCTCATCTGACATAAAAGCTATCAGAGGGGGGTCGACAAAGGCCAAACCTCCCCAGGGAGTGTGGGAGGAGATGGAGGAGGATGGGTGTCACTGTTTCCACAGCTCCCTCCGATCCTTTCATATCAAAGCGATGGACTCCCAGCGATAGCTGCTCTCCAAATGACCTGATTCACCGCGAAACAGAGCTTTATGCTCAACATTAGGAAAGTAAGAGTCGTCCATAAGAAGCTTTTTAATTTTATTCAGGGATTACGCAATAAAAGTCATTAAATTATTATTATTATTTTTGAATAAGGCCTTAAAATTCATTAAATGTGATTATCATGGCATTTAAAATTCTTTGTTGGAAAAAAAAGTTTCTAAAAACACTTTCATCAGATATTTTATATCAGATATAGCTGGTTCCGCGTGTTTGCGCGGAACTGCTTCCGGTTGATCGTAAAGCCGTATGTTTGGAAAAGAAGCTTGAGGCGGAGAAAAAGCTAGAAAATGGGGAAAATGCAAATTTTAACAAAAGTGGCTTGAAAATGAGGAGTTAGAGACATGGCTGCAGCCTGTCGACACTAAAGATGATGTAATTTGCCGTGTTTTATATATATATATATATATCTATATATATATAGATATATATATATATATTATTAAAAGAGTATTACAAAGCATTAAATTAGAGTTACTCATTCCTGTATAAACCCTGTTATTATTCCTTGAAGTCAAAGTTTTAATGTTTAGAGATCAATTTAAAGTTTAGGAAGCACCGGGCTACATCAATTTTGATGGACTGGGTTCTGTCGCTTCGTCCCCCGCTGGCTCTCTCTACGGAGTTCTCGGACCCTCCCCAGAGCTGACGGCTGGGTTCTGCTACACTGTAGTCGACCAAAATCCTGGGCGATTTTGAAAATTCCCGCAGGACATTTTTTTAGGTATGTCCGGGAAAAAGAGGGCGTCTGGTCACTTACATGGTATCAATCTGGCTAAATTCAAGGTAAGGTCTCTGAGGGAGAGAGAAAAATCCACAGTGACAAAAATAATCTGAATAGAGAAAATGATTAATGTTAAAATACTTTACTAGATAAGTGGTAAAGGAGTGGTAGTGAAGATGTAATAAAGGAGAAAAAAAGGTGCATTTGAGATCAGTTTAGGTGATATGTAATACATTATTTGATATAATAAGTGGATTTTTGACAACAATTCTGCTGGTTTTAAATGGTGATAGATCGGGATTATCACCCTTTCGTGCTTTACATTCACACCCGGCTTATTCCATGTTGTTTCTTAGACTTTTTATATTCTTAAAGGAGACAATCCACCACCCCTTGCTGACAACCCACTAGCGATGACCTTCAGAATCATAGACAGGGTTTCAGATATTACAGGCTAACGATGGAACCAAACGACCCATTTATCGGTTACCATTTGCATGTTTCCAAGCGATACAAGGCTTTGTCTATATAAGACTCAAACTCACTGCGGAACCAAACATTTGAATTGAGAAAGCTTCCTGGAGAGGTGGAGAAACGTCTTCAAATCTTGGAATCCAAGTCCAGTGGATATTTTTTTTATTTTTACAGAATATATTCTTTCAAATATTCTCAAATATATTTAACATTCAGACTCTCTAATTGAAAATGATTTAGAAACAGATTCATTCTTGCTCATACTGTAAGAACTTTTTAATCCTTCTTTAATAATATGATGAAAAGGTTCGACATAATCTGCATAATGAAAGAATAATGAGGAAAAGGGCGATGCAGATCTGTTTATTGCAGCTCTCCTCACCAACTTTCCGTAAAATCATGTCCGTAGATCTTATAAAGGGAGAGAAAACAATAGTTAACGCTAAAAAAACAAAACTACAGTAAACCTTCTGTGAGTTTTTCCTGAAACGATATCAAACTCCTGAGGTGTTTCCAAGGGTGTCCCTTCTCTGGTCTTTATTTGCTTTCTAAAGAGGAAGTATGGAGAATGTGGGCCAGATGGGTACACAGCACTATTGTATGGTTGACAGAGAGATGACCTTGCTGCGACTGTGTGAGTGTGTGTTTAATCAGACAGAGAGGGGGGGATTAGAGACCAGGCACCTGGCAGGTGGAAACAGTCTGTGCTCATCTGATGCCCTCCTGTCCTTCTGCACCGTCGCTCAAACACAGACATAATATGTTACTTGCTCATGAGTCGTGAACATACTGCCCAGCGTACAGTGGAAAACTCCTGATTCAGACACAAAGAGTTTGCAGGTGAAGCAAAACAAACATCTAATAGCGTGACCCAAATGTTTTAAATTATATTAAAATGAAGCCTGTGAGTTTCCTGTTTCAAACGTGATAAGAAATAGGAAGGGAAATCCTCAGCGGTTCCTCATCTCAGCTGAAAAATGCTACCATGCCAGCTGTCCATCCATCAGCCGTTGGTCATGTGCCAATAGGGCAGCTCTCTTAGTCAAGGTGTTTGGGGTTCTTAAAGCACAAAAAGAAGTGATGATGTTCCTTTGGTATTTTAAAGATTTCAAAAAGTTTTTAAAAGCTTTGCAAATAAAAACAGGCCCACAGCATCACAGGTTCTCATATTCAAAGCAAATACTGCATTTCTGCATATTTAAATTTTAATTCCCACTGACTCAACTGGAGTATGGAGTCATTTTATTATTTTATTGTTGCAGGAAAAGAACAAGTTTTAATAGTTAATAAGTTAATAACCTGGTATTTAAATGAACAATCTTTAGTATATTTACTTTAAACACATGTTAAATGATTTTTTTTACAAGAAAAATGAAATTATGAGCTTTATGTATGTGCTTCTGTGTGGCAACCTTAGCCGTTTTTTACAGTGGCGAGGGACGTAAACACAGAGCAAATGTTCACAGTAAATAAAAAGGTTCTTCACAGTCAAATAGTATCAAACAGAGGAATTATGCTAACAGACAAAGAAAAAATGCAGCACGTGATAAAACCTACAGCGTCTACTACACTGCAAATATGATCTAGAAATAAGTTAAAATTTCTTAAATTAGGTGCATTTACCCTTAATTTGAGTAGGTATATAAAAAGATTTGCCATTGGAAATAGTAATTTTACTCTTAAAAGAAGATAATTAGATACTATGCATTTGTTTTTTCTTATTCTAAATGTAAATTCTCTTGTTCTGACTTACCTCCCCAGTTCAAGAAAAAATTAACTTATTTAAAGAAAAAAATACCTATTTAGATTTCTATTTTTTCCATTGAAATAACAAAGATGGTGCAGGCACCGCGCAGTCGAGGAGTAGATACATGACCAACGGAATAAAAAGCAGTGATCATTTACGCGCTATTAATATAGTGATTGAGGGATTAAGGGGTTAGGGTGGATGTTCGTGTCACAGTGGGGTGGAGGTTTTACAGGAGAGCCTAAATGCATACTGAAGCTGAAGTAGTTTCTTGAAGATTTAAATAAGCAAAAGTTCAACAGAAGAAAAAATACTAAACATAAATCTACAAAAACTGAGAACCAGGAATACTCACAAGAAGGGGGCAAAGAAATGATGACAAAAGAGCCAAGAGAGACTGAACAGGAGGAGAATATATGGGAGAGAGAACAAAGACCAGGATAATTAGCAGAGTGGGAGCAGATGTGAACAGAGACTAGAAGGGAGCTAAGGAAAAGGAGACTGACACAAGAAATTTCTAAGAATTCAAATACAATAAAAAAAATAACTAGAACACCAAAATGGAAATAAGACCAATGGAAACTCAGAAATAAAACTTGAACAGTACCAAAACCATGACAGTTTGGACACAGTAAGCTTGTATGAGCTATGAGAGCAGCAACTTTTAAATAGAGCGTGAATGAGGAGAAATGGGCTCGTGCATGCTCTAACACGAATTCCCTCACTGGAGCAGGTATAGGGTTATGCATGTGCATTTCTTTTAAATCGCGAAAATCCTCCACTATACCTCTAAGTAATGCTGCAAACTACCACCACATATTGGAAGCGCTCTAGACCATTAGGGGAAGATGATTATCATCTCAAATGGGACCCAAACAAAGACATAATGGGATGCCATCCAGAGGACATGCGGATGGAAGAGAGAAGAGGAAGGTTTTTCTTTTGAATCTCTGAGCATCTCATATATATACCTTTACTAAGGGTCTGGTCTTATATGAGTTGATGATTATCTCCCCCTACTGGTCTGGAGCACTTCCAATATGTGGCGCTAGTTGCAGCTTAGCTCAACTTGTTTTTGTTTGTTTTTTTCTATCCGTAGCATTTTCCTCATCTTTGCTACAACAGTTATTATAATCTGTCTTGACTGAATTAGTTTCTTTGTGTTCGTTTTCTTGTATATCTAACAAACTGGATTACTGATGATTGGAAAAATCCACTTCAGAATTATACTGTTTTACTTTTGCATTACAACTGTTTCTTCTCTACTCAAAACTTTTAATGGTGATATCCTTTAGATATAAATCCTTAGAGGACTGACTTTCACAGTTACATTTAGCTAAAAAAAAACATTAAACTATGAAAATTAGCTCCATCCTGACTCCTGTCAGCCCTCACAGATGACTACTAAGCCAACCATCTGTTAGGGCCGCTCAATAGCAGAAATAGTGCCATCAGTGTAAAGTTTAAACAACATCAACAAATTAAAGAAGATATGTGTATAAGCTTGACTTTTGTACTTGAGGGAATAACTACTGAGCGTACTAACGGAAATCTATTTAAGATTGTGTAAGTAGACTTTGTTGTTGATGAAGCTTCGAGATGTGTGGGGAGCCTCCTCTCATGCCTTCAGGTGGGAGTTGGACCCATTCTTCAACACAAACCTATGAAGTCAGAATCTTCTAAATCTTCTGGAATACTCTTCTTTACTTTCTATTCTTCCGTACCATGTGTAGGTTTGCAAGCGGAATGCAATCGGGAATTTGTTTTGGATCTTTGTCGTCCTCCAGTTTTTTTACATCTATTGTTTCTTTCAATAAAGTCTCAGAAAATATTTCCATTTAAAGCTGGGTTATGTGTGATGTACATAAGGATCACATTGTTTGCAGATTTGTACCTAATATTCTGGCCAAAGCGGTACAGACTGCAGACTTACAACATCTGTGAGCAGAGTTATCGTCCAGTTTTGGTCGCCGAAAGTAGTCCTGGACAGGTTTCTAGAACAGCGAAATAAAACTTTTCTCTTCCCAAAACATTATGTGTGTTCAAAAGAGTGATATTTTCGCATCCCAAAAACATTGTAGTGGGAAAAAAGTCGCACGCCGCTATCACTGGTCCTATTTTCTTCTCTGTTCAGATCAAAAGCGCGCCGCCATTCAGATATGATGCCATGTTCTCCTCATGCGGAGGAGACATGGCTGTTAAGTTGGGCTCGCTGCTGAATGACGCGCCTAAACTGGACCCATAACTCTGCTCTCACAGGACGCTGCCAGGGTAAAGTCAGTGTGATTGCATGACACTGGTGATGGGGATATACAGATTCATCTGTCAAAAATACCGAACTATCCCTTTTAAAGCCACACTAACACATGAATCCAACTCACTGTAGTAAACAGATAAATGGAGGCAGAAGATGTTCTTCGTCAGTCATCAATGCTCACATTCAGCATTAACACAGGAGCTCTTTCAAGAAGCTGCAATCACCGTTTCATTCATTTACTACCTGTCCCATCAACCAGGAATAGGAAACACTTTTAATAATCCCAGGGAGAAATTACTTTAGTTACTATAGGACCAGTTTGGATATAACACAATTCTCATACAATATATGTAATTAGGGGGTCCCTCGCTTCATCTCACGCTTTTAGTTTGGGGGTCCTTTGCCTGAAAAACCATTGAAGACCCCTGATCTAAAGAGAAGTCTGACCTTTCTCCTGGTCACACCCTGTAATTTATTGAAACGGTGGAGTTTGAGTAAATAAATATGCACGCCCAGGAGAATGAGGGGTTATTTCCAGTGGCTGGAAGTTGGAGTGGATTTTGCTGGGAGCTGCAGGGAACTGGGCTGCCATTCGGCTGGTGTTTGACTGGGAAGGGCTTTTTTGAACAGCTGCTACTGTATACTACAACTTTATTTTCGTAATGCTGTGACTTTATACTTAATGCTGGTATGACTTTGATCCTGTAATGTTATGATATTTTTGTTGTTATGATTTTATTCTTGTAATCTTATGACTTCATGGGGGAGTGGAGGCCCAACTCCCACAGACTGCCACTCTGGTTACATCTTTATTTTATTAGTATGAAAGACTTCACATAATTCTATGACCTTAATCTTGTAGACATAATATTCTGACATTATTCTCGTTATATTATGACATCATTATCCTAATTTCATCATTTTAAACTCTTAGGCCTAATAATATGACTTTTCTTCTCGAAATATTCTTATAACTTTAATCTCATAGACTTAATATTAGGACTTTATTCCTGTAATATTACATAATTCTCTTAATTTTACAACTTCAATCCCATTGATCTAATATAATTACGTAATTTTTGCAATTATAGAAATATATATCTCCTAATATGGCTGTAATATTCAGAAATTATAAACATATTAAAATAAAATAAAAATTTTAATTGTCCAATAGTTATTTTGCCACTTTTTACATTCTAAAGAAAATAGGGGGATGTCCATAAAAAAAAGAAATAACTGTTCCATGAAAAAGGGAGCATTAAGTTACAAAAGGTTGGTGAGGGGGCAAAGGAGAAAAAACACAGAAACCAAGTCGTGTATTTTCAGAACAAGCCAACGAACGTGGTGGAAATTTTTCAACTGCACAGGGAGTAAATGTTCCTGTAGGCGCCTGTCACTCTGAGGACAAGCATGGGATGATCAGAGATGATGACAGGGCCACAGACCAATGTCATGATGCCCAAACCGACTGCCAGTCAAGCACTTCTGCTCCGTTAGATGAAAGAGAAGATCTCTACCTGCAAAACAAGAAAAAAAACAAGAATGACACACTGAGATGCTTTCAAGTTAGCAAAAAAGCTGCTCTTTTCCCTAATGTGGATTTTAGTGCAAAGTAAATTATCCTGGGAAAAAGAAAATGCGGCGTCTCACTCCTTAGTAGGCAATGTGACACTATGTAAACTTGTCATTTGACAGCCAAAGAAAGCCCATATGAGTCATCCTCCAGCTATCTTGGACTGTAACCTCTCAGGTCTTTGGGGATTTCAGAGGAATGACCAGAGAGCCCTGAACGTCACAGCACAATGGAGAAACAGACTATCCCACAGTCAGTGTTTGCTGGAACTTCAGTGGGCTGTTTTTAATTAGAGCTCGCTGATTCTCAGTGTTGGTCTACCGCATCATTTCAGGAAAATGCAACCATAACTTAAAAACCTCAATGTTTGGTTTGGCCATGGGGAAGTTCTTCCCTCTTGCCTTTCTCTTGTCAGGGGTAATTCTAAGACATCTGCACATTTTCTGACCCTTTTTGCTCGTTAAAATGAAATTTTAAGCTCATGTAACATGTAATGACGCCCAGGCTGCAGAAAGACTCGCCGAAGAAATGAGCACCGCATCTCGGCCAGCAATTTTCCTCCCAGGCTCTTAGCGGTAACGGCAAACTGTTACGGCTAAGGGTTTTAGCTCATATTTGCCTCACATTCTCAGGGTGTTGGTTTTATAGAAGAAACACTGATTCTTGTATCACACAGGATGCTAGCTAGCACCATTTGAGGGATTTATAAAAGGCTCCTATTTCTATGTGTGAATGATTCGCATGTGGTCGCAGTTGTAAAGAAAATCGTCAGACTGTCAAAGGGACAAATCGGAACAGGAAATGTATTGTTTAATGCGGGTTTGCTGTAAATCCCAAACCACTGGACAAGTTTGAAGACGTTTCCCTTCCCATCCATGCAGCTTTGTCAGTTCAAAATCTCTGGATTAGCGCTGAGTTCCACTTTACAGAGTAACCCAACAAAAGCCTTGTTATGGTTAAAAAAAACATGCAAATTGCACCGAAAGAACAGGTCCGCCCTTTAGGAATGAGGAGTCGTTGATGTCGTTGTTGGCCTACAATACCCAAGACTGGCATATGCCTCTAAAAGGGGGTTCTTTATGGTCATTGTTGGTCTGGCTGACCAGGCGAGATGTTTTGGACCCCTGCAAGGTGATGGCGTTTGAGATGATAACAGGAAGGAATCAACTCTATTGCTGCATTGTATGTTTTTGAGAGCTGAAACCTGAGCTCTCCTCCTCTCTTTAAGGTTGGTTTTTCTTTCTTAACATAAGTGGCTTCCTTCACACTCGTTTCAAACCATCTGTCTTCTTTGGTCCAAAACGTGAACATTCCCTGGGTCCTCAAACGCACGTCATTTGTCCATAAGGTAGATGGTGAGCTGAATCTTGTGTGGCGGAGGTTGCCCATCTATGTTGGGCCATGCGTCTGTGGAGAGGTTGTTTGGTTTCTCCAATATAAAGATCAGAGCATTCCTCACTGCATTGAAATGCAGACACCCCTCTGCTCAACTTAGGTCTGGGGTTTTTTGTTATAAATTTAAATATATACAGTCAATTTATATATATATATATACAGTCCATCGCAGGGCAAAACAAATCCATTCACATTCGCCAACTAAGGAGAATTTAGAGAAGACGATTAACGTAACAGTCATGTTTTTGAACTGTGGAAGGAAGCCGGAGTACCCGGAGAGAACCCACACATGCACAGGGAGGACATGCAAACTCCATTCAGAAAGACTCTGGGCCGGGAAATCGAATGCGGAATCTTGTTGCTGCAGCAGTGGTACCCACTGACCAGCCCTATATATAGATATGAAATGTATTTTTAAATTTGTTGATAAAAATACAGTATGTACATATGTACAATATTTTCATATACATACATCAAATAATATAAATATATTACAGAGGCTGAATCCATATTTATTGTTGATTCTGTTTCATGGTGGAGAATTCCTGCTTCACAGCAGCAGGTTGAGCCAAACATCCTCTGAATGTGCAGGGGGTCATCTTTTTCACTTTTCTTTCACCAGTTCACGCGGATTCTTCCAGCAGTCCACGCTTTCTCTGCTCTCTTTTTCTCATGAAGGTCTTCTCCTTCTTTTTCCCATCGCCCGGCTTGCCGCAGGTTTGCCTGCTGTGTCTAAAGTAGCAGCAGCAACTGTGAAACTGAGCAGCTCTAGTACGGCTCATTTGGATCGCATTTGCGGCCAAGCCGGGCGCTCCCCGGGGCTTTTACCATTATTAACGGGAGCAGCGGGCAAGTAAATTTAGACACTTTATTAGTCCGGACAACATCGCGGTAATTTACATAAATGTTTTTAAATCAGGTTGGGTCGGATTAGCCAGCACCAGGTGGGTCCGGATCCGGACTCCACGATCCCTTGAATTAGAGCATCCCTGAGCTATAGTAAATTAATCTCTAGGAGTTTCTCCCACCACCGGTTAGAACTGAAAAAGCCTCTTGGATGAGAAGAGCAACGCCTAAAGTGAACCTTTCAAGCTTTGTCCTATAGCCTGGATGACTGAGAATCTTCACAAGATATATATTTTTTTAAAATTGTATTTTTTATTCTTTGATTTAAATGTCAGATTTGAAATGGTGATATTTGTATTTCAATGACTCTCTTGGTCCATCTCAATAACATTGAGCCAAAGCTGTTCAACTATATATTTCGTCGATGTTGTTTATATTAAACATATCAGACTGAGTTCCTACCTAGTTAGGAAAATAAGCATTTGCAAACTCGATCATTTAGCATACATTATAAAGTTTTTAAGTGTTTACAGACTATTATTAACCCATCTAGAAACAATTTATAGGCCAACTTTAAGTGGAGACTTATTGTAAAGTGATTCCAAACAATTTAAACCAATATTAGTTCTTCTTCTGAATCCAGTACCGTGTTTATCTCATAAATCCTAACAAAGAAAAAGGATTTTAGTTGCAACGATACAAAATAAAATGCAGGTAAATAAAACAAGGGATGATCCAACGTGTCTGTTTGCCTGTGATGTTGTGAGTATGTTTGTCAGCGGGACGGGGGTTCAGTCATAAACAAGGTCACCATGGTGACTACAGATGCAAATGCAGCAAAGAATAATGTTGAATGTCAGCAGTGGGGGCTGTGCGTAGCGTGTGTGTTTGGAAGAAAAAAACCCACTAGCAGTACAGCCCCACTGAGAGTCATAAACACACGCAGGCATCTACTTCCACAAATAGACCTTTTAGATTGAAAATACAGGCTGTGAGAAGGAGAGAGATTATTTTACCCAAAGCAGCAACAAAAAGCTGAGAAATTTTAAATGTTGGGAAGAAAATCCCAAACTGGACATTCGGAAACAAGTTCCCCAACAGCAACAATCTATTCATCCTTCTTCATAATCTGTTATCGTTATACGGTAATCCTCCCGTCTCACTCCAGCTCTGCCTTGACGGCCCCCTGCAGCGTCTCCTTCTCCTCCTGTTGTGTTGTGAGTGTGCCGTTTTGATTCCCACATCCCGTCGCTGCGTCATAATCCCTCCTTTATGGAGACGGATCAATCCATCGCTGTCTCACTTCTAACTGGGGACTTTCGAGGCCAGATTAACCTGAAGAGTCCAAACTACAGCGCTCTTTGCCTCTGCTGTTAGGCCGCATCTTACCCAGCCTGACCTCTATCTGCCCGGGCTATTTTCTAATATTATTTACGAAGCAAACCTCTTTAGTCTTCTCTAAGCTGGCTTTTTGAGGGCTTTTCACTGAAAGGCTAAAAACATACAAATCCTCCCGAAAACCCTCCAAAAAAAACCATATGGAGCACTATACCTTAATCAGAGCATCACTTCTTGTGTGTTCATCTGTTCGGCTGTGTGCGCTCACTAATATTAGAATAATCCCTGGTGATTATGGGAGCGGTTATTAGGATGAATATGGCAGCCAGGCTGCTCGGGTTGAGCTGAGCCCAGGCAGCAGTGAGAAACAGATGTCAGTTGACCCACATCTGCAGAGCATGCTGGGACATCAGAGTGTCAGGTCATGGCTCTGACCACAGCACATCCGGGACCCCAAAAGATCCCTACAGTACATAGTTTTTCCTACTGTCCCCTGAAAGCTGTGGCCCTTTTGCACCATTCCTGAATATAAAAACAATTATATAATGTGTAAATATATTATCACCTTTAAAGGCTGGAAGGCCTGCTTGTCATCACCTCCTTCCACAGACCCAATATTGAAATTAAAGACTCTATTTGTCTGTCTGTCTTTTTAAAGTACATGTTCCATTTTGAGTTGAACCAACCAGCTTATTTGTGTTTTTTTCCTAAGATTGTACTGATTTGGGTTTTTTTTTTTTGGTAATAATATAAGAATAAGGTTGACAATATTTTCTTTCCAGTCTTACATTCCTATAGGGAATAAAGTCATGCTGTGTGTCATAGCAGTTGCTGTAAAATACAGAATTTTATTAACCCAAAACAAAAATAATTTTCGAGAATATAATTTTACAAGAATTTTGGTGTCACTTTATTACAGTTTCGTAATGGCTAAAAGTATGTTTACTTTTGATATAGACCCATATAAAATGGGTGTACTTTTTCTTTAAAAGAATGTTAAGTAATATTAGAAAGAAATTCTAAATGGCAACGGTCATTGCACTATGTTCACCTTTTTTACATTCATTGTTTTGCTTTTATTTGTATTTAAACGGGGAAATAAATATTAAGTGATTTTAACTAAATAACAGATTTGGACGGCAGATTTTTTTTTGAAGTTGACACAACAAAGCAAGATTGTTTCATTTACGGAAGAGGATTAGGGCCAGTGGGGGAAAAAAAAAAAAAAGTTAACTGATTTTTTAATTTCATTTCAGTTTAGTATGGGGAGAAAGTCAGAATTCTTACTTTTTTCTCACAATTCTGACTTTCATCTCAGAATTCTGACTGAATTCGGACAATAAAAAAAGTCAGAATTCTGAGAAAAAAGTCAGAATTCTGACATTTTTCCCATGTTAAACTGAAATATAATTTAAAAATAAGTTAACTTTTTTTTTTCAGTGGCCCTAATCCTCTTCCGTACCATTTCCTTTTTTCAGAAAACATAAAAAAATCAATAAAATCTGGAAAAAGTTCTATAATTTGCTATATTTTTCTTTTAACCAGGTAAACCTGCAACATCTTCATATTCCAGATTAATTGGTATTTACAGATTGCCTTTTTTAAAAGAGATTAGATGTTAGAAATGAACATTTCATTCATTTCTAACATTCATTTTGACGCTTGTTTCAATTAAATATTCTATTTTTGTTGTGCTAGTAAATAACAAATGTTTTTGGAATAAAAAAAGAAGAAAAAAACTATTTGAGTGAGTCAAATTATGAAAAGTTTAAGAAAAAGCTGAAGTAATACTGTAGCCAATTAACACAAGTGCTGCATCCAACTTTATGATCAGATGCACATGTGCAGTTTATCACACCCCCTCTTTGTATGAAATAATATAATAACTTCACAAAAAAGCTCTCTAGGGGTATAAATATTTAAATCTTTTTGTTTTTCTAATTTATTTTAAGAGCATGTAGGACAGGTCTTGTTAAATATATTTTTACCTTTTATAATTTGACCCAGTCAAATGGGGGACATTGTTTCAGTTTCTTAGACACTTTTATTACATTTTAATAACCATGTTAACATCTCATTATACCCACAGTTAGCTTAGGGTACATTGTTCATGTGCTCAAACACACAAGGCCAAAGCCAAGCAGCAACACCACCTAATCACCTCCTGGCCTGACTGGATAATGATATACTGTTAAGGCTTTCCCTCAACCTGCCTGGGGTGAAAGGTCAATCTGGCCCCTTGTGCTGCCAAACGTATCTGATTAAAAACGACTAAAACAACAAATACATAAACTCAAAAGCAGTTGGAGGATTCCTTTTTTTCTACAGAATGTCCCAGCAGTCTGCTCAGTTTATGCATCAGGGTGGGGTGTGGAGGGAAGTCCGGCCCTCCAGCAGACCTGAGAGGGGAATCTATTATGCAACATGTGAGAGCCTGCTAATCTCACCAAGCAGCCTGCTCCTGCTGGCCACCTTTCAGGACGCGCGCACAACAAACATGCGCTGGCGTCACACCTCCTGGCCATCTTTCCAACTACGCATGGCTACACACCCAGGTGGCCTTAATGGGTTTAAGGGCAGTCGGAGAGCCTCCTGCACTGCTGTCCAGACATTAGCCCTCCTGGCCCTGCATGTGACTGCAAGAGAGGTGCAGGAAAGGTCAGGGAGCCAAGAAGTCACCAAAACATAGAAATGGCAGCAGGAGCTAGATGGGACTGCTTTTGGTTTTAAACCCTGGCATTAAATCAAAGAGTTATGAAAGAGTTGAATATTTTACTGACATGTTTGTGTCAGCTGACTCTGTTGACAAGGCTGTATCTAGAGAGCATTACCTGATGGCATATGCTAATTGGCTTCCAACTGGTAGAGTCTGCAGCGGATGGAGACTCACCTGAATTAGCTTGTAAAAGTTTCCCACCGCTTCTTTTTTTTCTTTTTTTGTTGAGCAAGTACCACAAACCTATAGCCTGTGTATTTATTATGGGTTCTGGACATTTTATGCAATGGACATACATAAAATGTTGCATAAGTAGTGAAGTAGTTATTTTATTTGTAGAAATTGTGGTGTATTTCTATTCATCTCCTTATGTAAAGTAGTAGCCATGCACAATTTCCCCACTTTCCTTGATGGGTCCTTGGATGGTCCCCTAAAATTCCTTTTTTAACATCAATCTTTGTAGTAAAATATTTTTCTATCATGATTTGTGGACATTAAGATCTAAAAGAGAAGCGCCATCTCCCTAGTTCTGCTGGAGGTTTCCTTCCTGTTAAAGGGGAGTTTTTTTCCTCTCCACTGTTAAGCTACTCATGCATGTAGTTAGATTTTGAGAGCACTGTATTTGAGTCAATGAGTCACGATGCAAATCAGCTGGCTTTCTCCTCTAGATAGAAAAAATTTAATCAATTTGACTGTATGATCTGGCTGAACTGTTAAAGTGCTAGCATTTAATTTCCTTTTCCTCAGAATTGGCGCTATATAAATAAACTGTATTAAATTGAATCTCCCTGTAATTCAGTGAAAGGTCAGGTGTAAGCTGCTGCCCAAAATATCAACACCTTGTTTGCAAGTAGGGGAGACTCCAGTGGCTGGGAAAAGCCGAGGAGAAGATGCAGGGAGTTCCCTCAGGGGAATCTGTTGCCATTCGACTGACAGAAATTTTGGGCTGCTACAGTAGATAACTATAACTTCTTACTCCTCCTGGCCAGTAAGTGCGGCGAAATCTGCAGCCACAGCCAGTGCACCAGAAGGTCCGCTTTGCTAATGCTAAGGCCAAATGTCAGGATCAAACTCTTAAAGGTATAGTGGAAGATTTTCACAAATTTTTTTTCACTATTTTCGCCTCAAAACAAAATGCACATGTACGCAACCCTTTTACCCACCTCCTGAGAGAAACACCCTATTGAGCCTGTCCTGAGCAGCGCAGGAAATTCGAGCCCATTTCTCCTCATGCTCCACTACTGTTTTAAAGTTGCTGTTTGCATCGCCAATACAAGTGCTACAAGCTTACTTTCCAAAAGAAGATTTGCAATTTTTCCACTATGCCAGACTCTTAGCGGTAGGTGAAAATGGTGACGAGCACGTAGAATGGCGTCACGTAAACATATCATCAGGATGATTGACAGTTAGGAGGACCACTTATTTTGATAATCCATCCGGGAAAAAAACATCCTCCACTATACCTTTAACTTACCAGTCCAGAAGAAAAATGGCAACTTAAGCCCCTTTGCGCTATCATGGAGCTAAAGGACCTGGAAATATCTAAGCTCCAACTTACACGACTTTAACCTATCTGTCGATGTTGGCATTGTAATCAGAAGTATTTTTTATTTTATTTTTTTTTTTACCCGTCAATTTTTAAAATGCAATGACTTTTTGGGGTTTTTTTGTCATTAAAATTTATACTTTTAATCTGCACCACTCTAGGCATCCTGCGGATGTATTTTTTTTATATTCATTGTGATTAAAAAGTTGTATGACTTTAAATCAATTCTACTACCTCAATTAAAGCCTGCTAGATAACTAGATTATTTTTTCTTTATTTTGTAATAAAATAAGCTCTGTTAAAGTGGACTGAGATCAATTTGATCTCGTTCTCCAGTTAAACATATATGGTTACACCATTTTACCTCTGGCTGGATGTTTAGGGTGATTCTTCCGCTGAAAGGGGAACCTCCAACACAATCCCAGGCCTGCCGCAGCATCTAAGAGGCTTTCCTCCAGCATTGTTCTGGATTTAGCTCCACTTCATTTCCTATCATCTCTGACCACCCTCCCCGTCTCTGCGGAAGAATACATGCTGCCACCACCGTGCTTCACAGTGTGGATGCAGTACTAAGGATGATCTATAGTGTTAGTTCTTAACCACTCATGCCAGAAAGTTAGATTTTGGTCTCATCTGACCAGAGCCTCCTCCACATCTTTGCTGCCAAATAACTTTTCCACAGTGTCTTTCTTTTTGTCACTTACCCATTAAATACTAGATTTTAAATTCCTTTAAATGGGTGCTAGCTTCATATGCTCCACCTTACCCAGCCTACCTAGCCATGTCCCAGTAGGTCATGATGGGTTGATTTCTGTGAATTGCTCAAAGCTTAATATATTGGTTTAAAACAGAACCTTTCTTTTAATTTCTCCTCATCTTTCTCTCTGATTTCCTTAGTATCCATTAAGCTGCTTATTTTCTTTAATGTTATCTAAAAATAATAATCTCAGGGTTCTTTTCTTATAAGCTACTATTTTTTAAAGGTTCCTTAATGCACAGGCACCAAGGCACCAATCTGGGTCCACATTTCTGATTGTATTTGTTCAAGCTTTACATTTTTTTGTTATTTATAAAGCTTTCATTTGGGTTTAATCCCTTTATATTTATTTGGGGGCTGCTCAGTGGGTAGCACTGCTGCTTGCAGCAAGAAGGTTCTAGGTTTAAATCCCGGTCTTGGTTAGGTCTGCATGGAGTTTGCATGTTCTCTCTGTGCATGCGATGGGTTCTCTCCGGGTACTCCGGCATTCATTTTTTAGGCAAAAACACGACTGTCACCCCTTGCTCAGGTTGGCTCGGTCGCGGTTACGAACCGGCCAACGTTATTCTTGACTCCAGGACATTTGTCTTTGTCCACTTGGGAAAATATATGCAGGTCGTAAATGGCTCTGGCATGCAAGGTCGGAGATTTAGCTTCAGGGTTTCCTCAATAGTAAGTTCGCGAACATTCATAGCGAGTTCTCAGTGGATTTGTGCAAAACTTCCACTTGTGATAACCGTGGCCCAAATAAGGATATGGGCAAGGCATCACGGCGAGCCGGAGGGCTCCGACGCGCCGCGAGAGAGCGGCGGTATTTCTCAGTTTAGTTCCGCCCGGGTGTCTCGGTAACATATCACGTCGGCATCAGCTCAGAAAACGAGTACAAAGAAAAATAGCTGCTTAAAGACTTGGAATCACTGGGTACATGTTTGGGCACCCACTTAAAACTGACGCACGTTTTGTTTTCCTGCTGGAAATGTGTTTACGGAATTCGGAGGTTAAATAATTGTCTCTAAATATCTCCTTAGGTAGTTTGAGTGTTGTGTTGTTTCCTGTCCTGGATGGGGAACCTGTCTAGGGCGCGTCCACATTTGAAAGATTAGTGCACCAACACCCCTGTTGACCCACAGCTGGGACAACACATGATGGACAATTAATGGATTTATTTATTTATTTTTCATATTTAGAGCAGCTCTGTAGAATCAATCACAGCTTCCATGAAATTTCTGTCTCAAATGGGATTAAATTTCATATTGGCTTTTGCTTCTGGCTCCCCATATGTCTGGCGGATACCCTATAATAAACTGTAAAGTGCAGTTTTTAAAAAAAATGCAATCACACAAAACTCAATCTAAAAAACAGTAATATGAACAAAATAGGAAAGAACATATTTAGAAATATGAACATTTAAAGAAATTTAGTAAATATGTAAAATAATTAGAAAAAAAATAAATCAGAGGAGAAAAACAAATGAATATTATTGATTGATGAGTTTATTGACCTCACAGTGAGGAATGTACTCATTAAATCGAAAGCTAAAATAAGTAAAGAGGAGGAATGTGCCAAAGGGAAGAAAAAAGGCACATGGGATATATACAGTATATATAGTGTGTCCCACATATGACAGCTTTTTCTTTTTTCTTTTTATTGTAGGATTATTATAAAGGGTCATTGCTACAGTGGCACCGGCGCGATACCAGTATAGATGAGATACTAATATACTTCCTAAATGGTGGTATGGGTACGATGGGTACTCACACAGACAAATAGGTTACGATACCATTTTAATTGACTGCTCAATAAGTTTATTCAACTATATGTACCCACTCCTGCAGTAGTAGCATTATTTATAAACCTTCTACTGGATTCACTTTGGCCAGGCTTTTCCGACAAAGCCATGATTTGCATTGATTATTACCGCACAACAATAATGGATGCCGATGCTGCATCTCGCCATGAGCTCTGGTATCTGTGAAAGGCATTGAATGGCATCGTCTCAACACTAGTTATTGCAAAGGGTTTACTTAAATGGGTATTTATATAGATGGATACTAATATTTATATATATAGTTATTGCACAGGGTGTCAAACAGAAAAACAGGTTATTGCACTACAAAATTGCAGCAGGGTATGATATAGTCAAATTTCTTATTATACAGTGCATTTGTTCTTGCAATTGTAGCGTTATGTATAAAAGACATTTTGCCAATGGATAAGGAGCTTTTCAAAATTTTCTTTCTTGAAAACACAATTATTTTACTTACTTTCAAGTGAATAATGGACCTAATTATCTCCATATTTAAGAGTAAGCTGAGCTCTAGTTTTCAAACAACATTCAGTGGACTGTTCAAATACTTTTCGCTAAATTTACTTAATTTAACTTGTTGATTTTATATACAGCACTCCAATCCCCTCTTTCGTCGTAAAGGGCTACATAAATAAAGGTTGATCGACTGACGCATTAATGTATTTGAATGAAACTTGTGAGAAATCTGTGAAGAATTATGAAGTAAAAACACTTAACATGTCATTTACCACACAGCCACAGGTCCTATCTGAGACTATTTCATATTACCAATAATTTAATCATGTTAGTAACAAAAAAAAAAGTTTGTCTTATTAATTAGAAGCTTATCGTTGTTCTGCAGTGCAGAGCTCCGCTGTGATTCGTCCCTCCTTTGAAGATCTAAGTGGAACTAAGCTGCTGTTAGATGTGTGGGAACTTTAACCAGTGATACAAACGTGCGGAGCAAAATCACCACTGAGGGAGCATTTAAACATGGCCTCTTATCAGTGACAGTTCTGGCTTATTTCATATGTGCCCACAGCCTTTCATGCCAACCCCCCCTCCTCCCTCCATATTGTGACAACTTTGATGTACTGCGGAGCTTCACGCCCCTCTCCAAATCCACGGCTGCAACATTTAGGCACAATAAGCACTTTGATAAAATCTCAATCTGCAACTGGGGTAAAAGCAAACACCGCTGCCCTTACAAGACTTCTTTTGTCAGGGTTTGGTTCTGGATTCATGAACCAAATGAAACAATTGGTTCCAGATTGAGGGAGACTTCTGTCCCCCCCTCCAGGGGGATGGTTTAAATATATCAAAACAGTTAGAACCCAGTAAAATGGTGAGAAAGCAATCAATCAGGAATGAGTGAAATGGAAAAAGAATTCAACCCTGAGCAGTGTGGGAACATTCAAGGAGAATGGATGCCAGGAAGCATCGTGTGTAAAATGTGAAAATAAACCAAATGCCAGCGATATAAATGGGGCCCACAAAGAAACAGTGGTTCTATGATAAATAAGACTTTCTTTCCCAGAAAAATCTCATCAGTTGACAGAAAAAAAGTTTTAAAAGTACCAGACTGAACATGATTGTATGGAAACGAAGATCGTTTATCAAATATTCAAGCTTTAATTATAGAGTCACACACCCAGAGATTTGTGGTTAAATTTTAATCATCTAATACAAAAAAGTATATCTTTAATTCCAAGGCAGAGACTACCTTAAATTATTACAGTAAATTCTTCGCAAATTAGAATATGAATATAACACAAGAATATTCATCCTTAATTATTTTTTATTTAAAAGTCGTAGGAAATTCATATTTAAATTTCAAAATCATTCTGGTTCAAACATAGTATATAAATGTACTCCTTTATAATACGATATTGTCCCAAAACTCCCCAACAAATCCTGTCTTAAAATCTGTTTTTTTTTTCTAGTTATCTTATGCAGGCCAGTTAGTTCTACATCAGCCTGAACACCTAAATTTGACCAATCATATATCAAGCGGTCATCTGTCAATCAAATTTTTTCGGTCACAGCTTATCTTGGTTTCATATGTTGCGATTTAATATAAGCAATGGTTGAAATGGAATAAATTTGCTGCATTGAGTTCTAAGTCCAGTATTCCACGAGGGGATGGGCGTCTGTTTCCGACGAAGTAGAGGTAACAGAACTTGTAGCGGCGTTGAGCATACGGCAAGGGGCTCAAGCATATACGGCTGGAAGCGTCTACACGCAACCGAAGCTTCTGCTGCCCTGGCGTCCTCTTCACAACATCTTCGTCCCGCTTTCCTCCTCCTAAATAAAAAGGGAGATGGAGGAGACTCATCCACGACCTCCGACACTAAACTCTCCTCCCTCTTGCATGTTTCCTCTGTCCATAGCGTTCCTTCCTTGACAGCGTCGTTTCTAAGTCACCAGTTTTAGTGCTACTTGGTCCCAATGGAATTTTCCCATTGGGAACCTACTAGATATAAGTTGCTAACTTCGGTTAGCAAGATGCTTCGAGACATCGGCCGCCACAACCAAGCTTGATTGCGAACCTTCCGCCAGTAACAAGCCCACGCCCCTAAACGAACAATTACGTTTTTATTCACTCGTGTAAAGTCGGGCACCACTTGGGAAAATTTGGAAATGCAATGGTTGGAAAAGCTGCTTTCCTACGACTTTAATAAGCCGCTTGCCTTTTGTAGATTCACTCTTCCCAGCCTTGTGCAGGTCTACAATTTTCTTCCTGGTGTGCTTCGACAGCTCTTGGCCATGGCTGAGTTTAGAGTGCGACTATTTGAGGCTGTGGACAGGTGTCTTTTATACAGATAACGGGTTCCAAACAGGTGCCAATAATACAGGTAACGAGTGGATGACAGAAGAGCTTCTTAAAGAAGAAGTTACAGGTCTGTGAGAGAAAGAAATCTTGCAGAAATCTAATTTAGTGATTAATTCTTTAAAAATCGTAAAATGGGATTTCCTGGATTTTTTTTTTTCATTTCGTCTCTCATAACTGAAGTGTACCTATGATAAAAATTACAGACCTCTCTTATTATTCTAAGTAGGAGAACTTGCACAATCAGTGTCTGACTAAATACTTTTTGGCCCCACTGTTCACTCTGTCTGTCTTCCCCTCATCACACAACCTTTAGTTACAGAATGAGGAAGAAAACTGTTCTGTCTAAAGAAGTAGGATTTTCTGAAAAGTCGCCAATCACAGGAAGTTTACTTTATCAGTTTGGTTCCACGCTCAAAATGACAGAAGTTGACAGGAGTGAGCAGAAACAGGTCCAAACGGCAGAAGGAGAGAATCAACAGGTGCATAAAAACCAAGAAACTCATAGTTTTGACCTGTGGCGGCTGGAAGAGTTTTCTCCAGAGTGGGCTTCAAAATAGACATATAGCAAAAACC
>JAGKQL010000009.1:37027681-37038395 GCA_018398635.1 Cyprinodon brontotheroides
TTTGGCCCGTCTATCACCAACATAGGCCAATCAGCTAACCAGTATTTCCGCCCCTTCCCAAAATTACTTCAACGGAAGGTTTCCAGATGGATATGCGGAGCAAATCCATCTGGTGGAGTCAGTTACCAATTTAGTGCTACTTGGTCCCAATGGAATTTCCCATTGGGAACCTACTAACACTAAGTTGCTAACTGGTTAGCAAGATGCTTCCGACAAACCGGACACAACCAAACTTGCTTGTGAACCTTCCACCACAACAATCCCGCCCCCTTGATAAGCAACCAATCACATTCACTTTATTCACTCAAGTAAAGTCGTGGACCAATAGGGAGAATTTGGAAATGCAACGATTGGAACAGCCGCTTTCCTACAACTTTAAGCTTCCTTCATACGAAGAAAGAATAACAGTTATGGCTTTGTGGCTCGTTTAATGAACTAAATGATGCACTTTTACTCTGTTTTTCTTTGTGTGTGTTTGTTATTCTTTTGTTGTTTGCCCCTTTGTACATTTTTCTAGAATCACAGCTTTTAGGTACAGTCCCAATTTAGTCAAATTAAAATAACCAATATCTTTATTTTTTCAAATTTTGCATATAAAGATTCCCTCTGGGCAGTTCAGAGACAGATAACCAGTGCAAAGCTAATTATTCCCAACAGGATTGGCTGCACCTGGAAACAGACCTGGAAGTGGTGACGCTTTGCTTTAGCTAAAAAGTTGAAGGACTGCCAATGCCTTCTTTATTCATTTAGAGCAGATCTGTTCTCCCCTCTTAATATTCAATTCAGTTTATTTCTATAGCGCCAATTCTCACAACACATGTCATCTCAAAGGCACTTTACAGTTCAACCAGATCATATACCATAACATATAACATAATCCCATAACATAATATGGGAATCTGTCACCGCAACTGGGGAAATAAATAATGTCAGGGATACCTACAGCTGTAAAAGCGCTCCAAGAGATTATTTTCGAGGTAACTCATTATTTGCATATTTGATTTAATTTCTGCTCTAAACTTTCAGGCAATCAAAAAAACTGAACGGTCAGCTATAGCATTTATTTATATGTAATCTAATTAGACAAGCGAGTGTAATAAACCTTTTTGTTTGTTCTTCCCATTATGGTTGTGAATGAGCTACAGCCATGAAATTAACCCTAATCGAAAACAAGGGATAGCTGAAGCAGAAATGTTTAGATGCCATTTATGTTTTTCCAAAAAGCTATCGATTCAGCAATGTAATCAAAACAAAAAATTATCTCCACTCAGTTACATACAATAAAATAATTATTAGAAGAAAGTGAGCTCACTATCATGTGTCACGTCTAAGCCTGTATGTTGCAGGGCCTCTAGGATTAAAAAATCTTTTTTTTCATTATTAAAAATTTATTCTGTAAGCATGAAGTAGACTAAAAGATCTTCAAATGATTTACAAGCTGGATGCATCTTAAGAAATTTAAGAGCAACCATCAACATCAACTGGAGGAGTTAGAAAGACATTTGTAAAGGTAAACAAAACCGGTATTTAACATTAAACGGAGGGGAATCTCTTTATGGGTCGGCCTTCCAAAATTACTCCAAGAGGTTACAAGGTAACCCAGAGCTGAAGCCATGCAGAGTCACTGTCTCCATTAAGGGCAGAGATCAGAAAAAGCCAGAAGCGTTGCTACCCCAAAAGAACACAGTGGCCTGAGTTTTAGGCAAATATTCAGTGGATCACTGAGATTAACAGGAGCTTCTTTTAAAAGCTGTTTCTCCTGACAAAATTTGAAAAAAAAACGTAACTTTTCACAGAAAGATTATTATCGTTGTGCATCCTGCCGTGTTTCTGTCCGTCTCTCTGCCTGGCTCCGTGGAGCCAGTCGGCAGCAGTGCCTCACACTCGCCACCCAAGCAGGTGTGGGCATTGACGTTTCTACTGTGAACAGGCTGCATCTGTCATGTGGCAAAGAAGAAATAGCACCGATCAATGTCTTCCGCGGACAAACGCACACACGGTGACACACATGTTCCCGTCCAGGCCCCAAACACGGAGCCGTGGAACATCACAACACGGGGGCCAGTCGATGAGGACGTCTCATGTGGGAGGTCGCCATTTCCGACGCGTCCTTCTCACCCGTCAACATGACCACCACCAACCTGTGCACCTCCTCCTCTGTGGCCATTTTGAAACCGCTACGTTTTTCTGCGGCCATTTTGTGTCGCTGCCATTTAGCGCTGTGTAGAGCTTCAGCTGGGGATGCCACATGGTGCCTGCAAACCACCCCCCAACTAAACAGCATCATTTGTGACCGTTTGGATGACAGACAAATAGACAGGCAGACAGAGAGACAGAAGGAAGGCAGATGACCGGCTTTGATGAGTTTTATGGGGATGTGTGCGAAAAAGACGGATGTACAAACGTTGGCAAACAGACAGACAGATAGACAGTGCCCATACACGCGTGTTTCATGTGTGTGTGTGTGTGCTGGATGTCAGAGCAGGTTGTGTGTGTTCCTGCAGTGGCAGAGATGAGAGGGAGAGAACAGGAAGCCACTCTCCTGGAGACAGATGGACTGCCATGCTGTGGACACATACACACAGCTACAAAAACTCAGGAGTGACACACAACGGAGCAACGTGTCAGATAACGACCGTCGAAGACAGAAAAACACACCGTCGTGCTGGTCCAGGCGGTCCTGGTTGAACAACTGGGATGAAAACAGGTGAAAATGATGGAAAGTTGAAGCTGGAAAGCTGCTCCCCTGAGCGGCAGCTTTTCCACTGAGCGCTAATGAAGGAAATGAGTCCTGTTTGACTAAGTCATTACAAGTTTCTTTGCAAAAAAAAAAAAAAAAAAAAAGTCAGCTAAATAACTGGAAATTAAAAAAAAATCCACAATGAATGCAGAGAGACACACGTTGACGACGCACGACATGCCGCAGCTCATAACAGGTGTTAATCCTGCCAGCTTCAGGTACGTGGTGACAATCTTCTCACACCCAACTTGAGAGCACTGGCGGATCTAGGCTATGCCAGGTTGTCACACAGGATGTGTTGTGTGTACACACACGAACACGCACACATTTAGCATCTTCTCCTCACTCCCCCCCCCTCATTGCTCCTCCGAAGAGCGACGAACACAGGAAAACGGTGGAACCGGGAGAGTCTTCACAGACGTTGACTCCAGCGGCGACAGAAGCGGTGTCACACCGTGTGTCTGGGTGTTTCTGCAACTGTATGCGTGTGTGTGAAGGGGAAAGAACATCTGCGAGTGTGTGTTGCCGTGTGCACGAGCGTGTGCGTTAGGTGTGCTTCACAGAATTGCCAACACATCGCCTCGCAACCGGAGCCCTATAGGAACAGAGACATCTGTGGAGTGGAAGGACGCCAGCTTGCAAGGCCATCAGCAGAGGAGAGGAGAGGAGACGGCAAGCAGAGGCGACCTTTGACCTCTTACAACAACCATATTTGTTGCAAAACTAAGTGTTAAGAATATATAGAAAGAAAACAGTTGATGTTTTTCACATTGTCCCCAAACAATCTGCCCTCCCCCTGCTTTTTATGGAGGAACAGGAAATCGTTCCATCTGCATCCTAGGCGGCTGCATTTGTTACATCTCTATCAGTTTTGCTCAAATTTTAACTCATTTTTCTATTTATAACAGCTGAGGCCATGGGCAGTCCTAGACGGGGGCCAAAAGGGGCCAGTGTCCCCATAGAACTGATCCCAGCCCCTTTAATTGAGACGTTATTCTAAATGAATTTCTTATGATTATTTGCACTGACTCAGAAAGTTTAACCAATTGGTTTCTTGGACGTTCTTTAATAAAAGGTTCATAAAAAACAGCCTGATTAATAAAACAGGATATTAATTAAAAGTTTGAATTATGAGTGCATCAAAGAGCCCCTTCCAGCTCTGGACACCTAAGATAATGCAGATAAAAATATTATTCTGTCTGAAAAGAACAAAAATTAAAAGTGATTTTTTTAATCCGTATTTAAATAAAACTGTAAAATTAAAAAATATTAAATTGGTCTAAATAACCAATCTGTTATGGATTCTGAGCCAGTGTATGTCTTAATTACAAATTTATTTTGAATTATGTCTTTAATACAGGGGCCAAAACAATGCCTTAACCCTGTTTTAAAGGGGCACTGGCCCCTGTTGGCCGCTGTCTACAGACACCCTTGGTCCCTTTGATATATCTTTATCTTTTTTTTTATAAAATCTTTTTAGTTTTAAAATATTCATTGCTTTGGTAGCAAAGCATCTGTTAATATCAGTTTAAAGGTCTTCTAACATATTCACAACATGTTCTTCTCTCTGGACTTTGACTAGGCCATGTCTATTGTCTCTGAACTATTTGTGTTTCCTACTTGCCTTGCCTTGCCTTACCTCCTAGTTTACAGCCTCCTACCCTGTCTATGCTCTACTTGCACAGTTGTTTTCTACATGATGGATGAGAAGAAACACCTCAGCGACTTAAATCTGTTCTCTATCATGAAAAAGAGACATTTTAAAAGAATACACGGTCCAAGAGTAAAACCATTCTAATATTTTAATTGTGAAAATATACTGCTTTACTGTTTTATAATATTTATTATCTTTATATTGCACTATTTGCCTGCACTGTTTAGTTTTATATTGTTTTGAGCTGCTAAAAATGTCATTGTACAGTTGAGCAACGATAAGAAGTAAAGACTTCTGATTCTTAATGATGAATTTAAAGTTTAAGAAAAACCGTTTCAGGAATAACGGGTATATTTTAGAAGCTGCAGACATGAAAGCAAAGCTTTAAAGCAGAAAATGAACAGAATGAGGTGCAGAGCGGTCAGAATTGGGACCACCCTGGAGAAAAACAAATATTATTTACAAGAGGCTCCACCGTCTGTCAGCAGATTAGCTACTAGAAGCTGGAGCCGCCCGGCCTTCTCCAACCATTCATCCATGACCCTGCAGCCAGGGACTTCCACTGCAAATGGAGTTGATGACAATACAAGCAAATGTCCTCCCTGTGAGCACAAACTGCCGCTTTCCAGCAGATGTGCACTGCAGACCTTGGGAGTATGAGCCAGAGAGCAGGACGCAGGTGCACCTGCTCTCAATGAAAGGTCATCTAAACTTCAGCGACGGATTAAACTTTATCGTATTTATGTTTGAGCGACGATGAGACAAGATCTGTCAAGAAAAGAATTTTTCAATATCTTCTCATTTAATGAATTCAACACTCCCGTTTTGAATGTTATCCTCATTTTAAGCTACCTGCAGAGGGGGGTTTGGTTGTTTTTTTTTCTCTCACACAGCCGTCGTTGCTGCACGTGGCTCCGTGCTGGTTGCCAAAGTGCATTTGCAGCGATCCGAGCAGGTATACAGGAGAAAACATGTGCAGCCGGACCGGTGCCAGGAGAGACAGAAGGTCGGCAATGATGTTTCACTACATAGATTATGTGGGTACTGTGGTCAGAACGAGGAACAGGCAGCGCTGGGGAAACAGAACACAAGAAACACACAATTACGGACAGAAAGAGGGGACAGAGAGACGGGTCTGCGGCGCAGAGGAAGACCAACGAGTGTGAGCATGAGAGGAAGAACATGTGAGACAAAGAGAGGGGAGGGAAGCAGGGTGTGTGTGTGTGTGTGTGTGTGCAGGCTACAGCTGGCAAAGGGATTCCCAGAGCCAACTGCCAGTGTAGTGGAGCTCCTTAACAACTTCACAGGCCTCTCAGAAAGGAGCTTTAAAGTGGCCACATGGCCTGGCCAACACAGCAGAGCAGAGCAGCCGGCTTTACTTGGGCTCCACACACACACACACACACTAGCATTTTTTTGTGCATGAGCATTCAAACACACACAAGCTCAAACAGGACTGAGTCCGCCAGCTGCTGACAGGGACAAGAGTGTCCAGAGCGATAAATCTGTGAGCGTGTGTGAGAGCAGGAAGGAGGTTAACCAAGAAAGAGCAAATGAGCAAAAGAGCTTTAGCTTTAAGCACCGCAGGAGAGACTGCAGCTCTAAGGTGGATTTTTTTTTCTGTTAGAAACATCAACATGATGTTTGACTTTAAGTGGCTTTCTATTCTACAAACGTTTCTCATCAATTTACAAGGCATGACCTCAATTTATGTTGATATGACTTTATACACTGAAAAAACATTAACAGTGGTTTAACCCACAGTTTGTATGGTAATAATAATTTGCATGTAAATATTGTAAATGGCTCAACGAGAAAATGTTAATTAAGGTACTACATTTTTTGTCCCGTGGGACCAATTCTCTATCTTTGTGTATGTTAAATATCAGGGCCACAGTGAGGAAAGAAAATAATTTCTCACCAAGACAATAAAGCTGAAAAGATAAGAATTAAGTCGAAATACAATAAATTACAGTATTTAGGTATAATAAAGTAGAACTGTCAATAAAAAGCTCACTTTTAGTGCAGTGCAGCTGATGTCATTACTCTCATCCAATGAAGTTATTATTTTTAAATCATTTTCAGGTTTTTTTTAATGACAGTTTGATTTTATTCTTGAAAGTTTTACCTTATTCTCAATTTTTCAACTCTATTTTTACCATAACAGCATCAGTGGATCTGGATTACTTTACTGTGCATGCGTACAATTCGTCAAAAAGCAATGGAGTCAAGAGAGTATGGATTTCCCAGCGCAGATAAGAAAATAAAGAAAAGTGTAAAAAAAAAACATTCACTCAACAAGTGAAAACCTGCGTTTTTGAAAATCGGGTTAACAGGCTAATATTCGGCTTTTGACTCTTCCCGTTTGACCAAAAATCTGATTCTGGGTGAGCGTTGATGGTGTCGACAGTGAGACGGAAATCAGGGAAGTAAACAATGGAGAGCAACATGAAAGGAGGCCAGGGTTTGGTCAGTATTCTTTATTGTTTCGCTGCATTATCTGTCTGATTCCCTCACCAGAGCTGCTCCATGTTTATAGAATGTAAATAAAAGTTGTTTCAGCTTATTAGATCAGAAGCAACTGGTGCGGTGTGTTGTCATCTATAGGTTGCGTTCAATGTTGTCACGTAATTTAGCGGATCAACTCAACTCTGGTGTTCCCACAGCACGCCGCTCAGAGCCGAGGCGATTTTAAAGCGGCTCACTTGCGAGTCTATTGATCCAGGCAGACATGTGTCAGTGATCTGTTCTCACTGGCACTAAAATGGGTTTAAACTGGGTTTTCTTTGGCCAGTTGAAAAGGCGTACGAGAGGAATAAAGTTGGAGTTGTGCGGAGAAAACATTCTGAGCTTTTTTTGTGAACTAAAACTAGAGCTAAAGCTCAGGAAGCATTCTGATGTCCCTGCAACAATTGAGTTGCAAGTTCATCTCCTTACTAATGCTGCTAGTGGTGCTAGCATGCTTCTGTCCTCCAAGATGGCTTTCCAGGAGCTCAGTACTGCCTGTAGATGGCGCTACATCTGTTTATATCAACTCAATGCACCCAGTGCTGGCATTCTATTTAGGCTCAAAAAGGATCAAAAACACAATCAGAATGAACACTTGGAATAAATAGACTTACTTTATTATAATTGACTGGATTTTGCTCTTTTAGGTAGAGACATGACTGTGTACCTTTATTTGCTAAATAAAAAGATTAGATTTTTATATAGAAAAAAGATTTAACCATGCAATGTTTTACTTGAATTCTGTCTTAATTTGCTGCTCTGTTTTCACATGTGACTGAAAATAAATAATAGTGTTTGATTTTGTGGTTCCATGGTGAAAAGGTGTGGAAACGGACACTATCTGTTAACCCTTTGCAAGACTTGCACTAATGCAAACACCTAATTCCAGACACGCTGGTTGATTCCGCTTTTGCAGAAGATAAAACATGGGTTTATGCTGCAGAGCAAAGCAGCTTTGCTCTTCTCCGTTTGATTCCTTTCGATAACCGTAAGCAGCGGCCGATCATCAAATGTTCCCCGCGAATTAAGCCCCCTAATTTCAGAATCTCTGCCTGATCCCTTAAATGCTCGTTGCAGAGCAGAAATTGGTTCTTTTATGGCTCCATTCATATGTTTGATTATCATTATCCCTCTTTGGAGCACAACTTGGAAGAGGTTTGGAGACTTGGGAGAAAAGGGAAAGAGGAGGAGGAGGAGGCCGCGGGATGAGATGCCATCACACTGTGGTGAGACGAATGTCTCCTCTTGCTTTTTTCCCTCTTAAACCTCCACTGGTCGCTTGTTTGTCTGCATCCACAGAGTATATTTTCCATGAGTTGTTTGGTGACAAAGGTTTTTTCAGCTCTGATTGTGGTTTTCCCCTTTTTCTTTTCCCACCGTCACTATGCCAGACCACCACTATACTAATGGTGGGGCATTAGCATTTCAAGGAGCCTCTATTAAGGAGGGCAAGAAAAGCTGCTCTCGGCGGGGGGAAATCCATTTTGTCCCAAGCTCCAACATCTGCTACAGCCGTCCCAGCCAGAAGGACGCTCGGATAAAGCCGAAGAGCCCTCTGATTTACTGTAATGACAGACAGAAAGACAGACAGACAGGCAGAACGGATGACCATATGTGGAGGAGAGAGAGAAAAGGGAAAAAGACGAAAACAACTTCTGTCTCACTGTCTGTCAATTTCTGGTGCTTTCTGCGTGCGTGTGTCGGTGGTCGTGAGGAAGAGGAGGGAGGGGAGGCGGGAGGTTGCCAGATGAAGCTCTGTTTGATAGAATTTCTAAACGCTACGATAAATGGCTCATCTAAATCTAACCGTAAGAAAACTTTATTAGTCATAAGGAGTGTTGACAGTCTGGCTGTGCTCTGGTCTCAGACTTACGTCCATAAACCTGCAGCAGGAAAGCGACGACACGTCACTGAAGAGTGTGAGAGGGACGCAGGGCCCTGATCCCCAACCCATCTGTCCTGTTCTGCACAGCTCCCTCTATCTCTTTCATCAGTGGTCTCTTGTTTGTTTGGTCTAAACCTACTAAGTCCGTCACTGTCCTAAAGCCAGAACAGCACGGAGGTGAGCTGAGTCACAGCCCGGCCAGCTGGGGGATTCAAAGAACCAGAGGGACAACTTAGAAAAAGCCGTGACAGGAGGTCAAAGCGGGATGAAGACATTCTGTCTTTACAATAACTCCTGTAACATAATGACTCGTTAAGTTCCAAAAAAACGGAGCGCACTGCAATTACATGACTCCTGATATTGTCGTCCATCTGCTGGGAGGGTAACCCACCCCTGCTATAGAGAGAGTTTGGTGCAAGAATGTGTCCTCTGTTTGGTGCCACATCCATCGTTGAGCTCAAAAGAGTTTAAATTCCACAGGAAATGTTTCTCAGACTTAAAATAAATTAAAAAAAAGAATAAGCTGGAGAGACATTTGTTCTATTAACCAGTCTTGAAGTAACTCATTCACACCGGGAGGAAGTGGGGGCTTTACATCCATGCGCATTACAACAATCTTCAATATCTTCTACTGGGATTTAATCTGATAAATCGGCACACAGCTGTGCAGATTTATGAAACTGAATGAAATGATTCAAAGCTTTTAACTGATTTTGAAAATAAAATCCTGCAAAGCGCACATTGCTAACACATTCAGCCTCTTTGAGTCAGAAATTGCTTGAACCACCTTTTATTGCAGTTATTGCAGCAGGCCTTTTAAAATTTTTCCCTACCTACTTTGCACACCTGGATACTTACATTTGTACTGTTTTATCTTTAAAGGAAAAGTCCGGTCAGCAAGGAATAATCAGTGGATCATTATCTGTAACTAAAACTAAAATATTTGCAGTGATTTAATGAATTTAGCCTTAATCATCAAAAAAAATCGTGATCACAGAGTCTGGGAGCAGCAATTTTTTGCCCAAATATAGTAACACCTCACTCTTGACATTCTCATTCCAGTTTAGTTATATAGCACCAATGCACAGCACATATTAAATGCTCCAAGGCGCTTTACAGTTAAGCCATATTCGGCAGTGGCGTCACGGTGCGGTAAGCCTAGCGCCCATTCTCCTAGCCATTGAGACCATCCTGATCTGCGAGCTTTCAAAACCTCACTGTAAATCAGTCTGGAGACTCTCCGTAAAAGAACATTTGGAGCCGTTCACCAAGCGAAGAGATCAATCAGCGTTGATTGGCTTTACTGAGGGTTGAGGTATGGCCTTAGCGAGAAGGGCGACAGTTCAGTCTAAGAACATGGCGGCTTCAGCCACCGATGAAACTAGCGTTAGCGTGGCTTCTCGAGCAAGGTTTTATCGGAATTACAGGTATTTCTTCACTGAATGAAGCAAAACACTGCTCTGGAGGCTTTTTCTCAGAGGAAAGATGTTTTTGCTCTTCTCCCGACTGGTTTCAGCAAGAGTAGCCTGGCTTGTGGTTGTGTTTTCGTCGTCGCTCTGTTACGTCGTATGCTTCGTTGATCTGATTGGTTTATTTGGCCCGTCTATCACCAACATAGGCCAATCAGCTAACCAGTATTTTCCCCCCTTCCCAAAATTACTTCAACGGGAGGTTTCCGGATGGATATGCGAAGCAAATCCATCTGGCGGAGTCAGGTTAGCATTCTCCCCGCTTTACAAGCAAAATCAATGGGAACTACTAGACACATCTGCAATCAACAACAATTATTGAAGATTTCCTGAGGACTTCACCATTGAAATTCACCAGAGCTATAGTGAAACTGACAATACCCACGTGCATGGCAGCTGGATGTTGGAATATATTTCACCTTTCTGATTCCTGATCCTCCACGGACGGGTTGGTCGTT
>JAGKQL010000009.1:37053395-37063953 GCA_018398635.1 Cyprinodon brontotheroides
AGTAGAAAATGAAGGCTAATCATGTTTTGGGTGTACTATTCCTTTAATGTCATAAAAGGGCACTGATTGACCCAGTATTCAAGGTGAGGCAGTCAGTAGGAAAGATCAAAACATTTATTAGCACAAAAATAGACATAACTGAAGCGCGCTACTGAAGATCTGCGGACCTGTAGCGACTGCAGGAGGAGGGTGGTGCTATGCCCAATCACTGACACTCTGGAGGGAGAAACACAGGTAAGTGACCACGATCATCTGAACAGATTATTATCAGAGTGAGTTTAACAGTTTAGTCAATCCTCTCAATCTTAGGCAGAATAAGCAGATGCCATCCAAAGCGTCCCCGATGCTGCAGCCCCAGTGAACAAGCATGACTCCAATCCAGGACAGGGATTCAGATCAGACTGGAGTGGTACTGGAATCCAGGAGTCCGTAGTCCGGTCAGGGGTTCCGATCCACACAGGAACGGACATATCCAGGTTCCAGACTCCTTCAGAGGGTGAAGACAGGTTTGGAGTCCTGTGTATCGAGCATCCAGCTCAGACAGAAACGCACCTGGGAGGCAGAATCCAGCAGGAGTCCAACCGTGGTTCAAGCAAACAGATCAGGCAGGGACAGACAGGGCCAGTGGGTGAGAGGGAACAGAACCAGGAAAATAGAATCACTCAGGAAAACGCTGAAACGCTCCCACCACTGGTTACGGAATAAACTCGCCTGAGGACACTGGCTTGAGAATAAACTCCTCACTGGAACATAGAACTAACGAAACTGACTAACAGAAGGCAAACAGGGAACAAACAATGATCTGAACCAAATATAAAGCAACAGACGCAGGTGGATGAGATGAGTGATAATTAGAAAACCGGGCAGAGTTAGGCAGGAGAGTGAAAAGAACAATTAAGGCCAGCTATCAGGCCAGATCATGACACTTAAATCATGCACTGTTTACCTTTATGCCCTGCATATTGGTAGCACTGGGAATCCCCAGCAGCAAGCCGAACAATCACTCAAGGTTTTCCCTTTGCTGTTCTTACTGTTTGCATATAAAGCCTTTTTTAATTGGTGAAAACTGCAAGTGCCAGAATATAAAATAATTTTAAAAAATTTTCAAGTTTTGAAATTTTAACTTGCAGGCATAAATTATTAACTATTTCACCAGAGTTCATTAAGAAGATATTTTACTGAACTTGAAAGTAACCGGTCTCTAAATGCATCATTAGATCGTTTTAAAGAGATCTGATCCACATCTAGTTGAACATGTCGGTCTAAATGTTTTGTAATTTTCCTGTTAACTAAAAATCGCTATTCCTTTTCCTGTGCAATGCATGCTGGGTTGGTGACGCGGTTATGTCTGATTAAAATCAAACACAGGAAGGCTAGCATTTGCAGTTATTTTTTATCATTTTGTGTTTAATTGGTGTAAATATGGAGAACGCACACTGAGCTGATATCTTACATTTTTTACAAACAGTTATGCATGAGATATCCGTTGAAAAAAACAAAAGTGATCAGATTGGGATCTATTGTTTACTACATTAGCTAGAACTAACACCATTAGCAGAAGCTAACATGAAAAATCATAAGATAATGAATGTTTAAAGTGACAGTGATATTTCAGTCATTGTAACCCATCGCTCTAATATTTCTGAGAAAATGTTTTGATCCTGATGCTAACCGCTAACAGCCTCAGTTGGAAACTAGAGCTGTTTGTAGCATAGCTTGACATTTGGGTTAGCATCTGCTAGCAGCAGCTGCTCAAACACCATCCTCTTCAGCTAACTCTTTCTCCATTTGGTCCACATCATGTTCATCACCTCTTGTGATTTCTACATTGCTGCTTTCAGCATTTTTACTGGATTATTTTTACAGCAAAACTAAATATTGCTTAAGTAAAGCCTATTCTTACAACTAACCAATGATCCCTTTAACACAAATATTGCAGAACTAAAGAAGTTCGCATGAAAATGTTTTAGAAAAATCCCAGCAACATTTAAAAAGAGCACACCATATGCCCAGTTTAACCCGTTTACGTGAATAAAATAAAAAGAAATGAATTTGGGGTGAGTTACACTTTAAGGAATTTAAAAGTCATCCTCTTGAAGTTACAAAGGCCTACAAAATAGACCCACAGCAGCATATTAAGATTCAAATCTTCACATTTACTCCTCCAAAGACACTTTTTATCATTACGGTAAAAGAAACCAAACTCAAACTTTGTCTCCTCTCACCATAAAGGCTGTTTACCCACAGTTTACAACGGAGTCAAGCCTTTCAGGGTTTTAGGTTGTTTCTGAACATCCTTTCCAAATTTTTTGTTTGTTTGTTTTTTTTAAGGTAATTTAAAATGGATGGAAAACTATGATCCTGGACACACCAATCTGGAGTAACTGACACTGACCTCCTTGGATGGACATAAACAGGGAACCTAATATCTAAATCCTCTACCTGTTCTGATAAGTGGAGCAGTCAAACACCCAGATTGCAGGATGCCAGGGCCTCGTCTGTAGCTGCAAGAAGTCTGTGGTTTCTCTGCATCTTGCAGAGCAATATTTTACCATGTAATGGGGGTGTATGTAAATACAGCCATGGAAAAAATGTGAACCACCTTTGTCTTTTTTTTTTTCAGGTAATTTGCTTTTAGAAGATATTGAAGAAAACAAGGGTGGTCTAATCATTTTTTTTCATGGGAACATTTATGTTTTTGGTTTGTTTTTTTATTAAAACGAAGTAGAAATAAACTCCAAATTCTTGTTTTTGAAGTGAATTAAACCAGTTTGTTTTACAGTTGTTCCTGCCTGGAGAACCTGCTGTTCCAATGCATCATTAAACATCCAATGAAATTCATTAGTCCACATTTCATGGCACCATTTCCTGCCTTTTTGAACTGTTACCGACTCGCTGACGGACGGCAGAGCCACAGTGTTCACATAAAGTCAGATAAACTCCTCATATCGGCTCAGACGGCGGCTCGTCTCTGTGCTGCACAGACGATGGGATTTCCACCATTTGACTGGGTGTCCAACTAGAAAACCACACAGTCCCACCTCCTGTGTGAAAAACGAAGTATGCAGACATCTGATATGGAGGGAGGGGGGGGCACAGACTTCTCACTGCAGTGACAGCTGTGCCGCAGTGATAGGTGGGCGACACAGCAATGCTGGCGTGTGATTGCGTGCCAACAGGCAATATTGCTCAAAAGTTATACCACAGCCAACTTTTGCAGGTTGCCAATGGGAGATGTTGCTATGTCCAAAAGATCTCAGCGAATGTGGATCTCTGAGTTTTAGTTGTAAAATTTTATTCACATTATGCACTAAGGTTCAAATTACTCATTTATTTATACAACTTATAAAATCTCTAGGCCCTTTACACTGCAAAAAATGGAAGTCTAAATAAACAATTATTTCTTAAAATAAGTGCCTTTTTTCTTGAATTGAGGAGGTAAGTGAGACACTCAATTCAACAAGACAATTTACATTTGAAATTAGAAGAATAGATTGCATTTTCTTATTTCAAGTGAATTTTATCAGATTATCTTGTATTAGGGGTAAAAATCTAATCCCATTGGCAGATGGGATTAGATTTGGGATTATTTATCTGCTCAGATTAAGGTTGAATAATTTCATTTAATAATTTAAGAAATTTTTACTTATTTCCAGATCATTTTTGCAGTGTATACGAGACCAAAAGCTTATCTAATTATATAAAACATCATGCAGCTGGATATGATTAGCATACAACTAAAATCTAAGTAAGCCTATTTTGCTTAAAATAATTTTGTGCAGGTAGGTAAGACAGTTTGCCAATAGAATAAGATGATTTACATTTAAAGTAAAAAAAAAAAAACTATTATCTTATTTATATGGCAAAAAATAAACATTTTGTTGTAAGATCAACTTATCTAGCTGCTCAGAAAAATTGAAACATATTTTTTTATATATATATATATATATATATATATATATATATGTATTTCTTTCCTTATTTGTACAGCTGTTTCAATCTGTTCCTACACTGTAAAATGAAATATAAGTAAGAGAATTTTCTTGAAAAGATAATATTTTTTTCTCTTGATTCAAGCAGGTAAGTTAACAAATTTGCTATTTAAATAAGATGAATCCAGCTTAAAATAAGGAAACTCAACCTTTAGCTTATTACATTGTGAAAAAATCAAATCTAAGTAAGTTTATTTTTCTTAAAATAAGAGCATTTTTTTCTTGAATTAAGCATTTAAGTAATACACTTTGCCAATGGAATAAGGAAATTTACGTAAAAAATAAGAAAAAACAACTGCAGCCTGTTATTTCAGGTGCATAATATGTAATTATGTAATTCTATACTTTTAAGAGTAAAAATACTCACTCCATTGGCAGATTATCTCATTTACCTGCTGAAATTAAGGGTAAATACACTTAATTTAAGACATCTAAAAGTGCTATTTTTATTTGTGGGGCAATAAGTCTCATTCCACCATCAGATTGTCTTTTTCACCTGCCTAATTTAAGTTCAAACACTCCTAAGAAATGTTGACTGGTTGTTAAATCAGGTTTTGGAGTGTAGTTACAGTTCTGTGAAAACCTTTCGAACCTCCTTTCAAATCCCTCTGCTTTTGTCACACCTGAATGTTTCAGATCAACAAACAGAAATGAGCACCAGACAAACACAGACGGCAGCTTCTAAAGATGATTTAATTCTTAAACCAACCTTAAAAAAAATAATTATACCCACACCCTGGATATGGATGAACTGTCATTAAAACTGAACTGTCATTAAAAATCATCAGCTTAACGAGCAACACTCAGTAGAATAGAAAATCACCTGAATAGATCCCGTTGGACAGCATGAAGTAGGCCGACAGGTCTCTATAAACAGTCCATCGTTTCGCAAACTAACAAAATTCAAGAACAGAAGAGAATCAAAGGAATCAGTCTGGAAAGAGTTATAAAGTTTTTTCTTTGGGAATCCAGAGAACTACTGAACAGAACACAAAAACTAATTATAGATTTCTTAAAATAAATGTGTTTCCTATTAATTTAAGCAGGTAATTATGCCGATCTTTGAGTAGAATAAGCATTATTTTAAGTTCATTATATCTAAAAATCTTATTTTAAGGTTAAAGAGATAGTGGAATTTTTTTTTTTTCATATGAAAAGCAAATCATCTTATTGGAAAACTATCCAAGTTACTCAAATCAGCTTAAATTAGACTTATTTTCCAGAAAAATAGACTCACATTGCATAAATCAAACACAGACAGATGGAGAACCTTTTAAAGGAGCAGCCAGTCTATCTAAATTACTCCAGGATCTCAGCGTGGATTCCTCCAGGAGGTCCCAGAAGATGCCTCACTTCCTCATGGAAGGTCAAAGGTCATTATTCAACTATGGGAAAGATGAATTGGGTCAAAATTGACTGGATTAGCTCAAGCATAGCAAGTCCATTCCCGAACACTGCAACCAACCATCCTAAGCGGTCTGATCAAGTGCGATCGTGTCACTGAGTGTCAGATTATTGTTCTAATATTGAGTAGAATCATAATAAAATCAACTGGAAGACCCTCCACTGGGGTTGGTTTAAAGAATCCGGTGAAGAAGAATGCACTAAAATTCATTCTTGGTGATGAAAAACACATTTTTATCCAAAAAGCTGAACTGAAGCTGTTTTGAATTAACCCTTAGTTGTATGTTTAGGGTTTATTACAGCTCAAAAGACCATAAAACCATAAAATCTTATTTAAATGCTGTTAAAATCTGGTTTATGATCAGAAAATTGTAAGTTTGGCAAAAATTTTAAAACAGAAGAAATCTGAATGTGAATGGGAAGAGATGTGTATTAAGTTCACGTCACTGTTGAACCTAATGGAGTCACATTCAGCTTCTAAGACCAGCTGGTAGAATGTGTTTTAGTGAAGGAATCCCTCAGCGGATCCCATCGAGCAAAAATGTGGAAAAACTTTAAAGAAAACTCCTGTTGGGTAGAGGAGCAGCTGGACCTCTGTGGACAGCATTCGCCTCCTATGGCCTTCAGAGAAAAAGAGGCTGGAGCTCAGAGTATGGAGTGCATTTTGTTCCATTATTGGTGTAAATCAGACATCCCCAAAGAAATGGGTCCTTGAGGGGCCACCGTCCTGCAGGTTTTAGAGGTTTCCCTGCTCCAGCACAGCCGTAATTTAAATTGATAGTTGATTAAAATGCTTCTTTGCTGAGCTGCAATCATTAGAATCAGCTGGTTGTGCTAAAGCAGAGAAACCTATAAAACCTGCAGGACAGCGGCCCTCAGGGACCGATCACTTTGGGGATACCTGGTGTAAATGGAAATTTGAAAAAGAAATGCAATCCAGAAATTCAAACTTTTCTTTCTTAATTAAAAAGGCTTTGGGAAAAATAATTTACTGTTTTCTCAGATTATTCTTTTTTTTTTTTTTCCAAATGGAGCCCTAGGTGGAAGTTCAAGTGAATAAACTGATTGCTCGCCTTCATCCGCCTTCTACGCACACAGCCAATCAGCTTTGAACCACGTCTCCACGAAAGCCAATCCATTATCAAAGTTCATCTTAAAAGGCCTCCGATCCGCCCAACTCCTATTCTGCTCCTGTGGGAAGGCGGCGGATGCGCTGTGACTTCATTCAGATGACCCCCGATTTAACCCACCTCTATTCCCTCCTCCATCATCGTAGCTAAAACATCAGAGTTTCATTTCCTCCTGGACTCTTATTGCATTCCGCTGTCTCATTTCAACCGTCCGCAGAAGACCGCCATGTTGAGGCCTGGTTCTGCCAGAGGTTTCTTCCCAACGGGGAGTTTTTCCTCTCCACTGTCGCTTCATGCTTGCTTCATCATGGACAGGTTCTCTCAACCTGTGTTATCCAACTGGACCTCCATCTTCCAGGTCCCGTGAGTGAAGTTTCTAGTATCAGCTCACGGAATCCACTGGATCTCCCCATAAAAGCTTCCAGCGGAATCTGCTCTCTAACCAGCAGCTCCACAGACTGACCAACTCCATCTATCTCCACTCCACCACCAGTTTCAGGCCTGGAGGAAAACAGCCCTCTTCTTTACTCCTGTTCATGCATATCTATCAAAATTCAGCGCTATGTTTACAGCCGAGGTCTGAGCCCGCCAAAGACAAGAGTAATAGTATCAATAAATTTCTTCTAATTGTCTTTTGCTCTCAAGTGTGAGTTTTTCAGGTTGAAATAACATTTTCAGTTTTTTTATGTTTTTTTTTTTCTTTTTCTCATTCAGATTTAGATTTATGAATTTTAGTCTCTTGAGATTGCCTTTTTCCGATCACATTCTCTTCAATTCTGGGAACGCTTTCCACCCGAGCCGCATTTCTATCGGTCTGTATGGAGGTTAGCAAAAACATTTTTATTGGTTAGGAGCGGGTGTTTGTATTGGGCTGGAAATAAAGAATATGAGAAAAAAGAATTTGATTTGGAAAATACAAATTCATAAGAGTGCAATTCATAAAACTAAATACAATTTGAAGCCAAAAAATCCCTAAAGAAAATTACAAAATAAAAATTTTAAAAATAAACAGAAAAAGAGAATAAAAATAAAAATATTTTCAAAAAATGTAATCTGTGAAAACAATAAATGGCTTTCAAACCATTTTTTTTATTAAGACGCTTTTAATATTTAAATTTTTTCTTGTTTTTTTTGTTTGTTTTGTTTTTTCACAAAATGTGTCCTTTTCAACAAAAATGAAACAAAGTTCACTCCATAGATAGGATCAAACATCTGGAGCAAAGCTGCTTCAGTCTCAGCAGGTTTTTAACTTCCTGCACTGATTGTTGATCTGAAGTTAATTAATAAATCTGCAAATCAATGAATTAATCAATGCTGTGATCTTAAAGGAGGGCCAATCAGCGCTCAGTCATCTGTGTGACGTTTCAGGAAGGGTTCTGGGGATGTTTCATAGCAAACCCCGCCCCACGGGGTCGTGGGGTTTTCCTGCTCCACTCCTGGATGCGTGTGCGCACTGCTCCACGCGTCAGGCGCGTGGCAGCAGCAGCGCGAGGCGCCTCGGTTCTCCAGGGTTCTGGAGGTCCAGTGGTTCTGATCTGGGATGAAACTGGAGATCAATGAGAACTTTTCTCTGTTGGGACTTTTTCTGCAGGACAGGAGCTTCTGAAAGAAACCAAAAACCGAAATGATTGGGTTGATTCTGAACCAGTCCGGCTTGATTCATCCAGAGAGAGCAGAACCGGATTATGGACCGGTACACAGAGCATTTAGCGCGAGGCTGCAGGAGGTGCAGGAAGGCTGCAGGAGGTGCAGGAGGTGCAGGAGGGCTGCAGGTCTGGATCAGAGGATCAGAACAGCTTCAGTGAATTTTGATCAGACTCAGATGTTTGATTTTAATACAATTATGACAAAATGTACAAAGCATCTTCTCTTTCTTATTTTTTGACCCACAAAGACATGGTAAGGAGAGAAAAAAGATCAACCAAACTGACGGTTTAGAAGCGTCACGTGTCCAGAGGCGCAGCCAGAACATTTTCTAAGGGTGGCCAAGCAATAACCAGTGAACACTGAGGGGTGGCCAATGGGACAACCTACTCTGTTCCAACAGGAAAATTAACAAGCAGAACAGCCATATTTTCTAAATAAAGACAAACTATATTTTCCTAGCTGACAAATAGATGCATATATTTAAACGTCCGTGCTTTTTAAATAAAAGGTATAGTAGATAAAATCCTGTCAGGTATAAGATGGTGAACATCTTTTCCATTGTCTTACCTACTTTTATCAACAATCATTCTGCATAAAATTGATATTCACAATTACCAATATCTACACAAACTGATTATTTAATAAGTTTTTATTAAAATATTATTTCACTGAAGATTTCAAGATGCATTATTTTCTCTTTACCCCATAAAACACAAAAGAATGAATTCTGTACTTATCTTTAATGTTTGCATATCGATGTATATAATTAACTAGAGTGTTTTTGTTTTCATGTAATTCTTAATATATTAAAAGTTTAAATGTTTTAAATATTCCCTTTGAGAGTATTAATGCTGCCACCGTCTGTATTAGAGGGAAAACAATTTAGGGGTGGCCACAGGGGTGTCAAAGGCTGGCCATGGCCTCCTCTGGCCCCCTATCTAGCTCCGCCCCTGCATGTGTCTTAAAGAAAGAATTTGACTCATTTTTTAATATTTGTTTTTCTTTTTTTTTACACAGTTTTTCGGTTCATCAAAGGTTAAATTTAATAAAACTAATAATTGTTTTCCCATCTTCCTCTAATCTCCATGTGCCTTTGATGTATGCAAAACAGACTTAAAGTAGTAGAATAATCCTTTTTTTTTCTCCTTACCAAAATCATTTTAGGTACTCTTTGATCTTCCATCTCATAGAAATCTGAATTTTTTCCCATTTTTAGGTCAAATGTTTTCAAGCACAGTCAGGACTTGTGTTGATTGGTGGTTTTTCATTAGGCTGCAGCTAAATAAGACGAGCATCATCTTTATTCTCTTCTGTTAAATATCCCAGAGAGGAAGGAGCCACTCCTTCAAGAAGCTGAAACTTCATCACTTCTTTCTGTTTTCTGTGGACCAATCATCCATCATGATGCATCACACCTCTGTCTGCTGTAACAGTTATCTATCCTCCTGCAGAAAGAAGCATAAAAATGTATCTCAGCACAAAACTTAGTGAAAACTAGACACTTAAAGTCTTTTATGAATCATGCATTTCTAACAAAGGATTAAATGGATATTTTTTAAATAATTAACCTTCTTAAAACGATTCCAGCTGACTTTACTTCCGTTGTTTACCAAATGATTAGTGGCGCCATCTGAATTACACCACAGAATCACATATTAAATCAATTGAGAGACTCAGGGGCCCCAGCTCTATGGCCCCTGTACTGGAGACAGAGAGCTGAGTCAGTTTGTGATGATGAAAACTGATATGTCCTTTTGATTAGTTTCATTTTTAGCTTTGTGGTTTAACAGTTATTTAACTGAAGGTGTCAAAGATCCTACTGGATGCTAAATGATGGGCTAATGCCTTATTTTTTTGTTTGTTTTATTACTTTGTTATAAGTTCCCATAAATAACTGAGAACTGTGTTTAATAACTAATTTAGCTCTCAGTGGTAAACTATTCTGACCTTTTTCACAATAGAGTCAACCAATAAGATGATTTTTTTTAAAACAAAATCATCATATTTCAGACATTGGAATTAAAATCATCTGCATTATTAACATCTTTCTATGGGATGATAAAGTCCAAGGCTCAGACATCCTGATCATCTTCTCCAGCCTGACTTTGAGCTCCAACTGCAAACAGAAGATTCAGAAATCCAGCAGGATGAAAATGTCAGGGCATCTACAGTAGTAGCAGCCATCCAATCAAAATGGCTGGTTCCCTCAGTCAAACGCCAGCCTAATGGCAGCCTGTGTTCCCCTCAGCAAGTAACCTCCCCAGCCAAATCCCCTTCCCAACTTCCAGCGCTACTGCACTGGACCCTCTTGGCATATTTTTTTACCCTTTTGACCCGCATGCCCTTTCACTGGATTACAGGCTCTTGACCAGGAGATGACGCTTC
>JAGKQL010000009.1:37068399-37105224 GCA_018398635.1 Cyprinodon brontotheroides
TTTTTTTTTTCATTCAAGTTTTGCCATTATCGCACTTCCTATCACCCTGAGGGTATTTACCCCCCAGCGGATTTCTAGTTGCGCCCCTGGATGTCTTTCGGTGCTGACAGGGTCGCACGGTATTTCAGGGGGGGTTCCTTCTCCTGATTGATCAGCTGAGGACCTCCCCCTGAACCCCCTATCGTCTCCATGGAAACCGTCCGAAAGGCGCCGCTAGGGCTTGGCTCGAGGGCTGCTGTGAATGGGCTGACGTCACGGCGCCAGAGAGTCTGCTCCAAGAGAGGAGAGAGAGAGAGAGAGAGAGAGACTGCCGCTGCTGCCGCTGCTGCCGGTTGAGGTGCGCGCGGCTTTGCGCCGATGTGCTCTTGCGCCAATTTCTGACCTGTCCGTCAATCAGCCTCTCAGGCATCAGTCAGGGGGCGTCCTGCGAAATGGGTTCACAGGTGTGGGGAGGACGGGAAGGAGGAGAGGAAATGGGAAACATCACTCGCAGCAGATGTGGACACAGACTGTGGGAGATCTAGATTATGTTTGGAAATGCATACAGAAGCTGGAGGAGAAGCCGCGCGTAAAAAGGAGGCGCAGATGGTGTTCGGCTCCGTTTCTTAACGTTTCTGACTCCTTCTGTGGACTGAAAATCATCTTATTAAACCTGACAGAGACTTTCTCTGGGTTCTTCACGACAAACCCGGCTTTATTTGAAATAAAGTCTTAAAATCACTAAAAGTCTCACTGTTAAATCTCACAGATATCTCCTCATTTTTATATTTTTAAAGACGCATATATTCATTTGGATGAAACTGAATTATCAAAGCTGAACTCCAGCAGCCTCCACCTTCCCCTGAGGGCCCCCCCTGCGCCCTGTCATCATCTCCAGCTGAAGGATGAAGCGCGTAATTCCGACAAAACAAATGGCTCATTCAGAAAACATCAGATCATTAATCACGTCTTTATGCGCCGCTAAGATTAGGAAGTTTTTCATTTGGAATCCTGAGCAACAAAATAAACAAACTATTGTCATCTTTGCGTTTTTTTTAATAAAATGAATAAAATATAGTAGAAGGACGTCACTGCAGATCTTTTTAAAACAGTAAAACTCATAGAATACATTTTTCTAAACTAAAAGAATGAAAAATAAAAACTATAAGCTTGTTTTAGAGTGTTGATGAAGTAGAAACAACCTGAAGGTTCAGTGAGTTTCTGTGCGCATCGCATTAAACCCTTTCCTGGTGAAAATTGGAAGTTTTTATTTTGTTTTTATTTATTTTCTTTTAACCCATGATGGATTTCCTCCCAGTTTGACCCTCAGCCGCTCATGCTGGCCTTCACACCGGCTCCGAGCTGCGCTGATTTCAAAGTCTCCAGACGCGCCTTCTCCAAAAGCACATCTGAAAATGTTGGTAAAAGATGAAAAATGATCAATTTTGGACACATCAAACATCTCCTCTGCTCATTTATTTAATAATAATAATAATTAACGTTGTTCTAACTGATTCCCTGTGGGCTATATATCCTATTTTTATATTTTTTCCCATTTTAAAGTTGCGCGTAAAAGCCTCCAGGCGCGTCCTCATCCCCACCATCTGACATCCATCATTAATTTTCTTGATCAGAAACAGGTAAGCGCTTAATTTTCCAAATTGCCCACCGGAGCTGCTGAAGCGCCCTCCGCTGGTTCCGCCTCCGTCCTGCGCCGCCGCTGCGTAAATCAGCCAATCAGAGGCCAGATGTGCCGTGAGCGACGCGCCAGCCGCGTCCAATCAGCGCCTTTCAGCCCCTCCGTGTCACAGGCGCAGGCTGCTGCCTATAAAACCCGCTCTGACAGCTCGGCTGATCCAGTCTGACCGTCTGACAGAAACTAAGCAGGAATAACCGAAGCGAAGCCTGGAAGCCAACTCTTCCCCCCCTCCTCCTACACACAGAACACCGGCGACTAAACTCTTCCACCCCGGCAGAATGAAAGCAATAAGCCCCGTTCGGTCCTTCCGGAAAACCAGCACGAATTTCTCGGAGCACTCCCTGGGAATCTCCCGGAGCAAGACCCCGGTGGACGACCCGCTCAGCCTGCTCTACAACATGAACGACTGCTACTCCAAGCTGAAGGAGCTGGTTCCCAGCATCCCGCAGAACAAGAACGTCAGCAAGATGGAAATCCTGCAGCATGTCATCGACTACATCCTGGACCTGCAGATCGCGCTGGACTCCAGCCTGCATCACCCCGCGGCGCGGCCGGGGCAGAGCGCGTCCAGGACCCCTCTGACCGCGCTCAACACAGACATCAGCATCCTGTCATTACAGGTAATTACGCTGCAGCTGATTCCAACACATGGGAGGCAAATCAAAACTAAACATTTTGTTGTTGCTGCACCGATGCGCACAAAATGGCTTGTTGGAAAAGAAAATGGTCCGTTTCTCTTTTTTTTTTTTTTTTTTTCCTCCTTTTGTTCAACATGAGGAAGAAAAGCGACCTACATTTGACGCCAGACACTTCGATCCAAAGAAGAAAAACATAAACAAACAAAAAGAAGCCCTAACATTTGGTTTGTGTTTGTTTGTTTTCAGTCTCCGGAGTTTCCGTCAGAGCTGCTGACAGATGACAGCCGGACTCTGCATCGTTAACGCGGTAAGTAGGCTGTCCTCCTCCTCCTCCTCCTCCTCTTCCTCCTCCTGTCTGCTGCATTCTGTCCAGGGCTCCCAGGCTCCAGTACAGCCTGTCTCCCAGTCTGCTGAAGCACCAGTCCGCTCCCTGATCCAATGCTCCCAATATGTTGCTCCAGCAGAGAAGGTTCTGTTTGCGCGCAGCAGACTTCAGACTCCAGCCTTATTGTGTCTGAAAAAAAGACGCACTTTGCGTTTTATTTTGGTTACATTTTTTTAGTAGAAATAAGCTGGAGGCTCTTGGCTCCAAGCAGCAGCCGTCAGGGTTGTATTATAGCCTCTTGTGTCTGTAATGAAGAGCATCTGCAACAGGAAAATAATGGCTGTTTGGATTACTGCTACTACGATGTCTGCACATAATTGGTACAAGAAGTGGGAAGGCGCCAGCTGAGCGGCAATTACGCTGATTCTTCCCCAGATTGGAGGCTGAAGTTGTGCGGAGAGAGCGCGCGTGCACGGCGCTCCCCTCCTCTTCCCGTGTGTGTGTGTGTGTGTGCGCGCGCGTGCGCATCTGGAGCGCAGGGTTTGCTCAGTATTGGGAGTGTTTGGTTAAATGTTAAAAACTGCGGCTTCCTCCCTGGCGCCAGTCTGTCCGGATCTCTGCCCTGTTTGCATTTTCTAAACACGCCTCTCTTTCTCAATCTTTTGCAGGTGTTTGGTCAAGACGCAGAAAACACACACAGGACCTGAGGAGCAGGACCTCTCCCCCACACCCCCTCTACTCCTCCCTCTTCTTCCAGGCCTGGATTTTTTTTTTTTTCTGAAATCAAGAGACTTTTGCTTATTATGGGACAATCTGATGTGATGTGTTTTTCTGTTTGGACACCTCATTATTATTATTATTATTATAATTATTATTATTTAATTTAAGACTTCTTATTTGTGGGTCCTTTCTGGAAATGGAAGGCGCGTTATATGGGATTATTTCCCCTCCCTCTACCCTAACCTCCCCCCCCTCCCCTCCCCTCTCCCCGTTTGAACTCTTCGCTTTTTTTGCGGAGGTGGGAACGTGTACAGAACAGACTTGGGTTAGTTACTGTAAAAACAAAACAAAAAAAGTTTAGTCTTGTCTTGTCAGAAATGTTGGCACATGAAGGACTGGACGATGTCTAAAGCATAAAAAAAGTGGAAGAATGAGACCTTGTGAACTCTCTCTCTCTCTGTCTAATCTTGTACAGTTGCAGAAATTTGAAACTTCTGCAAAAAAAAAAAGTGTAATGTTGTACTTAATTATGCTGAAACTTTTTATAAAAGTATTGTAAATTGCACCTCTCTTTTTCTATTTAATGCTGAATAAATCCAAAACGCTGCAGGTTTTTATGTGAGGCCGTAATGACCGCCGCCATGCGCGCACAGGTGCGCCAAACGCGCAGGTTGCGCCCAGAAAAGCGCACTCAGAGCGCACTGGATGCACTTTTACTTTCTCACATGCCATGTAGAGCAAATAGGATTAGATGGTTTTAGTCTGAGCCAGTTAAGCTCTGGCCAGCGCTGCGTTTTAAACTATCTTAAGCAATCTAATTTAAGGGTGAAGTTGATTCTGATTGGTTCTTTATGAATTTGATTTTCGTTTTAAATTGTTTCCCTCCTTCAGTTTAAAAATGTGTGATTAATTTGATCATATCAGTTTGGATAAATTAGATCAATCTCTGAATCCTGCAAAAGGATTTTTACTTTTCAACCCCTAGAACCGACGGACCCACCGGTGGGTCCAGCTGCTACGTGACCTCGTAATTTTACCAAAACCCCAGTATTGATGTAAAACACATTTGGCACAGTTTGGTGACATTTATGGATAAATGTGCCAAAATGGCCCCTCCGCTTAAGAAATTTCTCACTAATACCATTCTAAAATAAATATGATTCATCTGATTGAGTCCAAATTTGGTATATTTTTACACAACATTTAGATTTGAAAGTCTGTACTACTTTTTGTGCTATAAATAATATTTCAGTAAAGTGTTTTGTTTTGCAATGTTTATTTCAAAGAAAATTTTGGCGAGGTTCAAAAAATGCAAAATATTTTGTATATTTTTTGTCCCTAATATTTCAGGCAGAGTCAAAGCTACAATGGTGCTGACACCAGAAAACCATTCCTATGACATCTTACCTTTACAGATGTACCAAAAGTTTCTTCTTAAATCTAATAGCTGTGAGGCTATAAGTTATTTACTTTTGTGTGTTTTTGTCAGGCAGAAATTTATTTATACCCCTTAGGGTGTAGGAGGTTAACCTGTTAAACAGGATGGAGGAGCCTTCATGTTTTCTTATTTGGTCTCTGAAAGGAGCAAACTTGAAACTCTGGTTAGATTAACTCTCTGTCGTCATAAATGGTGGCAGCATCATGCTGTGGGGAAGCTGATTGGTTAAAAATGGATGAAAAGTTTTTGAATGTGCTGCAGAAAACAGGAGACCGGGATGGAGGCTCTCCCTCCAGCAGGACATGATCCTGAACAGAGAATGGTCTAGTCAAAGTAAAGACTTAAAACTTGTCTCTGTGGAATTATTAAAATATAATTGTTCCATTTTACTGCAGAGGAGCTGCTCTACAGGAAGGTGCTTTGAGGTAGAGGAATAGTTTCATTTAATTCTCTAAATCAACATTTCAGGCCTTATAATAATTGTTTAAATGTTCCAGATGAGGTTTTCTTTTCTGCATGATGCTCTGTGTTTCTCATGCTTCCATCTAACCTGAGGAATAAAACCTGCAAACCTCTGAAAACAGAGCAGCTCAGCTCCATGCGGACAAGAAAACCTGGAAAATGTCAACAATCCACTTCTGTTGGTCTGAGTTGCTGCTTCTCACCGCTCTGTGTCCGCAGGCCTGCAGCAGGTTTGTATGCAGAGTGCGCCATCTATCGGACAAAATCGGTCCTGTCAGATTTAGACCTGGCAATTTGCATCTGTAAAACACAAAACCGTTTAGGATAAAGACAATTAAAACCTTAAAATTAAAAATTTTACTTCCTGCAGATTTCTGATGTCAAAAGTTTCACATTTGAACAGTAAATCATTTAATTTTTAGTGAATTTTATAAAAGCAAAAGTCATGGAATGAATGAGCCAGCCCTTGTTTTGGTTCAGTTATTGTTCGCTTCAGGTAATTTCCATCAAGAAGACAAAAAATAAAAACTTAATATTGGGACAAAAGAAAAAAATCTATATTATCCTGTATTTAATTTAATTTAAAATGATAAATCCCAAAATGAAAATGACTCTTCTTTGACAACCATCACATGCCTGCATTAGTTCTACCACATTCAATGTGAAAGCAGGAGAAAAAAAATTAATCTTTAGAAGTTTAAAATGTTTTATTTCATTTTAAATTACTGATTCATGCAATAAGATGATTTAAACTGTTAAAAGTTGCAATGTACACTGAAAAATGAATGCAATCGCTTTTGGCGTTTACTTAATCATATTTAGTTACTTTAACACAATTGTTTTATGTCCTACCCAACTAACATGAAACAATTGGGAAATAATTGACCAAAATGTACCAAACAATAAAATAATTCTGCTAAACGTGCAGCTTTCAGCTGAAAAGTTCTGATTTCTTCCCATGAATCCAAACAAACTCGTCTCTCTCCGCCATCTTGCTATTTTCCCTGTTTTTATCAGTGAAGCGAGTAAAAAGGTGCCGCCACATGTTGAAACCAACACACTTTTGCCAAAGCTAAGCTGCACTTACAAATTTAAGTGTATTTTTCCTTTATTTGATCAGGAAAATTAAAAAAAAGTCAGTGGAATAAGATGATTTCAATAAGATATTAATTCCATAACAGATTATCTGTTTTACCTGCCTAAATCAAGGCCAAACACACCTTGTTTTTACCTATTTTAGATCAGTTTTTGCAGAGTAACTCCTACATTTTTTTAAATCTCGACAGAGGAACAACTATTTAACTTTTAGCCGACACTTTTCCTTCATTGGCCTTTAAGTTTTTAAAACATTCTTTCTATTCATCTGTAAGATTACAGGTCCTTTCACCACAAAGCTGAATGTTCTGACCAGTGACCTTTTCTCTGGTTTTTTGATGGTTTCGGTCCATAAAAAAGTTTGAAGAAGGCAAAGCAGAAAATATGGAAGCTGCTTAAAGAAGAGAGAAAAATGCAGAGCAGATTGATGGACGGATCAAAACTAAAAACATATTTAGGAATAGACAGCGGCTTATAACCAGTCACATTTATTTAACTTTTTAATTCAGAGACACAAAATCAATACTTTAAGACGTATTTGTACTGCAGGGTACTTGCTACTGGAGTTTTATGAAGCATTGCCTCTGGTATTTGACTCATCATGAGGAGTTTCACTGAATAAAAAACTAATTTTAAACCAAAGAAACACAGAAAGTCAGACGGCTGAAGTTTGTGGAAAAGAAGAATTCTTGTTTTCTGCTTTCTGTCTACTAGAGCAGCTGGAGATCAAGCTAACATACAGGAAACTGTTCATATGCTGTAATAAATGAAATTTAAATAAGCCAATCTTTCTTTTTTTCTTTGATTTAAGCAGTTAAGACATTTTGCCAATGAAATTACAATAATCTGAAATAAAATAAACTAATATCTAATCTAATTTCAAAGGCAAAAATACGTATTTTATTTGCAGATCATCTGAAATATCACATTTGTACTTATTAGATCATTTTTGTCAGTCTAACATGCTTACATCAGCTACATTATGAAACTGTTTAATACGTTTTATACAGAAAAAAATACCTCTGAAAGGTTATTTGAATTTATTTTAATTGACCAAAATTTGAGCATATATTTCTCTGATTAATACCAAGTCTGTTATGGTCAGTAAGTCAGACCTTAAGCCCTTTTTTTAAATCGCATTTTTGACTCCTGTATATTTTCATATTCAGTGAAAATAGGTTAAAGTATTTCTAATGCAGTCGTTCTTTGCTGCTCTGCACACTGCAAAAACCTGATCTAAAAATAAGTAGGAATTAAAAGTGTATTTAACCTGAAGGTGAGCAGGAAAATAATGTGATCTTTATGATTGTCACTAAAATGAAAGTGTTTTTTTCTTATTTGAATGTAAATTATTTTATTCTGCTGGGAAATCGCTTTACTTACCTGCTCAAAACAGGGGAAGTTATAATTGATTCATAGATTTCAGTTTTTGTAGGAGAGAAAAAACAGGATGGACAGGTGGAGGCATGCGGTCGATGATGGATGGGAAGCAGTGATAGATAATGGGAACATGGGTGACAGGATGGGGACTAAAGTCTGCTGATTGCTTATGGAGTGACTTTTGGTCCATTATTGTTGCAAAAAACAGGTTTGGTTTAAAAAAAACAAAAACAAAAAAAAACACAATCCAGAAATGAAACTTTAATAAAATGTTTTAAGTTTGTTTTTTCAAATCTGATTGTCATATTTTAATTTTCTCAAAAATATTTCAAAAGCTTAAAATGTTTACTTTTTACTATTTCCTATAGATTTAATATTTTCAGTTTTATTTCAAAATTGAGTTTTATAAATTGCATTCTTTTGTTTTTACTTCTGGGGGCAAAGACCCATTTCTATTGGTCTGCTTGGACGTTAGCAAAAACATTTCCATTGGTTAGCGTTTGGACTGAGCTGGAGGTGAAGAGAATTAGATCTGGGAAATTTGTAATTTGAAAAGAAAGCCCTTTGTAAAAAAAATTTGATCCGAAGAAAAAAGATATAAAAAAATCTGAGAAAGTTCTTCAAAGTTTAATTTCTTTCAAATTTCATTTTATAAAATGTTTTCTTTGCCAAAACAATGTAACAAAATTCACTCCATAATTGTTCAGATTTACACTGAAACCGTATTTTTAAATAAATATCATTCAAACTTTAAAAAACAAACCTTTAAATTAAATTCCTGATTTTGCGGCTGACTGCTGAGGAAGTTTCCAGACAAATTTTGGAAAACAAACGAGCGACAGACGACTCCTGGGGGCCGTGAGAAGTTTTATTCATTCACCAAACACAACATGTAACAGCGAGTCTATCATCATTTTCTCCTACAGACACCAAACAAGCAGAACCGCAGCATGCAGCAGCTCTGAGGGGAAACTCTCCCAAAACAACACCTAGTTTCTTAGTTTTATCACTGAGAACAGATTTCATTCCTTCAATAAACACAAACATTTCACATTAAGCAGCATGAGGAGCGGAGAGCGACCAGGAGACGATCCTGCTGAGAGCCCAACGGCTGCTAGAGGAGGAGAACCCAGAAACCTGCCGACCTCACAGAACGCTCTCCCGCTCATCGCCCAGGCTGATGGAGCGCAGGTTCTGGTTCTGGTGGGCGGCGGCGGAGGTGGTGCTTCCTGGGTGGATGATGAGGACGCCTGAGTCTAACGGCGCCTCCTGCCGCTGGCGGCTGTTGTTGGAGTTAGAGTTGGTGTCGTCGCCGGCGCCCGAGTTGTTGTTGAGGGTGGTGCTGCTGGTGGAGCGGTTGAGGTTGCCGACGGCGTCGGAGGGCCACCCCTCGTCCGGGCTGCTGGCCATCAGGCTGGCCTCGGACGGCGCGTCGGAGCAGATGGACATGCGGGCCACCGCCGCGTCCTGCAGGCCGCTCAGCCTGCTGGGGAGGAGGCCCCTCTTCTTCACCAGGCCCTCCAGCTCCAGCTCGATCAGGCTGGGCTTCAGGAGGCCCCGCCCTCCGTCCGACTCCTCCAGGGAGGCGTCTGGGGAGCTGTCGCTGGAGCGCATCCCTGAGTCGGAGGAGTCCTTCTTATCCAGGAAGATGTCTGTGAGGAGGCCAGGCTTGGCTGCGAGCAGAGGCGGAGGAGCGGCTCGGCCCTCTTTGTGGAGGAGCGGCGTGGTGGTGTCGGCTTCCTCTGGGCCCCACTCCTCTTCGCTGGGAAGCTGGTGATAGAAGGAGCCGGCTCCTTTCTTCTTGGAGCCCGGGGTCCTGGAGGACAAGCTGTGGTCCAGCTTCTCATCCTCTTCGCTGATGGGATCCAGGAGCTGAGCGTCGGCCCCCGAGGCGAAGTCTGTGAGCTCGCCGCTCTTGGAGGCCCTCTTGTTGAAGGGCTTACGGCCGTCCGGCTCGGCTCCCTCCTTAGCCTGAGGAGGCGGGAAACAGAAGACAGAAAATTATAAATCAGTAAATCCTAACCAATGGGAGATCTTTGGATCAAACCATCAACCATAAACTAAAGATGGCCGCTATCCCTCCAAGCTAAGAACATGAAAGAAATCTACAACGAATCCTAACCTGCTTTTCCTACATAAACCTGAATATTGAAATGAATGAAATAGATTTATTGATTAAAGCTCAACATTTAGTCTGCAGATTGAAATGTGCAGAGTTGGTTTAACTTTCAGAAAAAGAGCAACTTTAATATAGAACTTCTTGTCCCTTCAGCTGATTGGACGGTGATGGGTGGGACTTTTATGCATCTTAGAGTTTAAATTGATTTGAAATTATATTCACCTAAATATTTGGGAAGATATCAATTTCAACCAGAAAAATTGTTCAATAAATTTCAGAACGTTTCTGGAAAAAATATCTGTTTAATCCAGATGAATTATCTATATTCAGTTTGCCTAAAGGAATATTAAATATCAGGTAGTTACTCCATCGGTTCTCTTCAGATATAATAAATATTAATCAGTTTTCACAAAAAGTAAATTCAAAGTATTAAAATCAATGACTGCTATATTTTATATTTAATTGTTTTATTTAAATTGTGTTAATTGAATTAATATTTTCTACGTACAGCTAAGGCTCTTTGAATTTGAATTAAGTATATTTTCTCTTTTTTTTTTTAAAGAAGAGTTTGATTAAACTTTTCTGATGAACATAAAACTCCAGAGCTTCATCTGCATCATAAAGAGTTTTTTCTTTTTTTTCAGCAGCTGGATTATGTTAGCCTGCTATGCCGGAGCATCAGGGCCAGGCTTGAGAAGCTGTTTTCTATTTCGACAATAAATTCTTCAACATAAAGTCAGTAAAACTATGAGAAGCAAGTGAGCCAAGTGTTTTGCAGACTAAAACGTAGAGTCAAGAACGATGCACTATGAAAATAAATTCATAAAATTACAAGAATAAAGCTGAAAAAATACGAAAATCAAGTCCTAAAATGATGAGAATAAAGTTGTATTTAATGTCAACTCTTACAAGAAGTCCTTTCTTCCTGAAAAATGAGGAATGTGGAGCATCGCGTGAAGTTCTACTTTTAGCATCGTGTTTGATAAATTAGGAAATGTTTTAGCAGCAGCATCAAAATGGGCAGGATGTAAACATGGAGCTTCTGGTCCCTGATTGGTGGGAGCTGGCTGGGGTTTCGTCATCGGATGGGCGGAGCTCCAAGCTTTCTTTCTGAAACATGTTGTGGGTTTGATGACTTCATTCTTTTAATATTATGACTTTATTCTCAAAAATACAAAAAAAAATAAAACATCTCTAGCCTGGCCATAATACTCTGTCATAAACCTGTGTGAAAGATTTTCTCCATTTAGATTTTCAAAACCGTTTGTTTTTAACGGCTTTTCTTCAGTTTATGACCTCTGACATCCTAAAGCGATCAACCTTTACTTCGCCAGTCAGGCAACACGCCAGCCTAGCAAATAATTATATCTGTGGTGTTTCCTTTGTTGGGTAAAATGCAGGAAACCAACTTTTTAGAGCTTTTGAATTAGAGGCTAAGTAAGTTTGTTGGACATGTCAATTCAAGAGCTTTTCAAAAACTATAATTTTATTAAAAATAAAATTTCTTAGGTGCACTTAGTGTCTCGTTTTTTCGAAAGTAGGCGGATTGGAAAGGGGATATGAGAGAGGGGGAAGACATGCGGCAAAGGACCACAGGTCGGATTCAAACCTCGCTGTCGCGTCGTGCCAAGGACTCTGCATAATGGTCTTTCATACTCAACCACCGCCCAACTGCACCATCATCTTTTATTTTATCCCGTTTGCAATCCAGGCAGAACTCATCAGCAAAGCCTTTGTTCACCCAGTTTATGCTCCTAATATCAGCCGTAGGGAAGCCGCAGGCCTCTTTGCCTCCTGACCTGCGGCCGCAGGCCTTCAGGCATTTGCGCAGACAGCCGCCGCCGAGTGGAAGCAGTGAGAAAAGCCGCTTGTCTCTGGTCTGCTTGGGAAAGATTAAGTATGTGGCCCGGAAAATGTAACCAAATATAACAAAGATTCGCTACGTCGCCACCTGACAGGTAGAGAGAAGACGACCGGACGCGCAAGTAGTTGTAGCTTCTCGTGACGCCAACAGCCTTCACAGAAAGACATTGCGTTGGGCAGTGTGGTTTTATTTTTGGCTTGAAATATGTAATTTGAACATTTCCGCTTTTGGGTATTTAGATTCATTTTTAAACTTCTTTGACATTATGAGAATACAAGTGTAAAATATAAAGCTTCCGCTACATTAGATGCTTTTCTACTTTTGGTTTCTGATCAGCTACATGTGCAGAAACCCCTGAAAGTTTCATATAGGCGCGGGAGGTGTGAATTACTTTGTGCTAGTTTCCGATTGGGAATGTGCTGGGAGGCTCACCTACCCCCCTTTGTCCCAGCTGGCGTCTGGTGAACTGTCCGGGCCCGGTGGGGCTGGGACGGCCTTCTCCCCACCGTGAGTCATCATCTTCAGTTGGCCATCTGCATAAACCTTGTATGCCTCGATACCTTGCTGCTTGTCGGCTTCAGTTTCGTGCAGACAAAGCCGCTGGAGGTGGGAGTTGAGTAGCTGGCTGAGTGCTGGAGAAGGGGGTGTGGGTGGCTGGTCACCTGACAAACGACAGAAAAACCTTCCTGTTGGTAAAGACTGCAGAGAAAAAAAAATTAACACAGAACTAAAAGTCAAAGGCAAAACATTGCTGGTTCAGGACTCCAGATGGGAGCAGCGCCGCTGCAAGCTCTGGGATCGCATCTAAAGCATTTCACAAAGTTAAGATATTTTAAAATAGCGGCAGAGCCAGCTGTCTATGTGCGAGTGTTTGTTCTTTTTTAACAAACTGGGAACAGGGAGGGTGAAAATAACAAACGCGGGGGCCCCTGACACCTTTAGGTGTGCTGCACTCTGCATATGTATGCATTAATTCTGTCAAACGCGACGTCGGTTTCCTCCCGCTGTGCAAGTGCGTTCAGGGTCAGAGCTGCGCTGAAGTGAAACCTTGGAGGTCACAAACATAAAGCGGGGTTTCCCTGTAGGGGCGATGTACCCCAAATGCAACAACTGTGTCAGTCTTCTCTTGATTTCTTAGTGCATTGCGGTAATCAACACAGTGGCGATGTGATCAGAGGGTCTGGCCTTGACTAGGCCACACGCCTAATCCCTCCATTAGTATCGGGATGTTCAGAAAATGCTTCATCTTCATAGTTTACATCCGTAGGTTTCTGAGCTTCTTTGATTTAGTTTCCCATCAATTTTGAAGAAGTTACTCTGTTTCTTTGCCAGTTGATGCTGACATGCTGCTGCTGAGCTTTTCTAATTGCTTCTGTTGAGACGGTGAGTCTTCCACATACAGCAAAAACATATGCAGCAATAAGTAATTTAATTTTTTATAGTAATTTAATAAGCAGGAAAATAACATCATCTCTAAATTAAATTAGTTTTTTTGCCCTAAAATTATTTTGGAATGTCCTAAGATTATTTGATATGATGCACTTGAAATAAGACAACAGAGATGTATTTTCTTACAATGTGCAATTTTTTCAATGGTTGCACGCAGCTACAGCTCAAACTGTACGAGGAAACCGCAGGGTTGCAAAGTTCACAGGTCATGATCTATGTTCTCACACAGGTGGGACTCAGCTCCGCAGTGAGATGGCGCTACTCGGACTCGTCTATCCGGAAGCTAAACGAGTAGAAGCGGAACATGAAGCTCACTAGAGTGAAGCGCGCTGCTTCGGCAATTTGTGCAATTTTGTGCTGAAAGCCCTAAAAAGTTAACCTGACTCCGCCAGATGGATTTGCTCCACATATCCATCTGGAAACCTTCCGTTGAAGTAATTTTGGGAAGGGGCGAAAATACTGGTTAGCTGATTGGCCTATGTTGGTGATAGACGGGCCAAATAAACCAATCAGATCAACGAAGCATATGACGTACTAACAGAGCGACGACGAAAACACAACCACAAGCCAGGCTACTCTTGCCGAAACCAGTCGGGAGAAGAGCAAAAACATCTTTTCCTCTGAGAAAAGCCTCCAGAGCAGTGTTTTGCTCTTCTTTCAGTGAAGAAATACTCTGTAATTCCGATAAAACTTGCACAATAGCCACGCTAACGCTAGTTTCATCGGCTGAAGCCGCCATGTTCTTTAGACTGAACTGTCGCGCTTCTCGTTGCGTCACACCTCAACCCGCCTCAAAGCCAACGCTGATTGGACGTTCGTTTGGTGAACGGCTCCAAATTTTCTTTAACGGAGAGTCTCCAGACTGATCTGCCAGTGAAACCTTGAAAGCTCACAAGATCAGGATGGTCTCACAAGGCTACTAAAAAGTAAAGGCGACAACGTATTTGGACAAAGACATGGCTGAGCAAACATGGCTGCTACGGTCTGTCAATTTCACAGAAAGAACTCCATTTCACTCATTGCACCCCCACCATGCTTCTGTTTTCGTCTGAGAGGAAGAAGAAGAATCCTGAGCGATTTGCCGACGACCATCTTATGACGGCCGACTGAATTTCAAACATGTTTGATTTTCTCCCGACCTTAACGATTCCTGATGGGGAGGTGATCATAGGGGCTGATCGCCCCTCGTTACTCCTGTATACTACACCCACCAATTAGCTGAACTGCCCGACGAAAAGTTCTCGCATGACCGAAGAATCGCCCGAAAAGGGCAAAATCGCATAGAAAGTGTACCTCGTTTACTTTGGTGTAAATAATTCTCTTTTTCTTTAACTGGAACATTGCTTAATTTGGCTAAAATGGACTAAAGTATTTTAATCAGCCACCAATACTGTTTAGAGCCTACCTTCTAGAAAGATGAGAGGAATATCCGCTTCCTGATTGCTGACTTTGGACTACATGAGAAAATGTCATTTGGGCCATGAAAATCCAGTGGAAATCAAATGTAAGATTTCTAAAACAATTACGGTTGAAAATAAGGATTTGGTCGATAACGAACAAGCCAAATGTCTGGTCCTCACAGAGATGTAACTTCTTCTTAAAGCAGCTCCTCTGTCTTCCACCAGTATTACCTTTATTCTCCTGTGTGTAAGCTGAATGCATTGATTGATGACTGAAAAGATTATCTTCTGCCTCCATTTATCTGTTTACGAAGCAGTCTGTTGAATTCATGTTCATGTATAAAAAAGACATTTTAATTAGTGGAAAAAAATTGGAGGGGGAATAATATAAAAAAGTCTAATTAACCAAAACTTCTCTGTGACCCCCCTGCAGTAACTCCGTGGACCCCTAGGGGTCTATATAACATCATCTTTACATAAGTTAATGTTTGTGTTTGAAAGCAGGAAACATTTAGGGACCAACTTTATCGTCATTGCAACAGATTCTGTCTTCTTCATTTAACTGGTTTAATTTTAGCGGGTCTAAACGAAACCAAAGGCGTCTGGAGGACTGACCGTCCACTGGGAGTTGGTGCTGCGTCTCGGAGGCTCTTCCAGCCCCGCTCCACTGAGCTCCTCGAAACTTAGGCTGAGGCTGAAGCCCCCCGTTTCCCTCTGGGGCCCCGCCGGGCGTCTGCTGGGCTCCCCCTGGAGCACGATGCTGCCTTGCTCACTGGCTGCTCGGCACTCCTCCTGAAGCGCCGCCTGCGTCTCGGCATGTCGCTGCTCCATCACCTGGAAAGAAAAGAAAAAACTTGGTTTGAGGACGACGTTCTCAGCCTCCTTTAGAAGGTGAAAAGCTTGTTTTCTCAGAGCAGTGAAAGAACGTGTTTATTAGTGGAGGGTTCATAGAGCTGCTCATCTGTCCTTCCCTCCCCGACAATAACCTCCCTTCATCCTCATATCAGGCGGCCATCTTTAGCCAGATGGCCGCTTCCAGCATCCTGGCAACACAACACTGTTTTTTTTGTTTTGCTTTACGTCCACTGAGCTTTCCAGATGTTTCTGTGAGAGCCCCTCAACACGAGCCCAGAGTCGCACACATGTTTGTGATTTCTGGACTGCAGGATGATCTTCTCCTAATATGGATTATTAAATCCTAAAATCTTTGGTCCGTTTATGAATAATTGCATTCAACAGAACCTCGTGGAATCAACAATAAAACCAGTGTTTAAACCAGCAGCTAAGCCTATCTCTATTTCTTTTACATTTTTATATTAACAAACTTCAAATATTTGGGATTTATGTGACAGAGCAACAACACAGAGTGGAGAAGAAATGCATAGAAGGAAAGTCATTTTTTTTAAATTAAGTTTATTTCTCCCCATCTGATACTATGATCTCCACAAACTGTGACACACAAAAGCGATCATTTAAGTTTAAAATTTAAATGTAAAAAAAATGCAGGAGTACAAAAACGGAAAATTAAACTGGGTCTATTGGACTTTGTTTCATGGTTTAAAGACGTTTCGCTTCCCATCCAGGAAGCTTTTTCAATTCAAAATGTCATGAATAGCGCTGAGTTCCAGGTTTTATACAGCAGCCCATTTGAATTGAGAAAGCTTCCTGGAGAGGTGGCGAAACGTCTTCAAATCTTAAAAACCAAATCTAGTGGATTTTTTTTTTTTTACTTTTACGGAATCACTATGACCTGGATGACTGGGAATCTTCATTAGCAGAACCCAACAAAGCCTTGTTTTTGTTTAGAAAACATCATTTGAAACAGATGAATGGGTCCACCCCTTTCAAATGGGGGTCATTTAGCTTCTTTGTTAGCCTGCAATACCCCGTACCCGTAGCCTCGTGAGACCATCCTGATCTCGCGAGCTTTCAAGGTTTCACTCGCAGATCCGTCTGGAGACTCTCCGTTAAAGAAAAGTTGAAGCCGTTCACCAAACGAACGTCCAATCAGCGACAGTTCAGTCTAAAGAACATGGCGGCTTCAGCCGATGAAACTAGCGTTAGCGTGGCTATCGAGCAAGTTTTATCGGAATTACAGAGTATTTCTTCACTGAAAGAAGAGCAAAACACTGCTCTGGAGGCTTTTCTCAGAGGAAAAGATGTTTTTGCTCTTTTCCCTACTGGTTTCTGCAAGAGGTTGATCTATCAATTGGCTCCTCTTCGTCGTTGCTCTGTTAGTACGTCATATGCTTCGTTGATCTGATTGGTTTATTTGGCCCGTCTATCACCAACATAGGCCAATCAGCTAACCAGTATTTTTGCACCTTCCCAAAATTACTTCAACGGAAGGTTTCCAGATGGATATGTGGAGCAAATCCATCTGGCGGAGTCAGGTTACTGTATCCGTCTATGTCTCTGAAAGGGGGGTCGTTAAAGGGAATTGTTGTCCTGGCTGAAAAGGCGAGGTCCTCCCCTCTCCTGTACAGGGGTTGGGGCTGCAATGATAGCATGAAGGGATCAACTTTATCGCTGCATTGTAGGTTTTTGAAAGCTGAAATCTGAGTCCCCCCCCTCTGTTTAAAGTTGTTTTTTCTTTCATAACATAGATGGTTAATTGATTTCAGGCGCAAGATATAAAATAATATAATCAAATAAACAAAAATGTATGAATTTTTAGATCAGTTTTTGCAGTGTAACATGTTTTAATTCTTTTTTTTTTTTATTGAATAATGATTCTAAAAAAGCTTTAATCGTTTTTAACCATTAAGTCAGAACTTTCTAGAACCTCCCTTCGCTGCGGTTCTAGCAGCGGCTTATACCAGCTTCTCACACCTGAACCGTATTAAATCAGACTGGATGGAGGGAAGTCATTGCTACTCATTCCCTGCAATGCTTTTAGTTGTAACTTTGACTAGGCCAGTGGTTCCCAAAGATTTTCTTCTGGGCCCCCCTTTGGATTACAATAAAATTTACAGTGGAACACTTTTGTGTAACTGTATTTTTTCATAGTTCTATAATGTAGATTAGAAGAGGATTCTTTCTTGGTTGTTCGTGTTATTTTAAAACATCATTTTTTATTTGCAACAATATTTAACTTGCTATAATCTCTATACATAAAAAAGCCTCTGTGCAAAATGGAGGAACATTATTGGAAATTTATTCCTGAGAGTTTTTTTTCTTGTACCTTTAATCCCCTCCCATCTTTTCAGTGCGGAGCAGTGAGCCTGCTTTTGTAGATCTCAAATCTGCTGCAGGTCACAACTTTCATTCATTATGCTCAGTCAAGTTGGGGTGCCAAAGAGCTTTTTCATTCGACCATGTTACCGCTTCCCCGCCGCTTCCCCTGTTGGTAATTTCCGGGGCGCTACTTCATTAACTTCTGGGAAACCACTGACCAGGGCCATTCACCTACTGATACTTCTGATCTAAAACCATCCTTGCATCTCTGGCTGTCGATGTCGTGGGCCACCTTTAGCGTCTTCAGGCCATCTGCCGACCTGGCAAATTCATAAGCTTTTTTTTTCCTGAATTTAGCTTCACCCATCCCATCAACTCTAACAGAAAAGCATCCCCACAGCATGATGCTGCTCTCCTTCAGTGAGGGAGTTAATGTGGTCAGTGTCCTCCTCAGAATCCTGTTTGTGCATCTCTCAGTAAAGGACTGACGTTCCTACATGGACTCTGTGTGACACAGAGAGCCAATCGCCTCCTCGGCTTTTAAAACGCTGGAGAAAGTTTTCATTATCGAAGTTAGTCTGTGCTTCAGTTCAAAGTTTGGAGAAATCTTGTCTCACCATTCCTCTGAAAAGTTGCCAGTCACCAAAGTTCATCTCCATCTCTTTCTTTAGCTCGTCCAGGTTGCAGTGAGTTAGCACGCGTCCATTTATGTTAGCCTGCAACAGACATGGTTTCAATGAATGAACACAGAGAAAGAATATTTGTTGAAAAAGCACAAAGAGTAACATTTTTTTTTAATCTTACCTTTGCGATTGTTGCTGCGTACTGAGACAACATGTTGGGGTCCATGCCGTCGATCTGCTTGAGGCGTTCGCACACTCCGTCTGTCCCCAAAGAGCTGAGCGGCACCGCCGGACACATCTACACAACAACAAGCAGAGCTCAGCCATCAGTTTCTCACAGAAATCGCTCTGTTAGAGCAAATCGTCTCACACCGACAAGCTGGTGAGTGCAGAGCGAGCAAACGTTCCTGCTAAAGAGACATGCAGGCACCACCAAAGAGGCAAAACTGCAGCCATGTTTCTATTGCTCAACTAATGCAACAGCTCGCCGTCCTGGTGACGATGGCGATGCTACACCTTCCTCCTCTTTTCTTCAATCACCTCTTTTCTTCCTTCCTCACTTTAAAAATTAACAAACTTTGTTTGCTGTTTTTTTTCAAATCATAATGGTAAATGTCCAAAACCATGGAAACACAAAGAAGGGAACATGTTTAATCAACGTACAGGTCATCAGTAACCCGTCACTGATGAGTAGACATTCTACTTCTCCCTGTTTCTGTTGCACGGATCTTCCTGAGTTCTTAGTAGATGGATCAATCGATATTAGTGTGTTTTAGTTGTATCTGTATCGAACCATACGTTCTAATGTTAAATGTTTTTTGCTTTTAAAACAATTATGGGGAATATTTTTTAGTACTTTGCAAAAGCATTTAATGTTTCCTTTGATTTGTTAGGTCATTTTTTTCTATTTGTTTAAACTGAGACCTGGGAAATATTTTCCATCATTCGGTCATTTTTATCATGTAGATGGAGGAAGAGAAATGATATCAGCCAGAAGAAGAAAAATGCAACACATAACATTATATTGTTTCAAGCATTATTTTCAATAAAAGTTTGTTCCTTCCTTCCTTCATTCCTTCCCAGTTCCTTCCTTCCTTCCCAGTTCCTTTGTTCCTGGTTGCTTCTTACCCAGTTCCTTCCTTCTTCATTCCTTCCTTCCGTACTAGTTCCTTCCTACCTTACTTCCTTCCTTCCCAGTTCCTTCCTTCCTTCCCGGTTCCTTCTTTCCTTCCTTCCCACTTCCTTCCTTCCTGGTTCCTTCTTTCCCAGTTCATTCCTTCCTAGTTCCTTCCTTCCCTCCCTCCCAGTTCCTTCCTTCCTGGTTCCTTCTTTCCCAGTTCCTTCCTTCCTCCTCCCTTCCTTCCGTACTAGTTCATTCCTTGCCTAGTTCCTTCCTTCCTTCTAGTTCCTTCCTACCTTCCTAGTTCCATCCTTTGTTCCTTCCTTCCTAATTCCTTCCTAGTTCCTTCCTTCCTTCCTTCCTTCCTAATTCCTTTATTCCTTCCTAATTCCTTTATTCCTTCCTAGTTCCTTCCTTCCTTCCTTCCTAGTTCCTTCCTTCCTAATTCCTTTATTCCTTCCTTCCTAGTTCCTTCCTTCCTTCCTTCCTAGTTCCTTCCTTCCTTCCTAGTTCCTTCCTTCATTCCTTCGTAGTTCCTTCCTTCCTTCTTAGTTCCTTCATTCCTTCCTAGTTCCTTCCCTGTTCCTTCCTTCCTTCCTTCCTTCCTTCCTTCCTAGTTCCTTCCTTCCTTCCTAGTTCCTTTCTCTGTTCCTGTTCCTTCCTTCCTTCCTAGTTCCTTCCTTCCCTGTTCCTTCCTTCCGTACTAGTTCATTCCTTCCTAGTTCCTTCCTTCTCTGTTCCTTCCTTCCTTCCCAGTTCCTTTCCGTCCTTCCTAGTCCCTCTCTTCCCTTCCTCATGTCTCCATCTTGTTCTATTAGCATCATTAAGACCCAGCTTCAGACTAAGCTCCCAGGCTTTGTCTCTGGCTGTGGGGGACAGCAGATCAGGGTTTAGCTGGACTCTGATTGGATGTTAGACAAAATGAGAATCATCCCATACAAAACTGTACACACTGGAAGGAGCCAACCTTCTGGAACAATGTTGATGTTATTCTAGTTTTACTAGAATGAAACTACAGAGCATTTGATAATATTCAACCTTATCATATTTGATGGGTTTTATGAGATATAAAAGTAGAACATAGTAGTAAAGTGGAAGGTAAACAGTGCATGGTGCTGAAATGTATTTCTACTAAAAGTGTTAAATAGACTCAAACTTTGGATTATTTTTGAAAGAAAAACTTAAACCAGCCAGACCAGATGGATGAAGAATGTCTGAAAACATCTACCTATTCAGGCTCTGTAATAAAGGTCTGTGCTTTGACTAGGCCAGAGCTCTGCAACCTTTCCAAATCCAAAGACTTTTTCTTTTTGATCAAACGTTTTTTTTAAACTTTGCATAAAAAGTGGTCTTTGCAGCAATAATGGAACAAAATTCCTTCCATAAATCAACATTACAACATTGTTTTTTCTTTAATCAACCACTCTTCGTTAATTGTAAGATTTGAGCAATCAGAACTAACAGTTGTCCCGGCAACAGCATCTTATTTTTCAAGTTACGGACCCTTGAGCTGCACCTGAGGCTTTGACAGATTAGCTAGAGTTAAACTGAGATTAAGCTTCACACAGATGGATTCTTAGAGCGACTGGTAGGGCTGGATTAGACATAAGGGAATACAGATGCACATGACGCTGTTTGGGTTTTACTTCATAGGATGAAAACTAAGCATTGTTTTACTTCCACTTAATGATGCTCTACCTTCTGTTGGTCAATCACATGAAATCCCACTAAGATACATTAAATTGGTGACGTGACAAATAATAAAAAAAACCCGAAGAGGGATTAATAATTTGGTAAAACAGAACTGAATGTTGGTGAATCTAATGAGTTGTGTAGAAGTGTTTTCCTACAGCATGCAGGTTGGTAGCAGTGTTAGCGTGAAAGATGGGTGGATAACGGAGGGTGAATTTAAAAAAGGCGCAGAAACCAAACATGTACCTGCTTCAGTTTGCAAGGCAGCGATTTTAAATGCTTGATTAGAAGATAAGAAGCAAACAGTCAGAACCACAGATAGGGACTCGGTGCGCCTCACGGCCGAGGCCGTACCTGCAAACAAAGCTGAAGGGCAGAAATGAACACGTAGACAAACAGACAGAGGACAGAGTGGACATGTATCCGTCTCACAGAGGCGCGTGAGACGACTTCCTTAAAGCAGCCACCGGCATCGGCGGCACAAACGTAGATGTTGAACTATTACAGTAAGACGATTCTGTTTCTGCTGCAGCCCCTAATCTTTGCAGACAGAAAAGAGCCACCTTTTTACTCGACAAAAGCAGAAGTTCCAATTCAGGGAAGATTCAGACAGAAAGCGTGAATACATGTGTGAACCCTGCCGGAGTGTGAGAGTGATAAGGGTGTAATTACAGCTGGGCCGAGCTCATGGCTGGGCAGGAGGATGGGGAAGAGGAAACAGAGCTCTGTGAGGGAGGAAGCATCTTGGTATGGAGATAAGCTCCACCAGAGCTGAGCTCATTGTCAGCGTACAGTACGCCTGTGTGTGTGTGTGTGTGTGCTGCCAGCCCCAACAGTCGCTCTGATGATAATCCCGACAGCCACGGGGAACCGTACTCACACAGACATCAGCTCGGTAATTACACTCCCGCTTACAATCCAAAGAGCCGCTCACCAACGTACAGAAACGGCACACGTTGGCGCTGCACAATATGACCAAGCATGAACTTTAAGGAAAGGGACGGATGCGTCGAATCTGACATTAAAGGGAAAAAGGAGGGGGAGATACGAGCAGCATAAAGAGCAGGATTTAAATACGTACAAACCCCCAAACTCCTGACAGATAAGAGGAAACTAAAACGTTGTGGACTAATCTAGGCTTCCATCGCTCACGCAGCTCCTCTCACTGCCTGCTGGCTGAGCTCTGATAAGCACAAGTCTCCTGAGTAGTCTTATCATTAAACTGTTCGAACAGAAGCTGCTCTGTTCTGGAGACGCAGAGGTTCACTTCTCTCTGCATCAGTTTTTTTTTCTTAAATTGCTTTTGAGCAAGAAGGTCGTAGGTTCCTATAGAAACGTTCAGTCTGATCAGGATGTTAGGAGGTCACACCGCATGCAGTCTGCAGGCAGGCAGACACACACAGCCAGACAACATCTCACATCTATTGGTACAGCTCAAACATTTCTTTCTGTTCATTTTGGTGATGATGGGGTATTGCTTACATTAAAACATCTTTTTAAAAACGTTAAACAATTTCATAGAAGACGAAGTTCACACCTGCAGAGCAGAGGGTCAGAAAAACCCTCAGCTAGAGGCCATTGCATAAAAGAAGCTGGCTGTGTGTAGATGGAAAGTGCTGCTTGATTATACGGCAAACCTCCTCCCAGAAGAACTTTAGAATTCAAGTAGGTAAGCGGCTGTTGTTCCAACAGTTACAGATCTAAATTCTCCTGAGTGGTGCACAAATTCTACACGAGTGAGGAAATCAAATGTGATTGGTCGTTTATCAAGGGGGCGCGATTGTTGTATTAAGGCGGAAGGCTCTCACAAGTTATTGTTTGGTTGTGGCCAGTTTCTCTGAAGCATCTTGTTAACCAAAGTTAGCAACTTAGTGCTAACAGGTTCCCAATGGGAAATTCCATTGGGACAAGTAGCACTAAGGTGGTGACTTAGAAACGACGCCGTCAAGGAACGCTATGGACAGAGAGCAGCATGCAAGAGGAGGAGAGTTTAGATAAAATAGATAATTCCTGAAGCGAGTCTCCTCCTGGTCATCCATTTTTTATTTAGAGTGGGGAAAGCGGGGGACTAAGATGTTGTGGAAAGAAGGGCGCAAGAGGATGCAAGAAGCTTGGTTTGGTGTAGAAGGCTTCCAGCCGTACATGTTTGGAGCCCTTGCCTCGCTAACAGCTGCCAGTGCCTCTGTTAGTTTCACGCCTGCTGAAGACGCACAGACGCCCATCCCTCGCGGAACACTGGGACGGAACTCAGCGGGAAAGGAAATGATTCTGGTTTCTGATTTCAACCGTTCGCGTGTATTAGCTGCAACATAAAAAATTTGATTGACAGATGACAGTTGATAAATGATTGGCCGAATTTAGGTGTTCAGGCTGACGTAGAACTAATTTGCATAAAATAACGGGAAAAAAAAAACGGATTTTAAGACTTGTTTTTTTTTTAAATAGAAATTGGCTAAATTTTGGGAAGATAATAATACCTTTAAATACGTTTAAGCCAGAATGATTTGAACTTTAAATAAATGAAAATAGAGCGTTAAAACACTGGTGTTTACAAATATGGGTCAATTAGCTTACAATCAGCATTTGGCTCCCTTCTCATTGGCAAAAACATGCTTGGTCCAACCCCTCACTGGCAGCTGCGCGTCTGGTGACATCATCATGCTGGGTTAGCGTTTATGTCACCTGTGTGACAGAAATCAGGGAAGTAAACAATGGAGAGCAACATGTAAGGATTCCTGAGCGTAGTCAATGTGCTTTATTGTTTTGCTCCATTATCTCTCTGACTCCGCTCCATGTTTATCAAATGTAAACAGAGTTGTTTCTGCTTGTTTGAACAGAAGCGAGTGGTGCGACGTGTTGACGTACGTACGTTGCGTTCAATGGTGTCACGTAATTTAATGGGTCAAACTGGCTCTGGTTTTCCCAGAGCATGCCGATCAGACTCGAGGCGATGTTGACGAGGGTCGCTTAGCAAGTCGTTCGACCCGTCTAGACGCACGTCAGTGAGCTTTTCTCAATGCCACTAAAAGACGATTCTTCCTGGGTGCACCAACACGCACATTTGGACACGAAAAGGTCAGATTTCAAGATAAAGATGATTATTTTACTCAAACAGTGAAAACAACACAACAGGAACTTCATTCTGTTTTAGCAGAGTGGACACTGACTGACATCACAGAGTAACTACTTGTCATATTTCTCTGATTTCTCAAATGTTTAGATGTTCGCAATATGAACCAGATGGCATATTGGAAATAAACCATTAACTCATAAGTCGGTGACTGATTGGAAACTTGCATTAATCACTAAAAGTTGAACATTTTTCTTTATGTGATCTTATGCCTTGCATGTTTCCTGCCAAGCATTCATGCATTTTAACATGCGATCAGGTCACCAGGCAGATAATGCTGGGTTACTCTGACTGCACAGTACTGAGGGAAGGTGCAGACTGCGGATGCTAATGCATCTCCTGTTAGTGGGGTTACCATAGCCGGGTCACAGGGGCTTGAGGGGAGGCCCTCCCTGGCATCCTCTGCAATAACATCCTGACATGGGTGCAGAACGGAAACAAAGGCTGCATGAGAAGGAGGATTAATGACGGCTGAATTCTCCACCGTACAGTTTATCAGATGACCTTTGACCTTCTATCTATTTTGGGTTTTAGCCTGTAAGAAAGGAGTCTACATAGTCTGGCTAAAGTATTCACACCCTCACACTTCCTCACATTTTGTTCCTGAATTAATTAAGATTTTAAGAGACAAAAAAAAAATTTATCATAAATGTTAAAATAAATGTTTTCTATTTTAAGAAATAAAAATCTCAAAAGTTATTTTTTTTTTCATTCGACTTCACTCAGAAACCCCTACAACCCCCTAAATAGCATTAAAAAAGTCAACAGAGTCTACCTGTTTTACATCTATCTTTGCTATTATAGCTGCAGATGTTTGCTGTCTGAGATTTAGAGTATGGAGTGAATTTTGTTCCATTGCTGGTGCAAGAAAAGAAAACGGTTTTTACATAGAAATAAAAAAAACAACTTTTTCATGTTTTAATATAAAATAGGTCTTGAAAGCAACTTGATTGTTCTCTGACTTTTTATTTTATTTTCTTTTTACTATTCTATTTTTACAATTTGTATTTTTAATAAGAAATCTTACAGACTGTTTTAAATTTATTTTTAAATATTTTATATTTTTTCTTTTTCAGATTGAATTTTACAAATTTCACTATTTTTAAACTGCTTATTACAGATCACATTCTCTTCATTTCTGGGGGTAGACTTCCCTTAACAAAATAACATTTAGAATAATGGAATATTAAAAACAATTTAAACTTTTTTTTTAATCTGAGAAAACAGCAAAGTTTCTTTAAAGAATTTTGTTTATCAAGTATTTAAAAGATTAAATTTCTAGATTGTTTTTTTTTTTTCAAATTTGAATTTACAATACATGTTCTTTACTTGTAACAATAGTAGAACAAAATTCACTGAATACTTTAGGTCCTGCAGGTTTTAGAGGTTTCTCTGCTTCAGCACAGCTGGTTACTGTATAATGATTGCAGTAGACCAAAAGCCTGTTAATCAGCTTTCAATTAAAATCAGCTGTGGAGCAAGGAAACCTCTAAAACCTGCAGGACAGCGGGCCTTGAGGACCAAGTTTGGGGATGCCTGCTTTAGACAACATTCAGGAACAACATGCATCATAAAGACAGAGGGACCCAGCAGACAGAGGAAGATCAGAGGGGATTAAAGCAGGTTTGAACATCCCCAACAGCTCAGTTCAATCCTCATCTGAGCATGGAAAGAGGATGGATCAACTGCAGATCCACCAAGACATGGAGGTCCACCTAAACCAACAGGCTGGAAAAGAAAGTGTTGATCAGGAAAGGAGCCAAAGGGTGACTCTGGAGGAGCTGCAAAGGAAACTTTGTTGGAGGCTGCAGGTGTGCGTCAGAAAACCCACCCTGAACATACAGATGGGTTTAGATAGAAGCATATTAATGGGAGAGATCAGCCTAGTCAAAGTCTAGATCTAAATCTAGCAGAAATTCTTCGTTGAGTTTGAAAACCACTGTTCATAGATGGTTAGCATACATTCTGCCTCAGCTGGAGTTACTTCACCAAGAATAAAAACTAATAATTATAATAATTGAACTTTATTGATCTCACACTAGTGAAATTAAATTTTGCATTTAACCCATTTGTTTGGGCATCCTTGGGCTGCCACTGTGCGGCAACAAGGGAGCAGTGTGGGGTTAAGGGTCTTGCTCAGGGACCCAGAGTGCCGGCTGTGGGAATCGAACCGGGTACTTGCAAAATTCTCAGAGAATAAGAGCACTGCTCTAACCGCTAGGCCAACACTCCAAAAACCCAAAGTTTTTAGTTTTCTAAATTAAACTCCCGCAAAGCTAATAAAGTGCTAAAATGTTAAGTTGTTATAAAGCAACACTGTGTAACCTTTGACCCCAGTATTACTATAATATTGAGATGCAGTAAATGATTTTCAGCTCAATATTCAACACTTGATGCGTATCAAAGCTGTCTGGGCGGATCTTCTAAACTTGCCTGTGTAACTTGTGAGGGTCGGATCGATTTCTTCCTGGTTGCAGCAAGTAACGTTAGCAAAGCATCTACAGACTAATAGCTTTTCTCTTAAAGAGTTAAACTGGACTCAGTGCAAGAGGTGGTGGGAAAACAAAAGGATCATAATTAAATGAACATCTGTGTCGAATAAAGTCTCCCCACCCCATGCATGAAGTTGGTGCTGAAATGGACAGCTCCTTCAGTGACAGACTGCTGCACCTTAAATGCACCAGGAGCTATCACAGATCCTTCCTCTCAGCAGCTGGAAGACTCTATAACCAACACTGTTCCCAACAACAACCACAATAAGTTGTTACATTCATACTGATTTTGCAGTTCCTATCTTAGAGACAGTTAAATAACATGCACTTGTCATTTAGTACATCTCGATGTTGCTGCTATTTTCAAATATCCATAAAATAAAAATGTTCATAGCTGTATATTGGTTATTTATTCTCCAAGTGCAGTTTTATATTGGTAAAAACACTTTACAGTGCATATTTTTATTTGTTTTATCTTTTTAACTCTTTTTACTATTTTGTTATTCTTATGCATTTTCCTCTATAAACTTGTGTGACCATTTTTCTATATAATCTTTTTGCTGCTGTAAACACCAGAGAATTTCCCCATTATGGAACAATAAAAGGATTTCTATTCTATTCCTTCTATTCTATTCTATTCTACTCTATTCTATTCTATTCTATTCTATTCCTATTCCTGGTCTAGTAAATTCACCATTAAATAACTTAGTTTAGCATAGTTATGAATTTGTTGTGAGAGCAGTAGCAATGCTAATTTGGCTTCAAAATTGTTCCTATGAAACAGTTAAGCTAAGCTAACTAGTTAGCCTTACTGTTTATATTAAGAGTGAGGTTTGACTGAAATCTAGTTTATAGAACTAACAAAAACTTTTACATTTACAATAAGTTTTTTTCCATTCATGTCCAGCATTAGGTTTATAAAGATGATGACAAACATGGCTGTCAGAATTCAACTCTTAAAGTGATTATCTAGAAGCTAAAAAGTAGCCATCACAGGCAGTTTACTTTATCAGTTTGGTTCCACTCTCAAAGTGACAAAAGCTGACATGAGCGCACAGAGACTGGTCTACAGTTGAGTAGGAGAGATGCTACTGGACTTAAAAAGCAAACCAGCAGCCCAGAAAGAGAGAATGACATATATGGGTCCTCATCATATTAAAGCTGCACATATATAACAATCAGAATGCAGGTGGAGAATAGTTTATGTGGGGGTGCTTTAACTAAAACTGCTGTATCAGTATTTATTATGAATGATTTCATGTGAATCCATCTCTATATGAGTCATGTGACCCAGAGCGCCGCTTAACAGCAGTCTGAGCTTCCTTTAAAGGGGTGATAGAACGAGTCTATAGGGTATCTGGTACTTCAGGTCTCTGAATAGGGCTGAAAATGTCCTATTAGCTGTTCTATGAGCCCCTAACGCAGCCTCGGTTAAAAGCCCTAGAATGAAACCGCCGCGGTTTCTTTCCCTTTTATGCAGGCGATCATGAATATTTAGATGAGCTGTGCTCTGGATTGGTTGGTTTAAAACGAGCGAGGCTGCTGAGCCAAGATGCATCATGGCAACAAGCACTTCACTCACTGAAACAGCAAATTGTTGTTGATATGGTAGGGGACCAGACGTCCTCTTTTTCCAGGACATGTCCTACCTACTTTTCACGCCTGAAAAAATGTCCGAGGGAATTTCAAAATAGTCGTCTGGGATTTGAGAATTAAAACTACAGTGCAGAAGAACCGAAGTGCGCGGAAGCTCGGGGTTGGAGCTAGCGGGGAAGTAGCGACCGAACCCTCACCGGTGACGGTAACCTGTGCTTTCAGCCTCACCTCCTCCGGCTGAGGATCGAGGCGGCTCATGGCTCTCTGCTGAGGTCCAGTCCAATCAGCGGCCCAGCAGTCGACACTTCATGCCAGAACCAAAACCTTGCCTTATTTGGTTCTGGCATGAAGTGGTGTTGATGATGAAACTTCTCTGTACGTCCATTTCACCCGCTGAAATATCGTTATTCATCTATGACAATGGAATCGCAGTTTTGCATTCTATGACCCTTTTAAACACCAAAGCTAAGCTAACAGTTGTTGTTAGCCAAGCAATGAGATCTGACCCTGACCTGATCAGACATGTTTCTGGTTCGCTGATGTATGAATTAATCTAAAGCGGCTAAAGTGACTTTGCTGCGTTTTGTTGTGTTTCCAGGAGTTTTAGGGGTTTTAACCCTGGCTGTTTCAGGTGTAGCGCCCCTAGTGGCTAAATATTACACTGTGTTGCTTTGAAATAGAGATTAAATGCTTATTTAGAGTGGCCTTTGTCTAAACATCAGTTTAAATTTGTAATCCAACTTTCTTTCATTTTAATATTCGTTTTATTGTCTTTAATTGTTCTTTTTCAATGATTATTTAATTACCTCTAGGCTATTGCAATATACTTTTCTCTGTTTTTATATCATGTTTCTTCATGTACAGCAATTTTAATTGTTTTTTAAATGTGTCACATCAATAAATAAACTTGCCTTCATTGAATTTTATATGTAAAAATGTTTTTGTTTCTTTACTTCACAATAATCCACTTTTTTTTGTGTCACACATCAAATTCCAATAAAATACCTTCAAGTTTGGAGCTGGAATGTGAATAAAGATGAAAAAGGTCCCGGGGTGTGAATACATAAGCCCAGCATAGAAGCATCAGCAACAAGAAAATATTAACATCAACATCAGGGGAAAAAAGCAAATCAGATTTTAAAAAGGAGGAAATCAAGGCACTGAAAGAAAAATGATAAAAGGTGAGACATGAGGAAGAGTTGAAAAGAAAGGGAAGGTAAGGCTTCTTTGGTTTGTTCATGCAGCAGAGCGACACCACGGACCAGGATGAAGAAGAAATACTTCAGCATAGAGAACATCTGCTGCTGTGATCACAGGAAACGTGAGCAGATTCTGGTTTCTCTTCTTTACTTACTAGTCCGCTGGTGTCCTGAGGTTGGCTGGGCTGTTTAATGGAAGGACGCGAGGATGAGGGAACATGGTGAGGGTAATGTCGTGGCAGGTGGTACACATGATGGGGGAAATATGGCTACGGGGGGAGAAAGAAGGGAAATTATGCACATTCGTTTGGGGAGACAAGAGGAGGCCAACAGAAATCATAAAATCATGGGGGGGGGGGTCATGCAGACAAGACAGAAAATGTGGGAATTGTTTTGGAGTGACTGGTTTTATAGACGGCTGATGGAGGAGCGCTGCGTCTCACCCGGTTGTAGAACGGGTGCTGGGGGCCCGTCATCCCGCTGAAGTAGGAGCTGTGGGGCTGCGGCGGCAGGGACCCGGCGAAGGAGCCGCTTGGGGAGCAGGCGGCGGAGAGCTGGCCGTACCCGGACTGGGGACGGGGCGCTGCCTCCTGCAGGGGCAGCGTGGGATAGGTCACCCCTCCTAAATGCATCTGATCCCTGGCCGCACGCACGTCTAAGAGAGGGCGAGGGGGGGGGGACAAACCAGAACACAGAGGAGAGTTTATCAGAGATGGCGTCTTGGCGATGACTATAAAGACCCTTCAGATCCACCCACGCTTCAATCATTCGGGTTTATTCTATGATCTCCAGAGGGGGAGTTAAAACAGAGCAGAAACACTTATCAAACATCAGATGCATGCAAGAGGAAACTTCTTGGATGCTCAAAGTCCTGCTGGGAATTTCAAGCATGTATCCGGTGTCCTGCATGTCCAAAATGGACTTTTATTCCAGCTTTCATTCCGGAGTGGTTTTGTTTTTTTGTTTTTTCTGCACAGATGTTCTGATTTTCTGTCCTCCTGGATTATCTGACAACCAGGAGGTGATTCACATACATAACCTGCTGCTCCTCACCATCCAATCACACAAAGCGGAGCGCATCGACACGTAAACAGGCTCGGGTAAAACCTCCCAAACGAAAGCGAAGGAGCACAAAGACGGAACAGAGCGGCTCTGTGTGCGCAGGCACCAGAATGTCTCGTAGTCATACAAGTGGCAGCTGAATGACGCGCCGAGTGAGACCCAATCCCGCCTGTGAACACAATGGGGCCCTTATGATGTGAGTCAGGCTCAGGGGCGGGTATCGCTGACAGCGCTGCCCACTGGCTGACCACAGGACACTGGGCATCAACCACCGACCGCTCGCTGGGGGCTGACTGGGCCTGCAGGGCTGCTCCGCTTCCTCTCCCTGAGGAGGTGGAAACGCACACCTTTACACGCATTTGCAGCCAACCAGAAGTTTTCACACTCCCTAAACATTTGGTCAGATTTTTTATTAAAGTGTGGCAAAAGAGTGGTTTAGCTTCAATTATGAAGGTTTTTTAAATATTTCAACTACTGCAGCTAAAATTATCTGGGTTTGTCACTTCCTAAATCTATTGATGCTTGATTTAGATCTGGACTTTGACTAGGACATTCTAATTCATCTTGTTGAAAGCTCAGGGTGGTTGTCCTGCTGGTATGGGGTGAATTTTACTCCATTATTGTTGTAATAAGAAACAAAAAACACTGTAAATTGAAAAATAAAATGCAATCTAGAAAGTTAACTTTGGAAAACATCAATCAAAAAACGGATTTGAGACAGTTTGACGTTGATGTTACTCTCAGATTTTGTTGTCCACTTAACTTTTTAAAATCATGTTTGTGTTTTATTTCAGATAATCTTTTTTTGTGTGTTCTTGAGGGTAAGTTTTACAAAATGCATTCTTTTTAAACTGCATTTTACCAATCACATTCTCTTCACTTCACAGAAGTGAAGAAAATGGGATTTGAAAATGGAAATTCTAAAGAATAAAATCTTTACGGCTCTAGCCAAAAACCAGAAATTTGAAAAGAAAGAGAAAATATTAAACCTGTAAAACGATAAAAAAAAAGAGAATTTTAAAATATAAGCCCACAAACAGTGTTTTGGAAAAATAGATTATGAAAAATAGAGAACTGCAAAGTTCTCAAAACATTTTGAGACGCCATTTAAAGTTTCATTTCTTGATTGCCCATTTTTCAAATTTCATAAAATGTCTTCTTTGGTGCAATAATAATGGAACAGAATTCACTCCAAATTCTAGGAGGTGAACCTCCACCCTAATTCTTCAGGGAATTAAATCAATCCATCCTCCCCATTATGTCTGACCAGCTTTCCCAATCTCTACTGAAAACAAAGGATCCCCACAGCATGACACTTCCACCACTATGCTAAACCTAGAATATGAAGCGTTTAAGCTTATGTGGAGTCTTTTCATACCACTTATCCTGATCTACCTAAATGGCTGACAGGAGGACTTTTTGTTAAAGGGCCTATATCCTGCTAAATCAACTTTTTTGACCTTTAAACTGCTCTAAGGCTCTAAGTTATTTCATGAAAATCAGGCAGAGTGGTATTCTATCTGATTCATGCATGTCTAAGTAATTCTAATGAGTTCTGCTGTCTGTGCAGCAGAGAATATCTACGTTAGAAGGTTCCCACCAGGAAACACCTACCTAAACAGCACTGTGCCGGCGCTGTAGACAAATCATTCAACTTTTTCCACAGACAAATAGATTTTATTGGAATCTAATACAAAAGAGCAAAACAGAGTGTTTTACAGCTGAAGAAGAAAGATAATTATAGATGATTTCCTTTCAACACAAAGGCATCGAAAGTATTCAGCCTCCTGAGTTCGTACTGGTACCACACTGACCTTTTGCAGATCTGTCATGGTTGATCTCTACCTCTCAAGCTCAGTCAGATTAGATGGAGAAGGTTTGTGAAAAGCAGTTTTTAGATTCTGATTGGGTTTGCATCTGGACTTTGACTGGGCCGTTCTAACACATGAACAGCTTGGTTTTTTTAGAGTTCCACTGTAGCTCTGGCTTCACGTTGAGGCTGCAAGTTGAAGCTCCGCCTCAGTCTCCTTTCTCTTGCTGACTCCAACAAGTTTCCTTCCTGAATTTGGCTCCATCAGCTCTGACCATCCTCCCTATGTCTGCCGAAGAGAAGAAGCCCCAGAGCATGATGCTGCCACCACCATATCTAACAGTGGGGATGGTGTGTTCACAGTGATGTGCAAAAGCAGCTTCTTCCACATGTTTGCTGGGTCCCCATCAGGACTTCTGACTCTCAGCAAACTGGACTTCATATTGTTTTCTTTTAACAACAGCTTTCTTCTCACTATTCTTCCATAAAGACAACGTTGGTGCACAACTAATAGCTGCACAGATTCTTCCAAAGCATCTCGGATCTCAGTGGCTCATCCAGAGTTACCCTCTTGGCTGTAAATAAACTGTAAATAGTAAATACACTGAATTGAATTGCTTTTTATTTTAACTCCTTGTCAAATATGGGGAATGACAATAAATTATTTTTTATTATGAGAAATGATAATAAATCAGTTTTTTCTTAGTTTTGAAGGTAATAAAAATAGTAAATGCATTAAAATTGGAAAAGACAAGTCTGCTTCATATGTCCAGTCCAGAATAATGAGTTAACATAAATGTTTAGCTTCTAGCCTCAGATTATGGATCCTCTAGATTATCAATCTTCATCCAGCAGCTCCATAGAACTAATGTTCTCTGTCCAACCTTTGAGACTTTCAGAGCGGCTGCCTCTGTACTGAAACTATGCTACAAATTAGGGAGAAACTGGAGGAAAGTGTTTAGACTCATTTTAATGAGGCTTACGAAAGCAAGCAGAACTTTTCACTTTGTTTGCAAAAAGAATAATAAAATAATTAATGATTTTTCCTCACATTAAATCTCGTAACAGAGCATTAAAACCTAAATAAATGAAAAGAATTTGATGACATATGAGGGTATTGCCGACAGAGTCTGGAGTTACTGGCTCTACGTCAAGCTGCAGATCTTGTCCACCTGTGTCCTCCAGTTCGTCCGTGTGGGTGGGACCGTTTCATTTCAGTGTTTTCACCACGCCAGCTTCACACTGGGCATCACTGACGCTCCTGTAAGGCCTGAGATGCCGCTTACGCATCCCAGCAGCAGTGGTGTCTCCGAGTCCAGCACTGATGCTCTTTTACGTCACAGTGACTACTAGCTGTGAAATCTGGAGAAGAACGGCGGAACAAGCTGAGCCGAGACAATGGAGGACTTTATTGTTCTGTTTTCACAGTCTTTGGTATAAAAACAGTTAAACACCCGCTTGGTGTTTAACTGTTTGAAAACGAGACGAGGAAACAAACAGCAAACTGTGAATTATGCTAAGCTATTAGCGGTGGAAAGAACAAAAAAGACAGATCAAACTTTTCTTTTCTGAGAAATTTTTAACAAATCAAAGATGTTCTCTAATGTAAGGCAGAGTTTGTAACATTTATGACCCAAACAATTTATGACCAAAGTCAATGCAATCAGCTGGTTTTCCTGTAGATAGAAAACTTTGTATCAATTTGACTCTTTATGATCTGGTTGAACTGTAAAAGTGCCTTGAGATGACGTGTTGTGAATTCTGGCGCTATATAAATAAACTGAATTGAATTGAATTCGACGTCGTTTCAAATGCTGAGGGGCCAGCAACTTCAAAGTAATAACTCAGGTTAAAGCAGGAAACTAAGCTGAACCATAACAAGGTTCCAGCAGCACCTCTAGAAGAATAGGGGTGAGAAAAAATACCCCATAGAAATGCTAGGTTAAAGGGTGAGTTGATTTTTGTTTGGGTTTTTGTTCTTGTTGAGTGGAGTTTACATGGTAGCCTAGTCCTACAATCTTTTAATTACCACAAGCTGGTGGTGTACTATTCCCACCCAAATAGGGTATTCTATTTATTTATTTGTTATATTTATTTTTGGTCACTTTTCTGGTCACTTTTAGTTTATTTATTCTTTGTCAGTATTTAATAACTAATCAGGTCTCTTAAGTTATTTTTCTTTTTAAAACAATTCTGTTATGGTTAAAAAGTTGGTTAAATAAATATTTAATTGGAAGTCTGTGTTTGTGTTCTTTTATTAAAAATTAAATCATTTAGCAATATCATAAAAAGTCCAGGCAGAGCTGCACACAAAAATATAATATGGTTTCAAATCTTTTCAATACTTATCGCATATCGATCAATATGCATTTTTTTTTTTATCGATAAGCTTTTTTTCTATATCGTCCAGCCCTAAAGTAAAAGCTAAAAAACATTTAGTTTTACACCAAACCTGTACATAAATAAGCTGCTTTTTTCATTACTGACAATAAAGTGAACTAAATGCTTCCCGTTTTTGGTCAGTTAGATCTGAACTGCATCTATTTTCTAATTCCAGGATGTGTCTGTGTGGCCCTGTGATTAGGGTTGGTCATCTGTCCATGAACACCTGGCCTTTCACCCAATGGTGGCTGCAGAGAGGCATCTCTACTCATTGGGTATAAACCAGTAAACTGATGTGACACTGCTGTTTAAGTTAAAAACAGCTTTATTTATTTCCCCATGAAGTAATAATTTGACCGAATCAAAGGTTGGAGTTTGACTGATTCATTCAATTAGATGCTACTCAGATGTCTTTGTAAACGGCGTCAGGAGAGGCCAGAAAGCTCAGAGACGAGTGTTTACAAACCTGCTATGATCTCCCTGAGTTTGGGGTCAAGGTTGACGGTGCAGGGTAGAAACATCTCCACATCTCTGGCCACGAGAACGGGCGTCCTGGAGGAGAGGAAGACCTCAAAGCTGCGGATGTCTCCATCGATTTCCAGCAGCGGCTCCACATCCTTGGTGGTGGGGATGTTTTTGGAGATTCTTCAAATAACAACAAAGAAATTAAACGATTTACTCCAAAGATTATCATCTGAAGCACACATTAAACTTTATTTACCATCAATTTCAGATTAAGAAAACACTGAATTTCCTCTAAATGTGTGACTTTTACGTTCATAGCAGATGACAAAAAGTGCTACGTACTGATGTGGGGGAGAAAAGGGGAAATAGCAAGCCGTGCTGTTAAGATTAAAAAGATATGCCAACGGTCATCATCATCATCATCATCATGAGAGCAGAGAGATAACCGGATTTAGAGAAGGCAAGATAGTAAAAGGGGGGGGATGTTTGGGGACAGATAGAGTGAGGGATGTTATCTCCTCTGAGCAGAGGAGGAAACCTGAGAAGATGACAATCAGGGTAATTTAGCAAGCAGCAGACGGAAGCTGGTCATGATGCGCTGCTGCGGTTTTAACAACATGTTTATCACAGGCGTAAGTAAACACCAATGTTTGAAAACTGCTGTATTTCCAGCCTTAAAGGCCTCAAAAATGTCCACCCCTTAAACAGTTAATGCACAAACTGGTAGTTAGAGGCTTAAACAGACAAACTTCTGAGTATAAAACATGAAATCATTTTAATCTTTGTTGCTACACAGGTGGAATGATAATTGGCTCATTACTTGGTAAATACTAGACTGTATAACAAGAGATGGACAGATACAGGGTGATTTAGGCTACTGCCAACACCAATTATTTTGACAACAGTCGAAGCTGATCTCTAATTTTTTGGGGCGGGTTCTTAAGGCCCATATTTCTTTTTTCTCTCCCCCATTTGTACAGAACCCCCTCTAAACCAAAGAAAGACAGAAAGAAAAATTCTTAAAGCCCATTTTTCTTTTTTTCCCCCCTCCATTTGCAGACAAAATCCCCACAGAGATAAATATCACACAAGCCTCTAAACAAAACATTTATTAACAAATCAAAGAAAGCATTGACAGTGGAGGAAGCAGTAATATATGTCTGTCAAGTCAAGTCTGCTCTGATGCATGCTGTAAATAGGGAGGGCGAGAACAATATCCGGGAACTTTGTCTGTTCCTCGGTCCGTTGTTCTTGTGAATTGGAACATCACTAGGGCTGAGGCTGATGACGCTTCTCGAGCACACGGATCACATGAGAACGCACAAGTACACATATTGAGAAACGCCCCAGAGAGGCTTATTGAGATGGATGGGTGAAGGCGGCTAACCTGACTCCGCCAGATGGATCTGCTTCGCATGTCCATCTGGAAACCTTCCGTTGAAGTAATTTTGGGAAGGGGCGAAAATACTGGTTAGCTGATTGGCCTATGTTGGTGATAGACGGGCCAAA
>JAGKQL010000009.1:37115224-37142648 GCA_018398635.1 Cyprinodon brontotheroides
ATATATATATATATATATATCTATATATATATATAGATATATATATACACACACACACACACACACACACACACACAGATATACACACATATATACACATACATGCAAATATACACACATACATACACATACATACAAACACACACAAATATACATACATATATTTCACTATATGTGTAAATGAATGAAGTATTTATATTTTCAGCTGGTCATGCTGCATTGTTATTCTGGGAGTCACAGGCTGAAAAGAAAAAAACTTTTTTTTTTTTGAGGACTGGAAAAGTTAACAAGCGTTTATTAACGAAAAAAGAATAGGGCCCCACTATTTCTGTTAGTGAGTCAGTATTGCTTAGCTTATTAAAGGGCTTCACATAAAGGAAATAACCAGCATGCGCTTTGGAATCGCTTCTTTACTGCAGTGCATAATTGTCAGTAAATGACACTAATTGTGCCAATTAAAGTAATCCTGGCTGAACAGAGCATCCTGTTAATTTTTCAGTATTAGGAGCTGGATTTACTCTAATTAAAAGTGAATTGCTGGAGTATATGAATGCAGACAGTTTTTAGTGTCCAGGGAATTTATCTGGTGTGAGAACTAGCTTAAAAATGGTGACCTACTGTATATACATTCTTTAATTTAGTGGTTTAAGGCTTTTTAAAGACCGAAGCTTGCATGTGAGCACAGTAACCCTGCAGATGAAGCATGATTTCTGTTCCTCTGCCTTGTTCTACTTCCTGCACCGTGAGAATCTGTGTGAGCGTTCGCATGTTTGCTGAACACGACCCGCATCTCGGGGTCTGATTAATTACACCGACTCTCAGAGGAGTTGGAGGCGACATATGTTCGTGCACTGGTGTGAGCTCTTCGTTCACGTGTGTGAAAATGCAAGCCGGTAAGTGAGTATGATGAGTAGCGAATGCACTCGGTTTACAGGAGCCTGTAGGAGGGTACGTGCATTAACTGTAAAACGTGTTGGAGAACAGTGTTTCATGAGTTTGTGGCCTTCAAATAGTTTGTGTGAATGAAAGCGTGGGTGTGTGCTGAACGGGAGCCTCTGCTGCAGCACCAGAGGCACGGTCCGGAGTGCAGCAGGGGCATCCTGGCACAGACGGGGCACCAGATGTCGGAGCGGAGCAGGAACCTGCTCAGTGGACCAGTGACACTTTTTCTAGGGCTGAATTTGGATCTGGGCTTCCAGGAATAAACTCCCACTGATGGTCTGACTAAACCCGCCTCACACACAACAAGGTCCAAATATGTTAAGCTGTGGCTACTGCACTGGAAACCAGTCAGAGCTCGCTTCAAGAACGTCTGAAATCAACTTTTATTTCTATTGACTCATTTAGTTCAACGTTTCTCTCCAGGGTACATCTACCTGGAATAAAACTTCATTATTTTAATGAAGTCATGTAAATATCTAGAAAATATACTTAATCCATTTGAATATTTTCATACTTTAATGGGACTCTATGTGACAAAAATATTCTTAAAAAACAACAAAAAATATAGTGTCCAAATTTGCTTACAGAACAAAGTCTGTGCTGAGCGTGGAATGGACGACATAGATGGAAAATAATATCTTGATACTTTAAAGGTGAGTTTACTGGGTAAGATTATCACGACAATTTCTGCCCCAAATATTAAGGTCCATCTGAAGGGGAGGTACAGATTATCGGGGGGGATAATCCTAACATGTGCGGCGTATTTAGACTCGTTATTGACTGGTACAGATTTATTTAAAGCCGGGGCGTACACTATGTGATTTTTTGGCCTTTTCAGGGCGTTTCTCCAGTTATGTGAGAATTTTTCCATCAGGCCCGACTTTTTTAGCCTGATGGTGCATCATGTTAACTGATTAATGTCAGCCAGATGCATGTCTCGCAGCTCCGCCTAGCTCCACTCACATACACATCTGGGAACCTCGGCCATAGGAATTGCCTTTTCTGAAGGCTGGGCCTTATCAAAACTCCCTTGCATATGATTGGATAAGCCACTTGTCTGTCATCTTTCTTTATTGACGTGCTATTTCAACTACACTCACACGACCGAAGCTAACCCGCGGACGCTGTGAGAGGAGGAGCCATTTGGTAGATCAAGCTCTTGCCAAATCCGGTCGGGAGAAGGGCGAAAACATCGTTTCCACCAACAAAAGCCTTTAAAGCCGTTCTCGATGTTCTTTTAATGAAACAATATCAGATAGGATTGGACAACACAGAAGAAATAGCAGCATCAATGCTAACGCTTGCTTCCTCGTCTGCGAAGCCGCCATTGTTGTTGGAATCTCACGGTCGCTTCTCCCACTCCAGGACACACCCGCCTTGCGTCCTGATTGACAACAGACCATAAATTTGGGTGGGGAAAATCACTTTCAATGAGCGAGGTTCCTGGATGTATGTGAGTGGAGCTAGCGGGGAGGCAGACATGCATCTGGCTGTTGTCAGGTTAGCATCATCTAGTGTACAGAGGGGGTAAACAAGGGCGGTCAACACCTCACAAACTCACTCCCAATCAGAAATCGTAAGGTCGAGAGAAAATCACACATTTGTAATTCAGTCGGCCGTCGTAAGGTAAGGGTCGTGGGCAATCGCTTAGTGGGCAAACACAAGGATTCTTCTTCTTCTTCCTCTCTCAGATGAAAACACAGAAGCTTGGCGGATGCAATTGAGTGAAATGGAGTTCTTTCTGTAAAACTGACAGACCGTAGTAGCCATGTTTCCTCAGCCATGTCTTTGTCCAAATATGTCGTCTCCTTTTCTTTTTAGGGCTTTCAGGACAAAATCGCACAAATTGCCAAGGCTTTGGTTTCACTCTAGTGAGCTTCATATTTCTCTTCTATACAAAACAAGGCTTTGTTGGGCTACTGTATAAACCTCAAACTCAATGCCATTTCTGACATTTCGAATTGGAAAAAGCTTCCTGGATGGGAAGAGAAACGTCTTCCAACTTGGAAACAAAGTCCATTGGATTGCTTTTTAACTTTTTGGGAATCTTCTCCAACTCGTTTGGCTTCCGAGTCAGAGTAGCGCCAGGGTTTATACAGGAATTAGTGACTGTATTTTATTGCTTTTTAATGCTCTTACAAATAATTTTAATGTCCCGAATTCCTTGTTTTGCAGCCACTTTTGTTTAAATGTGTGCATTTTCCCCATTCTCTAGCCTTTTGTCTGCCTTAAGCTTTTTTTTATGAACATATGGCTTTACGATCAACCGGAAGCTGTTCCTAACTCGACTCGCCAGATGGATTTGCACCGCATATCCATCTGGAAACCTTCCTCGAAGTAATTTTGGAAAGGGGCTTAAAATATTGGTTAGCTGATTGGCCTATGTTGTTGGTGATAGACGAGGGCCAAATAGACCAATCAGATCAACTTAAGCATATGACGCATCAACAGAGCAAGCCACTAAGAGGAGCCAATTGATAGATCAAACTCTTGTCGTAGAAACCAGTCAGGAGAAAAGCAAAACATCTTTCCCTCTGAGAAAAGCCTCCAGAGCAGTGTTTTGCTCTTCTTTCAGTGAAAGAAATATTCGATAAAACTTGCTTGCTCGATAGCCAACGCTAACGCTAGTTTTTCATCGGCTGAAGCCGCCATGTTCTTTAGACTGAACTGTATGCGTGCTTCTCGTTGCGCGTCACACCTCAACCGCCTTCAGCCGCAAAACGCTGATTGGACGCTCGCTTGGTGAACAGCTCCAAATTTTCTTTAACGAGGAGAGTCTCCCAGACTGATCTGGCGATAAGTGAAACTCTTGAAAGCTCAGCGAGATCAGGATGGTCTCACGGAGGCTAAGCAGTTCCATGCAAACATCCGGAACCGGTTATATCTGGATATATCGGACGAAACTGTTTTTATAAATGTATTATAAAGCATTTTAAATGCCACGACAATTTAATGAATGTTAATGCCAATTAACGTCTTAATTTAAAAAAAAATTATAATTGGATGACTTTTAATGATTTTCAATGACCCACAGAAACCCAGTGTGAGCAGGTAGATCGCATCAGAGCGCTGAGGCCAGCACGGTGTGAGAGAACAAAACATCGTGAGCTGTGAACTTTTAAACCCTGTGGTTATGTCTTACAGTGTGAGCTGTAGCTGCGAGCAACAATTTATAATAAAAAAAAAATCATACATATGGTTTATTGGTTCATAATCTGAAAATAACTGAATGCATTTTGATTGATTTTACTTGACCATACAGTTACAGACATGCATGTTTTTTTTCCCCCTTCGCTACATCCCATTATCCTGGATGGAATCCAACATTCGGACCATTATGGAAATAAATCACTCAGGTTAATAAGCGATTACACATTCTCCATCAGATTAAGGAAGGCTGCAGGGACCTGCTCCCAGGATGGGATTTAGCCCTGGACTCTCCTTGCCATGTGTGGTCCAAAAAGCCTGGTTGTTTCAAAGAGAGTGAAAGAAAATGCTCTTGGAACTTGACTTTTATCTTTTGGTGAGAATAGTCTCTGATACGTTAAAGGATTGAGATTTAAAAGTAGCTTGTGAAGGACTGTAGAAAAGGGACTAATTAGCAGTTCTTGTAGTGCAAACATTGTCCCGTTTTAGATGAGAAATGAACAGCATTTCTGCTGATCTACATTACTGATGAGCACTAAGATCTAAAAAGAGAAGAAGAGAAGAAGAACATGTTGCCTTGTGACTGAGATGCAGGGCGACAGTTGACCTATAAGGGGGCTGACTCACCCCCGCGTTCACTTCACCACTAATATATTCACTTAGTAACGCTCAGGGGGTGTGTGCTGCTGCTCTGTAAAAACGCTGAAAACATTGCCCTCATGCCAACACAACAAATGTGATAAAGTAATCCTGCGGGACAGATAAATTAATCAAGTGATAAAATAAAAGTTAGGAAAACAAAATAACATGACATTTGTTTGGAAATAAAATAAAACCAGCTGACAGGATGAATAAAGAGGAACTGCTTTTCATTGAACACGCAGGAGAAGGAGCAAGAGGCCGGTGGAAGCACATGAAGTGGTCGAACAAGGCTGACTGAAAAACGCAGAAACTCGTCGAGAGAGAGAGGGAAAAAAAGGACGTGAAGAGTGTGAGAAGAAAGAGGAAGAGGCGAGCTGAGACATAAAAAGCTACACGGACGGAGGCCTGAGTCTTATCAGCATAGATTGCTGAGAGAGATACGGGCCAGCAGACAAGGCGCTGTGTTTAGCCTGTTTGATATTTCCTGTCATCATCATTAAGTCAGCTACGGCCGCTGAGGAACAGAGCTGCCATTTGGAGAGACACCCAGAAAAGGAGGAAGATAAAGACGGACAGGATTGTTGGTCAAGAGCGCAGAGAGAGCCGTACCACAGCTAATGAAGCAGTGCCGTCATGGCTGCTGCAGTATCCCATCTTTATTAGGAGGCTGAAATTCTTCTTGCAATGTAATTACAAAAATCTGCGGCTCTCTCTGCAGCCCAAACGAACTGCATGTAATGTGGCTGGGAAGCTTGTTGAAGATTTGGGGGGTGGGGGGATGGAGCCGAGTAGCTGACAGTAACGGTCTGTGACACATCCCCGCCGCAGGAGTCGTGGGCGCTAGTGTATTGTGACAGAGTGCGACCTTTAAAGGCCAGAGATTGATGCACAGCAGCTCCTAAACCCAGAGACTCTTTCAGTCCACCCCCACCCCTCCCGACTGCAGCCAGTCAACTAAAACATAAAAGCCTTCTTGACCTCAAATGGACAAAAAGTCATACGGGGGCCCGGGCCCCGACCACACGGTGAATCTGTTAATAAGCTCTACATGCTGCTAACTGCTGTTACCTTAAACTATGTGATCAATTACTGAAATCTGCCAGCTGCCAATTAATATCAAACTCCCAACTAATTGTACGCTGATAATGTGCTTTGAAAAGGAAGTCCACTACTGCCACCTGCTGGTTATATTTACCAACATCAGGCTCTGTTTTCTGCAAATGAAGTGCACAAAATTATACTTTAAATTAAAACTAAAATAATTTTTAACAGATAAAGGTTTCCAAATATTTCACAAAAATAATGCATCAGCCTGGAAACCTCCTAAAATAAACTTAATTACTTCAATCAATATTCATTTATATATTTTGATATTTAATTTCTAAAATATTTTTAAATGACATTGAATCATTTAATTATTTCAAATGTAGTTTTTATTTTTTCTATGGCAATAGCATTAAGTTTAAAGTCATGGTGAAATTATATTTAAATATCAAATAATTCTGGCTTAAACACATGTATATAAATGTAATCTTTATTAGACAATATTGTCCCAAAGGTATTATTTTTATATTTTTAAATCCTGTCTTAAAATCTTTTTTTTTTTTTTATTGTCTTATGCAAGCCAGTTAATTATATGTCAACCTTGAACACCCAAAATTCGGCCAACCATCCATCAATCAACCGTCAATTATCAATCAATTTTTTTTTCGGTCATAGCATCTTGATTCATATGTCGCAGCTAATATAATGCAACGGTTGAAATCAGAATCCTTTTTCCTTTCCCATTGAGTTGCGTCCCAGTGTTCACGGGGATGGACGCCTGTGTCTTCAGCATGAGCTAACAGAACTGGCAGCGCTGGCGAGGGCAAGGGCTCAAACATGTACGGGCTGGAAGCCTTCTACACCAAACCAAGCTTCTGCCGCTCTGGCGCCCTCTCTTTCCACAACATCTTCGGTCCTCGCTTTCTCCTCTAAATAAAATGGATGACGGAGGAGACTCCATCCACCCACCTCTGACACTCGGGAAACTCTCCTCCTCTTTGCATGTTTCCTCTGTCCATAGCGCCTCCTTGACAGCGCCGCTTTTTAAGTCACTGCAGACTTAGTGCTACTTTGGTCCCAATGGAATTTGACACTGGGAACCTGCTAGCACTAAGTTATGTTAACTGGTTAGCAAGATGCTTCCGGCTGACAAACCAGCTACAGCCAGACTTGCTTGCGTAACCTTCTGCCACAACAATCCCGCCCCTTGATAATCTAGTATCAATCTTATTCACTTTATTCACTCGTATAAAGTCGTAAGCTTCCACTTGGGAGAATTCGGAAATGCAAAGGTTGGAACGGCCGCTTCCCTACCTACTTTACCTCCTCCAGGCCAGTAAGTGGCGCTCTTGACCGATAACTAGGTCCGCAACAAATACGCTCCAAAGCTCGATGCTCGATCAACGTTCATTCTGGTTTTGCTCGTTTTGATTTGCTTTTGTCAGCTTACATCTGCGCAATCTAGCACAGAGAAGAAGACATTTCTTAGCTTAATCAATGAGCTATTAGCATCTGGCGACGTCTGAGCTCTGAATCACGTGACTTCAACCTGCTATTCCTATTGGTGCAGAAACGTCCCGCATCGACGTTGGCATGTTAACCAGAAGTAAATATTTATAGTTTTTTGGACACATCGAAATGTATTAAACAAATATTTATATATATCTTTTATAAACTTTATAGTTTTTTTCCCACCACTCTAGACATGCTGCATATGTAGTATATTTGAAAAATTGCTTTGATTAAAAAGTTGAAGCTTTGACCTTTAATTGGAAATTTAATTTCGCATTTTACATTTAATTTGCAATATTTATTATTCATATCCTATATTAGATAAATAAATATTACATTGACATATTTCATGGTACATTTATTTATTTATTTTAGTTACATTTTTCTTTTATGCTGTATTTTGGCGTCCATATATACCTCAGAGATCACATCACCCCGAAGTGAAAACCTTCTTGCAGCTCCCACTGTGGGAACCCCTTGTCTAGGGCATTAGAGCCCATTTCTCGATGTTTACTGGTGAAAAATAAGAGGGCACTTAAAGGTGGAGGAAAAGCATAGAGCCATCTAAGAAGTTAATGAAATCCCTTCAAATTTCTCACATCTCTGAAGTGATTCCATCAGAAGTCCCTAATCAGTAGACTGTGTCCTTCTGTGTGTGATTTGATCTCAGTATTCCCATTCCCATGGTGGAGGAAGTGTCATGCTGTGGGATGCCTTCCTTCCCCAGGGAAAACAAAGCTGGTGAGAGTTGATGGAAACATGGATGGAGCTAAATCCAGAACAGTATTGGACAAAAACCTGTAGAAGACCTGAGTCTGTGGTGGAGGTTCTCCTTCCAGCTTGAGAACCGCGCTGAACAATCATCTAGAGGTTAGATTAGAGGGTTTGATCAAAGTAGATGTGCTGGACTGAATCCTCTAATTAAATTATAGACCTAAATCCAAATGTTCCAGATCCGTTTCAGTCAGATTGGCTGTCTTCCATCCAACATGACTGAGCCGGATCCAGTTTACTAAGAAGGTTTGCAAAGATGCAAGGGAAACTAAGCTCTGATCGTACGTGTGAGTCTTTAACCGAGGGGAGTCGGGTATAAACGCACACCCCAAAAAAAATACCTACAGAGCATCATTTCCCTTCCGCTTCACAAAGACACACTACGAAGAGATAGTATAGCTAATGAAGATCCTGTAAATACATTAGTGCTGCAAATAAGGATTATTTTTGCAAATCAATTCATCTTTTGATTCTTTTTTCAATTAATCGATTAATAATCAGATAACCAAATGCTCCTTAAAGATTTTTTATGAAATCAAACAAGGTAAAACTAAAACTTTTTCACTTGAGGAGTTCTAGACAGAACATATTGACAGACAAAAACATTTTTTTAAATCTTCAATGCAAAATGTTTGCATATTATTTTTTTACAATGTTAATATAAGACGTATGTAAATTAGCAACTATGCTATAATCTGGCTCTTTTACAATCTGTACAGAAGTATAAGATTGTTCATTAAACACAATAAAAACAATTATTGCTCTAAGTTGGTTGCTCTGACAGCTAAAGGCATGTTTTACAGTCTATTTTCCAGTTAATGGTTAATTTATTACTAAATTAGTTGACGGTTATCTTAACAATCAATAAATATGATTAGTTGTTTTAAGCTCTAAGCGCATAAATACAATAAGGTTCCTTTTAGAACTGAACTGAACTCATGAGGTTATAAAAACCTTGGAAGTAAGGAGGCGCCTTGAAAAAGTGCAGGTAAAGGAGCATCAGGAAAGCTGGAACCTCTGCGGTTTGTGGGGGGGAGGGGGTTACCTCTCGTAGACGGTCTTGAGTGTGATCTGATCCGACACTCCTTCAGCCTCCTCCAGGAACAGGATGATCCATGACGTCCTGTACGGCCACTCCTCCGTCAGGTGGATCCACGACGCCAAGCGGTCCCAGTTGAAGAGGATCTGATTGGCCCGCAGCAGACGACCTGTCCACACCCATGCAGACGATTTAGGCTCCACACCTGCTCCACTGTAACCTGAATATCACCCTCACCATATCTGATTTGTACATTAAACATTATATATTTGGTTCTTACTGTAATGCTAATGTTAGTGTTGAACTTTAAAATCCTTTTTAGTTCTTTTACTTTAATTTTGTGATGAATATTGCACGTTTATAATTCCTGTTCTAGTAGCTCTTGCGTCCAGCTGTAGATGCCATAAAGTCCAGACATTAAATACAGTAAAATGTATTTAATGTTGGTATATTAGTATGAATATTTACTTACCCTTTTTTGTTGTTTAAGTTAAGGGTTAATATATGGACAAATAGAAATGCTAATTATTTGGAACAGTTAATGCTGCATCACATCCACATATGATCACCTGGCTAACAATCTAGGTCGGCCCCTGCAGACAGGGAAAGTGAGACTGCGTCCTTTCAGCTAGCTGACCTGCAGTGCACAGTAACAGGCTGATACGATGGCTGTGCTCTTAGATGTTCCAGCTTAGAGCAGACCTGCTCATTCCAACCATCTTGAAACTGTATTTCTAAAACTTTACCTTCTTAGCTTTGGAGGGTTAAGAAGGAAAAAATGAAATAAATCAATAAAGCATAAAATATAGTATTATAAATGTATAATAAAATAAATGAATGTACCCTAAAATAAAAAGGCCCCACTAATATTATCAAATTAAGTAATATTACTACTTTTTAAATAATATTTCATTATTTCACTATTAATTTGTTTTATATAAATTACTTTATTTAAAAAATATTATTATTTAATCTCATTATTTAAAAGTTATTTTTAATCGTTTAAAGGCACATTTCATTACTGAATGATGTATTAAATAAATAAATTATACCTTTAATCATTAAATGGTACATTTATTCATTTAATTTTGTCCTCTCTAACCCTCCGTACTTACAGCCTCAGGACTCTACAGTAACACCTGACAGAAACAGCTTTAACTTCATTTAAATTTGCCCAGGATTCTTTTCAACAATAATAACTACTTTTATTCAGAGCATTCCTTTATAGCATTTAGTTGTGTAAAAAAAAAAAAAAAAAATTGTAAGTTTTAGTTTCATTAGCAGCTCAATGGTCCCGTCCTCACCGGTGATGGACACGATGTTGAGAAGCCTCCTCATGGTCTGCGGACTGATGTCACAGAACCAGTCCTCAGTCACCAGCAGCTTGGTCAGGTCGAAGGACATTTGCCTGGTGAGGGTCCTCTGCATCTGCCGACGGCGATACGTGTCCTGGACAGGAGAATCAGAATAACGGAGTTCGGTTTAAAGTGTGTGGATCCCGGACGCCTCGGCCCCCTGAGGTACGATAAGCCTTATGTGTTACAGCTGATACCAGACTTAGACTTAGACAGATTTATTTGTCATTTTGTTTACACCCAGTGTGGAAACAAAAAGAAATTTCATTTGAACAGCTCTCTGGACATATTTTTGAAAGTTTCCAAGCATTCCAGTATCCATGTATGTGTGGCATTGAGTCGTAGGCTTTCTTATAGTCAATCCAGGCAGTGCACAGATTTGTCTGCCTGGTCTTACAGTCTTGAGTGACAGTGACAGGAGCTTCCATGTTGTACATAGGCAAAGTTATTGGTCGGTAGTTGGATGGGATTGTTCCCTTCTGGGGATCCTTTATGATCAGGATTGACCGTCCTTGGGTTAACTATTCTGGGTGGGTCCCATCCATCAGCAGTTGGTTCATTTGTGCTGCGAGGTGTGCATGAAGCATGAAGTGCGGTTGGTTTTTTCAGCCAGTAGGTGTGGATCATGTCAGGGCCTGATCTCTGCTTCTGTCGTAGGTCAGCCGCCCTTACGTTTAGTGGGCTTGTTGTTGTTGGGGCTGGGGACCCAATCTCTGTGTGTTGGAAATGATGATATCTCCCTACTGACCTGTTGTCCTGACTCCCCCTTGCTGCAGCATGTCAGTTGTACCTCATCAATTTCTAGCTGTGATAGGAGCTGCCGTTTGCGGACGTTTCAGAACACTGTGTTAGTAGTTGCTTCTTTGTCAATGAACAATGGTTGTTGGAGCTGCCATAATTCACATAGTCTCTGCATGTAACCTCTCTCTCACTGGGTACGCTTGTATAGTAGCATTTTATCAGTTCCAAGTTTTCTGCTCTAGTCCCTCTATGTCTTGTTCCAGTAGCCAATTTGTCATCAAGTTGCCCTGGTTCCCTAGCAACTGACGCAGACCTTGTTAACCCGGGCGAAGTCCGAGCCGGTATGGCTCTTGTATTTGCGTTTTCACTCATGCCTGATGTAGGCCACTAAGCACAAAGGACCTTGCCTAAGGTTCCACCTGGATGTCCATGCCGGGAATCGAACCCACAGTCACCTGTAACAAAGTCGTGTTACACCTACCGAGAACTACTGATGTATATATATATATATATATATATATATATATGCGATATATATGATAAACCGTCATAAATTACAGGGATAGGGGGTTCGACACAATGTCTTGGTCTCGGTTACGCGTGTGTTTAAGTTCGAGTTCATAAGCTGCTCCTTTTTTTCTCATAGAAGAGGAAGCGTGGCGGTACACTCCAGAGCAGAAGGTGGCGGTACTGCGACCAAAAGCCAACCGCCAGTAGTAAACAAAAAGAAGAAGAAGAAGTGAAGCAGCTTAGCCGGGTGTAGCAGGGAAAAAATCAGTTGTTGTGGAGAATTGTGTGGGTATGGCGAGGTGGGGAAGAACAGGAGTTGGAAGGCTGGCGCCAGCAGCACTTTATAGGTCTCGCTGTATGGGACATCACTTTGCATTTAGAGTGACCTACGCATGACGGCGTGAAAAGAAAGTTGTGGATAAAAGTGCAACAGTGTGCAAGCATTGTGCAACACGCTTTTGTTTATGCTAACAGCAACATGTCATGCTAACCCCTAAGTCCCTCATACTCCGTCAGCAACCCCCGCTGCGCTCCAGACCGGCTGCTCAAAAAGCAAAGCCTACAGCCCCCACTGTGGCTCCCCTCCGCTCCTTGGAGATGGTAGAGGGCTCTGACAACAGCCAGAGTTCCTTGCGGAGATGGTAGAGAGCATGCGCCAGATGATTAAATTCAAAGCAGCAAAACATGCGGCGGGAAATGATCCAGGGTTTCTGCCGGATCATTTTTTTTAAATAATTACAATCATTATTTTGGGGGATTTTTTTCATTACTTCCATAAATTTTATGGGATTTCGGGCCGTAACAATCAACATGCTTATCGAGATCGAACCAAAACCGTGACCAGAAGGAAGCAATGAATCCAATGTGAACCGAACGTGGATTTTGTGAACCGTTCCACCCCCAATATAATAAAAACTGTTTTCTCACCCCTGGGTAAGAAAATTTAGTGTAATGTAAATCCTCAAGCTCGGTCCTCTAGAGAGGCCTGGGAGTTTGAGGGGGTTCTGGCTTGCAGTATCTTAGCTGTTCCTGGGAATACTGGCGCTTCTTGGACAGAGACACCTCTGAAGTTTTACCTGGAATCTGCTGTAGCCACTCTCTCTCCCAGTTTCGGGGGTCACAGCCCCTAGTGTCTAACAATTGCACCACTGGCACCACTGCTGCTCTTACTTTCCACATCTTTTCTACACAGCTCCCTCCCTTCAGTCCTTGTATTTCTCAAGCGCTACCGTGTTCTCTTCTTGATGCTGCTGTCGCTACAGGATTGCCACATCTATCACTACTACCCCCTTCTTCTGCTGTTTACAATGCTCCATCAACACGATGTCTGGTTAGTTAGCCATCACCTGTTTTATCCAAGCCTGGATCTTGGGGGAGTCCCCATAGGATCTTAGCTTCGGTCTATTTCTCAACTTCCTTAGGAGGTGTCTTCCAGGCACGTGGCCTTGTGGATCTCCAGCCCATACTCAAGGGCAGATGCTCCTGTACACTATGACAGCTGGCCTGGTTGTGGCTGCTCCATGTATGCACTTCACTGCTTTACCATTTTACACCTAGCATGTGCTATATTGCTTTGCACTTTTCAGTCTGCATCGTGGGTCCTGCCGGGGTATGTACGCCGAGAGCCTCTTATTGATCTTGTGCTGAGTGCACCATTTCTTGTGCTGCCCATGATTAGTGCCTCTGTGTGTGCTGTCATCCTTCAGTCCAGCCTTTTCCAGCCACTGGTAGGATTTTTTTTTGATGTCAGCACCCTATCTCCTATTTGTGTCTGTGGTATACGCCACGCGTAGCAGGCAGGCTTTGTCCCTCCATGATGGTTCTCCTTCCTCCTTCCTCTTTCTGTCCTCACTTTTCGGTTTTTTTCTCCTGCCTGAGGTACTCACCAAGCCATTTGTCTATATATATATATATATATATATATATATTTATTTATTTATTTATATATATAACTTATATATATATATATATATATATATATAGGTTATTGCTAGTTATTAATATATATACTACACACACACACACACACACACACATAACAATGTCACGGTAAAATCCTTTCTAATCTTTAGCGTCGTCAGGCTGCAGCCATGTATCGAATTGCTTGTGTTTCTGCCACTTTTGTTGAAATGAGCATTTTCCCCATTCTCTAGCTTTTTCTCCGCCTCAAACTTCTTTTCCAAACATACGGCTTTACGATCAACCCGAAAGCTTTAATTCATCTTTTCTAAACTATAAGGAACCAGTTATATCTGCATATAAATGTGTTATTAGTCATTTTTTTTAAATAAAGCATTTTAAATGCCACAATCAATCACATTTAATGAATTAAAAAAATAATAATGTATACTTTTAATGATTCTTTAATGACCCGCGGAAATCCTGCTCTAGTTTACCTGCTTTAAAAGCAGTTATAGGCTCTGCTTTGGATCATTATCCAGCTGGAACGCCAAACAGTGTCCAAATTTCAACCATCTGACCCAAACATGTTCCCCTCACATAAAAGCAAATTGGGTTAAATGATCAGGAACCAGCAGAGCTCAAGTTTGCCAGGCAGGGGAAACATCAGCGTCAGTGTCATATCACCAAAAGGACGATGTCTAGAAGACACCTCCTCTGCATAAATAACCATCCTAAGCTGCTCAGGTGGACCCCATTAGCAAACTATCAGACAATGCTACAAAACGTGTAAAGAAATACTTCTAGAATATTTTCCTCATTTTTTCCCTATTCATTGATTATGTTTATTAAGCATAAGTCTAATAACCAGCATGCTTCTAACTTTGCGTTATTAACGAATTTTGCAACAAAGTGTGTATGACAAGAGCAGAACAAAATAAACCTGTCAAATGTGTGTAATGGAAGGGGCGGGGCTTAATGTCTATGGTCCATATGCAGAAGTGCTCCGTGTTGAGAAGCTGAAAAGTTAGACCCACACATGTACAGTCTATCATTGAAAAATGGAAAATCCATTTGAAAGCTGAAAACAATAAATCTATTTGTCTTTTTCACTTCTTCCTATTTCAAGTTAGCGCTTCCTCCTGCAAAGATGCAGACTTCACAGAGAAGTATTCCTCCAACAAAGAGCCAATAGTAATGACGGGGGGTGGGGGGGGTCTCACAGGAGGGAGGACGGCATCAGCTAAAGCAGCAGAGTCACTTAGCCTCCTGCCAGCAGACCTGGTGCCAGTGTTTTGTCACAGGGACCCACTGCTGCTAGGCCTTGTCATTAGGCTGTGGCAACACAGCAGGAAGGATAAACAGCCATTACATCAATTACAGCAGGAACCCTGGCCGCACACCGGACACCTCGTCCATTGCCCCCCCCCCCGGAGGCCTCAAGGCCTGCCAGCACCACCTCGACCCCCCGTCCCTGAAAACAGAGAGCTATATCTGTATCTACGGACCAGAGTCTGAGGAAATAACTGGCTAAATATCAAATACGTCGTTTTTTTTTATCACTATTCCACCAACGGTTAACAGTCTTATTTTAAAGATTTGTTTGGGTCATGAGACCATTATGGTGCTGCTCTGTGGGGCTGAGGCCAAAAAGTTTGGGAACATCAGACCAGGTACAGCAGGGGAAATAGATTTCCTTAACATTTAAATACAATTTTAAAGGAATTTAAACATGTTTTGTCTTTAAACAATCCAAATGTCTCTAATCGGTGTGATTTTTTAACACCTTGACCATTAGACATCCCTTTATGTTATTCTGTCAAACTAAAGTCCAATAAATTACATCAAACCAACTGTTACTTTTCAACCTTCATAACTTTTGTAATTAAATGTTGACTTTCAACTATCTGAATGTCACTCAGGGACTGACAATTAAAATGATTTATTTAAAAGTTGAAATGAAAATAAATTATAGTTTACTCTAATATAAAAGATGATAAAAACCAGTAAATATTTCAAAACTTGATTTAAACATGTCTGAATTTTCTGTTCAGTCTAGTATAAATATTTGACTTTAGTTTGTTGTCAGTCAGTCACATACAGATTGGGGCCAGGAAAAAAAAAAAAAAAAGAAAAGTTAAATGATTTTTAAATATTGTTTCAGTTTAATATGGGGAAAAAAGCGAGAATCCTGACTTTTTTCCTCAGAATTCCAGACTTTAATCTCAGAATTCCAACTTTAATCTCAGAATTCCAACTTTAATCTCAGAATTCCGACTTTTAATCTCAGAATTCAGACTTTAAGTCTCAGAATTCCGACTTTTAAATCTCAGAATTCCAACTTTAATCTCAGAATTCCAACTTTAATCTCAGAATTCAGACTTTAATCTCAAAATTCCAACTTTAATCTCTCAGAATTCCAACTTTAATCTCAGAATTCAGACTTTAATCTCAGAATTCAGACTTTAATCTCAGAATTCCAAATTTAGGAATCTCAGAATTCTGACTTTTTAAATCTCAAAATTCCGACTTTTTTCCTCCGAATTCTGACTTTAATCTCAGAGGAATTCTGACTTTTTTTCTCAGAATTTGACTTTAATCTCAGAATTTCGACTTTTCTCAGAATTCACAGACATTTTAAATTCGGCTTTCTCGGGATTTTTCTCAGAATTCTGACTTTAATCTCATAATCTCTGACTTTTTCACCAGAATTCTGACTTTTTCTCAGAATTCTGACTTCAATCTCAGAAATTCCGACTTTTTTCTCAAAATTCTGAACTTAATCTCAGAATTACAATTTCAATCTCAGAAATTCCGACTTTTTCTCAGAATGAGATTTATCAGAAGTTCGACTTTTTCTCAGAATTTTGGATCTTTTAAATCTCAGAAGGGCACCATTTAGGGAACTCTGATGTGGGAGCACTGAGACTTGACTGATAAAGATGTGAGTTGTCTTGGGAGTGCCAGAATAACACATTGGTTTGAAAATCTGACGGAATTAGAAGACTTAACTTTTCACCAGGGTCCATTTTGATGCTATTTCATTAATGGAAGAGCAGAAGGTGATTAAAACAAGAGAGCTCAGAATTTTGACTTCTTTCCCAGACATGGCTACGGCTTGATGCTAACAGAATTTTAGATGTTTGCTAGTGACAGAATTTAGTCAGAATTCAGTCAGAATTCCAGAGAAAAAAGTCAGAATTCTGAGATTAAAGTCAAAATTCTGACTTTTTTTGAATATATTAAACTGAAATAAAAGATTTAGTTGGTCCTGATTTCGAGAAAAAGTCCTCTTCTGTAGTCACATGACCTTAAAGTTTTTGGATAAAACAAATTTTTTGAAGAGAAAAAGAAAACATTCAAAATTGCAAATTCAGATTCTGGCTAGGGATTCTCCTCTATGGTGGATTTTCCTCTATGGTCAAATAGGTAAAATGAATGAAAAGGTGGAGGGAACCCCTCCCCATCACACGACAGCTCCGTCACAAATCCTAATTGCTGTGATTACTTTACTACTCTCCATGTTTGTGTCGCTGTAAACTGTCAGAGTTTGGGACCAACTGCCTTATTTTGTTGCACCAAAAACACCAAGCTGCACTCGTAGAGTAGAAGAGCCATTACCCTTCGGTTGAGAGCGTTCCTGCTGCCCAGCTTGGCCTGTTCCTGAGAAAGGCTGTTCTGAGACACCTTTCTGTCCATGTCTTCATGCCACCCTAAAGGACGAGCAGCAGAAAAAAATTGATTTTGAAGCCAGCAAAGTTTACATTTATATTATTCTTTTTAATGCAGTAGAGAGCTCTGCGTTGCCCTACCCTCTGCTGGCATGGCCTCGCCGTTGGTGGGAGTGGCCAAGCAAAGCTTTTTGGCTCGGCTGAGTCCTCTGCTGTTGAGAAACACCGGCAGGTGGACGATGTTTCTCATGTAGTCGTGGCCGTTGATGTTCGAGTCTCTCAGCACGCTGTTCAGGTTTTGGTTGATGGCTTTGATGATGATGTGCGGGTCGCTGGCGAAGATGGAGATGAAAGGACCCTTGGAGAAGAGAACCCTCACCTAAAAGAAAAGATTAATACGGTTTTATGGCTCTTATCCCCTCCTAAGACTTCTTTTTGTTTCTTTAACGGTTCTAGATTCACGTGAAATGCTTTGAGGACAGCAGATTGCTCAACGTAGCAGAGACAGCGTTAAAAAAGGAGCTTTAACATCTAATCAGTCAACAACCTAACGGCTCGAGGCAACAGTCAGCGGCAGCCATTAAATTTACTGCCTTCTGTGCACAGCGCATGAGGCCGGGGATTTCCTTTCTGCTCACTAAACAACATTGTTCCACAGTCACAGGACATCAATTTGTGCTCCGTGCATTCATGGTTTGACCGGCGACCTCATGCTCACCCCATGGGCCTGTGGACCTCTGCACCTAAAGCTGCGGTTTTAAGCATAAACGGCGTCACATGATGCCTGCAGCTACAACGCACTGCAGAAACGTACAGAGCCGAGTTCTGAAGGCCGCATGAAACATTTCAAACACAAAGTGCTTAAAGAAATGAGAAGATTACATTAGAGCTCTGAAGGGCTGGAATCCTCCCAGAGCTAACTTCACCAAATAATAACATTTAGCTAAAGGAAATCAGATTACAGTCAGCAGTAGGACTAGAGGTGAACTGAGGTGGCTTCGGACGCAACGGACGGGGATCAGAACAGGCACTAAGAGTTCCTTCCTTCACAGTAAAAGATGCTGATTCTAGAGAGGATGTGGAGAGCTGGTCTATCTGATATAAAGAAGAGGAGGCTAAGCTGCAGGAATCTGGGATTTACAGGCAGTTACTGGCGCTTTTGGATTTTTTTTTTATGCAAAAGGGAGGTTTTCCTTCCACTACACTTTCTATTAATAAGCTCTACGCAGCTTACCCTTATTTAGGATATAAACATTGATCGTTTAGACCAGAGTTCATAAAGGGGGGGGGGTTGAGACCCCTGTGGGTCAACAGGTGCAGGGTTAGAATCTGGTTAATGCGTTTAATGTAATGTGATCCCTGAGATATACGAAGGAACATCTATCAAAATACAGGAAGTGATTTTTGTTTAATCTGACATCAGCGGTGCGCAGCTCCTTAAGGGTTAATATCCTGCTACTTTTAGATGTCTCCTGGTCCAACACAGCTGAACTACCTCCTCAGTATGCAGCCAATTTCTCCAGAGTCCTTTTAATTTTCTAATTACATAATTCTGGAGTTCGGGAACAAGGACAGATCGAAGAGGTGCAGAATAACAGCCCCGGTGTACCAGACTGGCCAACGTCTTATGCTACGTTCACACAGCAGCCTGAAGTGACCCAAATCTGATGTTTTTGGCCCATATGCGACCTGGATCTGATTCTTTCATGGCTGTCTGAACAACTCAGATCAGATTTTTTCGAATGCTACCCAGACCACTTGGCTCTGTGGTCCTGAATCTGTTGATGTTTTCAAATAGGACTAGTGTCTGAACAGCTAAGTCACATTCATCTGACCTGAACGCCACTAATACCCGACAAAGGTCACTATTCTGCATCTTGCTACGCAGAAGTGGCAAGAAAAACAACAACCATGGCCGACAATGAAGTGGAGAGCATTATTTATGAATAACCATATTGAAAATATTGTGTTTTTAAGGTTGAGAAAAATTCGCTAGATGCTCTGTGGCACTACCGTCCATGTTTACTTCTGCACGGAACACGCTGGCCTGTGACATCGTTGCATCCTCTACTGCGCATGCCGGACAATTGCGTTGTTTGAATGCAGTTCATACGAGATCACATACAAGTCGCATATATTTGGAAATGTGAATGGCAACACAAAAAAAATCTGATTTCACCAAAAAAATTGGAATTGAGCTTTAAGGCCTGCAGTGTGAATAAAGCCTAAAATACACAAATACTGAAATGTTCCATTAAATAATTAAAATGCAATTTATTCCATTATTAAATGTTCGTTTAAAAAGCATCAGTTTATTTTAAAATTAATACACTAACTCAATATGTATAAATAAATATGGTGAAGTATTTACAGGTGTGTTTAGGGTTATCATTAGGGGACAAAATGTGGCTCGAGGACTGAAGACTTCTTAAATGGCTCAGTTTTTTTTTTTGAACGACACAGCGGCGGGTTAGGAGTCTAACCGCGGTTGGTTGGACCCTCACCGTGTCCAGCATCTGCAGCACTTTGTCCTGCTCACAGGCGTCCAGCCCGTCGATGATGACGGCCATACGGGTTTGGTTCTGGGTGAAGCCGTCGATCGTTTTGGCCATCTTTGACATCATCTCAACTTCGTGCTTCAGGACCTGGTGACACACGTTTAAAAAACAAAACTCATAGAAATTTAATTCTCAGAGCTTATCTTCGGGAACAAATTGATCATATTAGAGAGGAAAACTCAGTAACTTCATAAGCAGAAGGAACGTCCCGTAAAAGAGGAAGACAGCAGATCAGAGGATTTACGTTTAATGGAGTGGAATTACTTAAGTTGATTACCTTCATAAATCCTTCGCTCTTCAGCTTATGCAAGTTGTTGGCGGCGCCATGCAGCCGCTTCCTCTGGGAGTTAAGGACAGAGTCGGCCACCTGCCACCAGGTGCGAAAGTTGAGCAGCAGGGCCAGGCCGACCACGCTGGCCATGGCTATCAGCACGGCGTTCACCGTCAGGTTTTCAGGGTCCACCTGAGGAAAGATTTACAGCAGCTGCACTGAAACAGAGCAATCATCCCCTGCACTCTAAAACAGAAACAATCTCCAATAGATGTCATTATTAGAAAATGCAGTGGCTTGAAAAAGTATTCATACCCCTTCAACTTGGTATTGAAACCTCAAACAAAAATATATCTGATTGGAATCAGACAAAGACAAACACGACAAGAAAAGACCACAAAACCCTGGCCGCCTCAATTTCTAAAGCAGTGCCGTGCGATGGAAGCAGATGACCGACGCTGTCGCCGTTTACATAGGGATGGACATGATGCTCATTTACACCGTAGAGAAGCCTGGCTTTTTAACATGCTTAAAGTGCGTGATCCAAAATATGGCTATTTTGCGGAGGTTGTGCTACTAAAACTGTAAAAAGAAAAACGACAAGCGCTCTGTAAAAAGTTGGACAGCTTTGTTTTTTGCAACTACTACAGACTTCGGTCCAGTCGATCTTTTCAGCCGTACGTGAGTTTTACTGCATTATATCAACGTGAACTAGGCTCTCAACAGCTGCTGCTAACAAACCACCTACTTCCCAAAAGATTATTATGATTATTGGATATTATTATATCCCTTATTGACTGTTTGATAAAATGCATATTGCAGCAAATTAAGCTCCTTTTTTTTGCACTCATGCTGAATATGCAGGTGTACATTTTTTACTGATAAAAAAATCAAAATAAATCACAAAAACTCTTGTTGGGTGAACATTTGTGTTACTTGCACAAGATTTATGTTATGAATATTTAAGTTTCCATTTTGTTTTTACAATATGTTTATTGTGCTTAGGATTTGTTACTTTGCACAATATATTTTTGAATAAAAAAAATATAGTAAACATATTTTAAAATATGTACATGTAGTTTTTATTGGAAATAAAATCCATTAAAATCTTAATCGTCCAAGATGACAAAAAAAATTTAATTGAGATTTTATTTTTTCGCCCATATCGCCCAGCCCTATTTGGTGCTGGTTTGTAATGTAACTAAATTAGAAACGATGAAGGGGTTTGAACACTTTCAGAACCAGCTTTAACTCTCTCTTCTCATAGGAAAAATTCAAAAGAGCAAATGAACAAAAGCTAAATGAATTCCCAGAACATTTACCTTAAAGATGGCCAACAGCACCACTCCGCTGATCAGGCAAATCAGTGTCAGAGAAAACACCACAAAGGAAGGAAGGCAACACGTTTTCTTCCATTTCTGACCTGAGGAGTCAGATTGCAGACCATAATATTAGACAGAGGGATGAAAAGAAACATTTTATAACCCTGACAACCACAAAATGTAGAATATTTTAGGTTTACGATCCACAGGAAAGAGAAGCGATATTGATCCGGTTAAAGAAGAACTCCCTCCTTTACTCCGTTAATCTTCAATATAATCTGAGTTTTGCTGTGGCGACTTAGACGCCATGGTTACCTTTGATCTCATCATTCATGAAGACCCTGAACAACCTGGTGGCCAGGAAGCCGAACTCCCTCTCACAGGCGTCCGACAGCGTGGCGATCATCTCAGCCAGGGAGGTCTCCCCGCCAACGCTGGACAGGCGGTTATAGTCGGTGAACAGGAACCTGAGAGGAAGGAGAGGAAGAACGTTAGGTTTTTAACACAAATCAAATGGATTTCATTACAGATTAAATAGTAAGCATCAAATCAATAACCTTAAAGATTCGGATTGTTATGGATTATACATTTTTATGAGTGTTTGAGTAGAAATAATTTAACCAGCTGTTGTTTATTTAGTGTTTAATCCGAAGCTGCTGCTTTTTCTGACACCTTTTTTCCAAACTTACTGCTCTGTTCGGAGTGAATGTTTTTATTACCGGGCCTGCAAACACTTTTAGTTATTTATGAAATGGGACCGCTGAGGGAGCCTCAAACTGCGTGTTTCTGAGCCGATCACCTGACAGGCAGGGCCCGGGTCGTCTGCTCAGGAAGCTCCAGCGGGTTGACAAACATCAGTTTGAGCAGCAGCTCCATGTAGCCGATCTGACGGGCCAGACGGGTGCTGATGACCCACGCCCAGCGCCAGCTTTCCCTCTCACGCCGGCTTCCGAAGTACACCAACACTGAAACACAGGAAGATCCAAACAGGATGAGCCTAAAGAGAAAAACTGGCTCAACTAATCAATTTTTTAAAATTTGTTCGGCATTAATGTGTTGGAAATACAGTAGCAGCCATTCACAATTTCCCCATTTTCATTTATGGGCCATTAGCTGGTTCCCTTCAATTCCTTTTTAAACATCAATATTTGCACTAAAATATTATTTTTGTCAATATTTGTGGACATTAAGATCTAAAGAGAAGCGTCGTCTACTGGTCAGACCCTGTAATTCAGTCAAAGTGGAGTCAGAGTAAAAAAAATATGCAAGACGGGGTCACTGCAGTACGGCAGAGGATTAGGGCCACTGGAAAAAAAAAAAAAGTTAACTGATTTTTAAATTTTATTCCAGTTTAGTATGGGAAAAAAGTCAAAATTCTGACTTTTTTCTCAGAATTCTGATTTTAATCTCAGAATTCTGACTTTTTTTCTTAAAATTCTGACTTTAATCTCAGAATTCTGACTTTTTTTCTTAAAATTCTGACTTTAATCTCAGAATTCTGACTTTAATCTCAAAATTGTGGATCTTAATGTAGATGGGCACCATTAAGGAATAGATGTGGGAGCACTCAGCTTCACTGACAAAGATGTGAGTTATTTGAGGTGGCCAGTGACACATTGGTGGAAAATGACGGAATTAGGCAACTTTTTACGTGCCCGAGGGGTCCCCTCATTAATGGAGGAGCAGCAGGTCATTAAAACAAGAGAGCTAGTCTCTAAAACAGACATGGTTATGGCTTACGCTAACATGTTTGTTAGCTGTCAGAATTCTGAGAAAAAAAGTCAGAATTCTGATTTTTTTCCCATATTAAACTGAAATAAAATTTAAAAATCAGTTAATTTTTTTTTTTTTCAGTGGCCCTAATCCTCTTCCGTACTGCAGTGGCTGGAAGTTGGAGGGGATTTTGCTGGAACTTGCAGGTAAGTGGGCTGGTGTTTGACTGGGAAGGGCCATTTTGAACGGCTGCTACTGTAAAATAAAAAGGGCAGCATTATGAGAGCAAAGAAAATTGTAGAAGTAGGGAAGGAAGCACATGTTTCCTGGGTTATAGCACCCTCTAGTGATCATAATACGCTATTAAGCTTTAATACTGAAGTTAGAAGAGCCAGGGTAGTTTTTAAAACCAAAAACTTTAAACATGTGAAGTCATTTCCAAAGAAATTCACATGTTTAATTCAAAGCATTTTGCAGAACTGCAACTTAGGTGGAAACTTTAAGTTTAGTTCAGAGTAAGTGATTACAGTCATTGAAAACTGCCAATTTGTGTTTAGCTTTTGTATTGGATACATTTAGTAATGCTTACAATTCACATCAAGTACTGTTATTTAGGTTACTGGATACGTTTTTGCCTCGGTTATTCTGTAAAACAGTTATTTATCTCAACCCAAGACAGAAATGATTTCATTGCCATTTGTAGAAGGAGGTGACACCCTTTCACTTTCACCGTCTAAATGCTGAATGAAGAGAAAAGTTTGGAAGAAACGTGAAGTTAAAGGATTTAAACACTTAACACAACAGAGAAAGTGGACATTTCTGGGCTGGCATTAACATTTATATTTTTATCTCCAAACCAGTTCTTCATTTGTAAAGAAAACATTTCTTTATGAAAACATTTTATTAAAAAAAAAGTGTGGTTGTGATGTCATATGATAATCAGGTCCAAGGAATCTAACTCAACATTTCCAGCTTGTTTATCTCCTCACCAAAGAAGATGTAAAGCAGGGCCAGGAGGCTGAGGGAGACCCACCCACCCCACCGATATTTAACCCGATGTTTGATCCAGCTTCTGAGTTTCTACAGTCTAAAAAATACTACTTCTTCTTCTTCCTCAAAAAACTGTTTTTACAGACTTAAAACTTCCGAAAGAAGAGGAAAAAATATTGATACATTAAAATATCCCAATATCTTCATATGCTGATATATTTACATTGCCCATTTAAAAACACCATATCAATCTCTTTTACTAATGAAATATTGCTATATGTCATCGTTTATGCCTAAAATCCCGAAAAGATTCCGCGAAATTTTTGCCCATATTTTTTATATGTTGATATATTGGCCAGCGGTATCGATCTATTTTTACTAACAAAATCTCACAGAATTTGCTAAATATCGCGAGAGTTTGTACCAAACCAGTTCTTCATTTGTAAAGAAAACATTTCTTTATGTTGATCTTTTATTAAAAAAAAAGTGTGGTTGTGATGTCATATGATAATCAGGTCCAAGGAATCTAACTCAACATTTCCAGCTTGTTTATCTCCTCACCAAAGAAGATGTAAAGCAGGGCCAGGAGGCTGAGGGAGACGGCGATCGCCAGCTTAGGATCAACGGTAAAACCCAGGACGATGGCCACCGAGCCACAGAGGAGCAGCGCCAGGAGGACCACGAGCCAGGAGAACTGGAACAGAGGCTCGATCTGCTGGCCTGCAAAGGTCTTCATCTCATCTGACGAACACGAGGAAAGAAACAAAAAAATAAGGCCAATTGTTTAATAAAACTCTCAGGAGGATTTATTGATTTTACTCACCCTCAAGCTTTTTAAGGAGGAAAGATTTTCCACTGCCCCACTGGGCGTACAGGCCAACGCAGATGGGCGGCTGCATGGTGGGCTCGCTGAGGATGTCAGCCAGGGCGCTGCTGTACAGGTCATATCCCAGCATGTCTCCATCCGATTCGGTCGGGGAGAGGTGCTCTGAGAGAGAAGAGGAAAAAGGTTCAGTCTCCCAACAGCAGGGAGGACTTCAAATTTCAAATAGAAAAGAAGGTTCCCACTGGCTCCGAATATCTGCGTCAGGATGCTTTTCTGGTGGGTGCAGTCGATGTTGTACGGCGTCTCCCCGGCTTTGTTGGGGCGGTACAGGAGGCGGCCATCTTTTGGGTTCCTAAGCAGCAGCTCGGCCAACTTTCGGCTCCGTCCACGGATGGCGATGTGGAGGGCGGTGTCTCCTTTCTGGACAGAAACACGCTTACTGCAGGACTAAACAGACTGGATGTAATGATGCTTCAGTTTTTGCTGAACGGTACCCTGTCCACTTCAGACACTTTGGCTCCTTTATCCAGCAGCAGCTCCACTATCTCTATGTTCCTCATTTTTGTGGCTTTAATAAGCGGCGTCTCTCCTTCCTAAAAGATAAAAAAGAACATTTACATCTAATTCAAACCACTTTTAAGTTTTTAACTTCTGCAGTAAAGACAATTTTATAGTTTTACAAAAAGTGGCAGTGGAATATCCTCATATAATGTAAAAGGATTTTAGAGGAAAGGTTGATCTTTTTCTCTTCATTGATCCACTATAGCCTACTGTTAGGCCATATTTCATAGCTTTGGATACCTTTTAAGTCAAGTGAATTCTCCCATTTCTCTTCAGTCTTACATTTTTACACTGGATCTCTACTGATTTCAGAGTCTGTTTTAAAATCCCTGTCTTTGCCTGCAGGGCTCTAAATAGCCAGACTCTGGATTATTTAAAGGTATGGTGGAGGATTTTCCATAAAATTTGAAAAGACCCGCCGTCCCCATAAAAAAAATAAAAAAAAACGCACATGCACAACCCTTTACCTTCTCCCGAGAGGAAACGCCCACTAAACACGTGCAAGAGCGCCCATTTCTCCTGGAGGATGCGTGGGGACGTACGCAATGATAAGATGGTCATTTGGATAGATCTCCTCTCACCCATATCTATATATAAAATGTTTCCCCGCAAAAAAAGACTTCTGGTACTTTAAATAAATCATGACATGCTTGTATGTGTGTGTGCGGCAGTGGAAATTTGGACATGTTTGCAGGGTAAAAAAGGATCTGTGGCCGCGATTTGACAACTAACGAAGCAAATTACAAAAGAAGTTACAAAATATATAGAGGTAGATAACTTTTACTAGCAGTGATGTGAAATGCATTTCGCCAAACTTTACCTGTCGAGTAAAAACTTTGTAACCGAGGCATCAGTGCCTGACCTGAGCTTTAAATGTACGCATTAGCGTGAAAGAATCTCCCAAAAACACCCTGATTTGTTTCTCTATTCTGAGCCCCTTCTCTTCTTCTCATAAACTTCGTAGACACTCTTTCTCTTACGACCCTCGGCCATTTTTAAAGAACGGCGGTGAGAAAGGTGAGCTTTAAGCCCCATTTACACTACCCTTGAAAAACCGATCCAGGCCGAGATCGTCCGGAAGCTTGATCGTAAATCCGTAAGGCTTGCTCAGTTTTGACGACCGCTCACACGCCACACTTATCTCGGTTGCTCGACGCCTCACTCGCCTCCTAGTGATCTATGTGCGGCGCTACTGTTAGGGGATTGAAGTGAGGACCACAGCGAAGGGCGGTAATGCACCAAACGCTGTTTGTCCACCGTAAAACCCAAGAAGAAGAAGACAAAGGAGGAGGAAATCAAGCAAATCAAAATGGCGGCGCCCATCACATTCAGAAAGTTATGCTTTATTATTATTGCTGTACTTCCGTGTTTGCGGTGGGTCAGGCGCAGACGGCAACCTTGCGCGGATGTACTTGAGAAAGTCGGTACTTGTGAATCGGCATGTTCAGCCAGTCGGCGATGACGCGTTCTGCTCATGCGCTCTTCGTTATCAGAGAAACCGGGCCAGGAAAAAACCGAGCCGAACCCACCTCGGGAACTGGTCTGCAGTTAGCGCGGTCCGGTTATGTTTATCTCGGTTCAGTTCAGGTTGTTTCCGTACACTACCACAAGTTATTCAGTTACTGAGCTCGGACCGTTCTCGCGGCTCAGTTTTTTAAGGGTAGTGTAAACGGGGTAATAATGACTGTGTGAAACCGTAGCTCACTGCATGAAAGTATGCATGCGCAGGGAAAGGTAGCTAACTGGGGACGAGCGCGAAGGACGACTTTACGTAAACATATCACCAAAAGGCTTGACAATTAGGAGGACCACTTATTTAGATTATCCACCTGGAAAAAGAACCTAAACACTCAGCCAAAACTTAAAGGAATAGTACACCCAAAACATGATTAGCCTTCATTTTCTAC
>JAGKQL010000009.1:37148921-37260889 GCA_018398635.1 Cyprinodon brontotheroides
CTAAGGGCCCCCCCCCCCCCCGAGAGAGAAAAGGGCCTGACACACATTAAGGTTTGCATGCAACAACAATTACGTTTGATCATTTATGTTATGGCCATTTGTTTGTGTTTTGTTTTATGGTTCAGATGTTGCCCTGCAGTGTCTGATCCACTTAACTATTTGTATGTTATCCATTTTTAGAAACATGTAGCTGTATTATTTTTATCTTGCAAAACAGGAAATGAGGGAATACCAATACAAACTGCAAAATACATGTTTTCAGTTTCTGTGGCTCATTCTTTCCCCTCAACTGTTTTCAGGAGTTAAAAGTAAAGATAACGCACAGCCGCTTGAACGGTAATAGGATGTATATATGCCCAAATATCGCCAACAAATAAAGTTTAATGAGATAATTTAAAAAATTAATCAAATGAACAGATTATGCTTGTTTAACAATAATTGGGCATTTTCTTCAAATAATCAAGGACCTGTGTCATTATTTTAAGCTACATGCTAAAAGTTTAATTTGTTAACCTTAATTCTTTAAGTTTAGATTAAACTTTAAGGGTAAATAAATCTATGTGTAGCACAAATAGCTTGTATAAACATAAATTAGGCTGATTGGACTTGTTTAAGAATATTTACAATTCTTTTAAGAAGTAAATCTACCTTGCTTATCTTGGAATAAATATAAATTTATTTAACATAATTATTGGTTAATAATTATACGTAAAACAAACACCAATTGGAAATAATGATGATAATAGCATTATTTAATAATAGTAATAATGATAACATTAATAATAATGATTATAATGATAGAGGATATAAATAACAGGATTTAATTCCTACATTATGAATGGTGGAGACCTTAAAATGACTTATTCTCAATGAATCCATAGCTCAGATATATCTGGAGGTTAAAAACTTAAATTAGTTGTTTTTTCTTCAACAGAACATATTTTATTTGTTCTGATGAAGAAAAAAAGGGTGGAAAGAAGAAAAAAAGAGAAAAACAGCAAAGCTAAACTAATAAGGATCCATATAGATGCTGCTTATTTTTCCATCTGGAACAGTCCATGGGAATTTGGTTTGATAATTGAGAGCAGAATAAATAAACAACCTAAATAAACCTACTAAATCAGACTAGGTTTGAAACCCAGTAAAAGTGGGAAAAAGCTTTGTTGAAAATAGTTCATGAAACTTTTGGTTTGGTGTGCGTTTCACCTCATGAAATCTGTTTCTGGTTTTTGATTTTGTTTCGCTTTGGAAACATCGTTTGAACGGATGGAAAGCCTATATTCTTTCTTTCCACACATTTCATGTCTGGTGGAAGCAACAGAGAAGGCTGTCCTTGTTTACATTGCTGCAGCCCACTGGACACACAGACACAAACCTCCCTCCTCTGCTGAGGAGAAGTTTGTTTGGATTTCTGCAGGTGCAGAAGTGATAAGGGTACCGAACACTGGTGAAAGTATTTATTGCAAGTTTGAAATTATGGAATAATTCAATGATTTGTGACAAAGTTTAAAGTTCAAATTCTAAATCTAAAAGTTCTTGCCAAATGAACTTATTTTGATCTCCTATTGTTTGTGAAAGGGTAAGATAACATCTGATCTTCCTTCCTCAGCTCCTTTAATTCAGCATGTTAGTAACTTTGACTCCCAGTTTTCCTCCCATGAGCTCATGACGGCTCCTAATCTCGCTCCTGGACCACAGAACGGGCCAGACCTCTGACCTCTGGCCAGACTGGGACTGACAGGTGACACATTAAAATGACCTACAAGACCTTTTTTCCCCTTAGTCAGAGAGAAGGCTTTTTACAGAGGACCAAGGTGCCTGGAGACCCTAATAGGATCATCTCAGCCATCCTTTCCATCCTTCAGCAGGAGGAGGTGTGGCTGAGAGTCAATAAAAGTGATCAGAGCTCATCGGAGCCTCCATCTGGAAGGAACTAGAAACAATCAGAATAAAGGGGCAGAATAATCCCCTCTGATTGAGTTAATTAACACATCAGTAGTCCACCTGATGTGTTGAGGACCAGCTGTTCTTGTAGACAACGCTCAAAATGTCGCCTCGTATAAGGGACCAACATCAACAGAAAGATGAAGACGCTTCACCTGAAGATGTCTGACATCAGCTTTGGCTTTTTGATTTTTTTTATCATACAAACATGAATGAGAAGGAAATGTGTTGTGATGTGTTGCATTTTAATCAAAGATTAACATTTTTTAGTATCTAAGTGTTTGATATTACTTTTCTTGATAATAAAAAGAAAGTCCAAGTGTTAGATGTCCACCTGATGGTTGATGGAAAGTATTGGCAGAGATTTCTGGATTAGAGAATGAACTTGATGATCAGGTCTCAGCTACCATTGGGAAAAAGGAGTTTTGAGATTAAATCCTCCAACTTTTTCTCTAATGTGCTTTGACTGAGCCTGATTCTGAAGAGCTGAACTCGCCATCATGCTGAAAACATTTTTGTGTTAAGTGATTTTAACATTTTGCATAGAGATTTATCCTTTTTTACTTTTTAATGAAGCTCATATTAATAATTTGACTGGAAGTTTATAGACATGAAGGGGCCTATTGTTTTGATTGATTTGAACTTTTTTTCTTCCAGGAAACAAAAAAAGGTAATTGATAATGATAAGAACAAAAAATTAAATTTTTCAGCAAATAGATATTTTACCATAAAAGTATCATAATGGGACAAAAAAACAGTAAATATTTTTGCCAACTAAGATGTGATTCCAGGGCTCCTATTTTTGGCACATATTTTAGCTATCATAATCCTTTTTCCATAATTTTTCCATCTATTATAATCATTTAACATTGTCCACCTAATTAATGCAGTTGTGATTTTGATTCATTATTTTAATTATTATTTTTCTTCTTATGATTTTTTTTATATTTTTACTGTAGTGTCTTTTAGATTTTAGCTTTTTACATATATTCATAATTTTCAGTTTTCTTCACACATATACTCACAATTTTAGTTTCTAAGTTTTTTATATTCATAAATTTTCCTTTTTATGATATCGACATAACAAGGATAATATCCTTTTATAATCGAAAGGGTGGACTGTTGTGGGAAAATTTATATCTTTCTCTCATTATATATTAATATTCATATTTACCACTATGTGCTTTCACTCAGTCTGTTTCTTCAAGGCCACACCATTCCCTGCAGAATGTTGTTTGTAGACCAGACAGAGCTTCCCATAACAATCCAGATACTTCAAGGGTTTATTCATAACATGTTACTGTTACAAAGTGTGTGTAATTTGTTATGACTCTGACTGCTTTCATTGTTGCGTAACTAGGGGGGAAACTAACCCTGCCCAGATCAGAACAGCAGAATGCTGTGAGTCATAAAATAACGAGAATAAAATCGTAAATTACGAGAAATATTACGAGAAAAAAAGTCACAACAAGAATAGTCATAAAATTACAAGAAGAAAATCGCCCAGCGATAATATTAATAAGAGTATGAGCATAAAGTCCGTAAAATTACGAGAATAAAATCCTAAACGTACAATAATAAATTATACAAGAAAAAAGTCATAACGAAAAATAGTCATAAAATTACATGAGATAAGTTGCAAATGTGCGAGAATAGTTGTAAGTACAGTATAGATCCTAAAATTACGAGGAATAGTCAGTTTGAAAATAGTCATAAAATTAGAACAATTCTAAGTAATGTTTAAAATGTAACACATGAGGAATGTGGAGCATAGTTGTGAAGTTATGACTATTGGCTAAAAACGTCAAAGCAAATTAATTCGTTGCAAATACTGTCGTGGATCGTTTCGTCACGTATTGTGACGCGGCGGCGCCAGTCCCACCCCCCTAAAAAATGTCTAGCCTGGGCCTAATACTCGGTTGTAAGGAACTCACTGATTACTAATTCAACCTTTTTATGATTTCTTCAACTAAAACTTAACTAGAACTAGAACTTAACACTAATAAGTTAAAAACAACATGGCGGCGTTGGAATCCAAACCACTTACTGCTCCTTCCTGATCCACATCAGCTCCGTTCTCCAAAAGGTGCATTACGCTGTCATAGTGGTTCTTCCTGGCAGCCCAGATCAGAGGCGTGGTACCGTACTGCAAAGAGAATCACTTTGTTCCATTAACATTTAATGGTTAGAAAAAAGAAAGGAAGAGAGCACAGAAAGGAAAGAGATAGGAGTCCAACTAAAACGGTTATCTCTGCACTCTGCAGGTCTGAAACCAGGTGATAAACATCGGAGAGGGAGGAGGCACCTTGTCAGAGCAGTTGACTTTGGCTCCATGCTGCAGCAGGAGATGGACAATCTCAGCGTGGCCACGGCCAGCCGCCCAGATGATGGGGTAGACGCTGTACTGTTGGGCCATAGTAAAGAGAGGAGGTCAGTCTGACAGGAACTAACCATCAGATTAGAAACACATTTATCTGCCTGAAAAGGCAGATTAATGTACGACGGGACATGTTGGCCAAAAGTCAGCTAGCAGTAATGTTTGCAGTGTTGACTATTAATGCTCTACTTTCAATTAGTGCTTCAAAAACTCACAAAAAAAAAAAAACCTAAGTAAAGGAAACGTTGAAGGTATATGAATGTTTTAAGCTTTTGACCAATAAGCTCTGAGACCCTGGGTTCAGCTTCAGTACCTGTCCAGTGATGTTGGGATTAGCTCCTTTCTCCAGAAGCAGCTGGGCCACCTCCGTCCGGCCTTTATAGGCGGCCCACATGAGCGCAGTCCACCCTCCCTGAGCAAGAAGATCAACAGCAAATTAAAGAATTACAGGATTAAAGCTTATTCCCGTCGTATGGAGTTAAAACACATCACATTTCTGCCAAATCTAGGCAGATTTGTCGCAGGAACGTGGGTTATTTCTGGAAGGAGTGACACACTTTCCAGTGACTAAGTTTTGCATAAACACAATGTGGTTTATTTTAATCCAGCTGCGATCAACGGCTGGGATTTTCATCCAACACGCCTCAACGCATCCCGACCTCGTGCAGGTCAGGATGTTTTTCCTGACGCCATTAAATAAAAAAAGCTCAGAGGCTTTTAAAACTGGATTGTTTTTCCAGTATTTAACCCTAGAAAAGATCATTAGAAAATTTCTGGTACAGTTAAGGAAGCTCAGACTTTCTGGGGTCCCTTATCTCAGGAATAAATATCATAACCGAATAATGCCAAGAAAAGCAGATTTAACTGGATTGATTTTTCATTAGAGAGGAGCCAGCACACAGAAACTAATTACATTTCATGTCCATTTTAGAGCAACTGGATTATGTTGTTCAGCCATAACTGAGGCGCCACGTTGACTAGCATAGGGAACATTATGAGTTACATTAGAAAAATAGGAACATATCAGAGTTTACATCAATTTTAAACAACACATAATGCTTAATATATTATTTTTTTAATACTAAAGCCGGGAATGGATTCTAAATACCTATTCCCTACACTCATATATGCTCATATTTATTAGACTACATCAATGCTCTACACTGCAAAATTTCAAAATAAGGAAAAATCTCTTAAATTAGATGTATTAACCTTCAATTTTTGTAGGTAAAGAAGATGATTTGCCAATGGAATGATTGGTTTTACTCTAATCAAAGTATTTTAAAAGGCACTTGAAGTAAGACAATGCAGTATTTTCTTGTTTTAAATGTAAAATTGTCTTGTTCCATATTGGCAAAGTGTCTTAATAACCTCCTCATTTCAAGAAAAACAAAATGCACTTATTTAAAAAGAAAAAACTACTTATTTAGATTAAAATTTTTGCAGTGTACCAGGGATGTTTTACACTGGAAAAAACTTAAAACTTAAAATAAGCGCATCTATGACTTCTTGCCCGTGGAGGTAAAGGGTAAAAGAGACATTTTTACCCAATGGAACAAGACAATTTACACTTAAAATAAGAAAGAAACACAATCGCATTGCGTCTACAAATTACAAGTAAGTTTTTAAGCCTTTGGAGATGACTGATGTTGTGAAATTGGCCTATATAAATAAACTGAATTGGAATTGAATTGAAGTATCTGTATTTTAAGAGTATAAATCATTCCATTGGCAAACTATATCATTTTACCTACTAAATACACTTTAAATTTTAAGACAATTTTACAACATTTTTTGAGTGATAATTTTTTCCAGTGTAAAAGACAAAACCAAAGCAGATATTAGGTAGTTCCTGAAGTCTGCTTTATGATTGAACGTATCAGCCAAAAAATTAGAGAAAAAAAAACTCCTGCAAGAACTTTTTACAAACCAGTCATTGAAAACTCTGATCGACTTGATGAGATATAAGTGCAATAACTGTTCATGTTTGACCCATATTTTGATAATTTCCTCAGCTTTTCATTGATAGGAATCCCTTCTTAACCTCAATAAGACTCTTCCTGGTGAAATAAAGGTTAACTTCCCAAACCCACCCAGACCACTGTGGTCTTCTGGCTCTGATCTACTTTTCATTCCCAGAACCAAAACATGGAGAAGCAGCTTTTTAGTTTTTATGCTGCATTAGTCAGGAAAAAAAACTCCTAGAAAACAGTAAAAATGCTGAAAAGTATCTTAAAATCAAGATTTTGACTGATCTAAACATTATTAACATAAGTTTGTTATCTGACATTCTCTCAGTTAATTATTCTTTTTATTATCTAGTCAGTTTTTTCTGTATGTTTACTGTTTTCTACTAAAATATGCTAAAAGCGGCATCAATATACATACATATAAACTATTATATATAACTATTTAAGGTGATTAGTAGTAAAGGCCTGATTATAATATATAAATATATATATATTTATATATATATATTATATTAGAAATGTTTACACACATCTGTTAATTTGAAGGAAATAGTTTTTTCTGATGGATGTTTCATAGATTAATAGACCAATCTATTCACATTGATGTAGTTTAGTGTAACTTATTTTCACTGACCTTATGTTTTTTTTTTTTTTTTAAACATAAATAACAGAAGTCAATAGATTTAAACATTAGTTGTTTCTTCTCACCATGTCCCTGTGCTCCAGGTTGGCATTGTTCTCCAGGAGTTCCCTCACCACCTCGAAGTGTCCCTCCTTAGCGGCGGAGATCAGAGCCGTCCAGCAGTCCTGCACATCAAAACGTTACTCTGAGGATTCCCATTAGACACAACGAATCCTCCGGAACGCCACGCTGGACTCCTGGCGATCCAACAACTGAGACCTACCAGCTGATCATACCAGGTGCTCATGGGAATCCGGTGTCGCATTGATGCTGAACAGAGTCAGGCGGTAATGTCAACAGAGCAGTGAGCAGAGGATCTAACCTTTCTCCTGTCTCCTACAGCAGGCGTAAGCCCGAGCTCAAATATGCCAGGTGTAATAGCAGGTTACAGGTCAGTGGATGGTAATAAGAGGTGTGTGAGGATATGAGTGCGTGTGCTAAAGAGGGAGGGAGAACAAATGAGTGAGTTGGTGTGTGTGTAAATGGGCTGGCCCCTAAAGAAGCAGGGTGTCGCCTGCAGAAGGGATCCTGTCATTTACTGAAAAGAGTTCACCTGTAATGAGGTGTCATTATGCCTCATGATGGCTCATAATAACCGAGGACTGAACTCGGACTGGGCTGACATCATCAGCATCCAGCATCAAAGCCACTACTCGTTTTTTTTTTTATGTTTTGTTCTAAGTACAGTGATGTGGTCGCTGTGAGAACATTTGTTTTTCGCTCCTTCTTACGCCACCATGCGCTAGAAACGCTAGAATGTCGCATGTGCTTTCATGCTTACGACGTCGTCCATGTTGACGGTGGCTCCTCTCCGGATCAGTTCCTGTACGATCTCCAGATTGCCCAGCTCCGCCGCCACCATCAGGGGAGTCTGGCCGTTCTGAAACCAGGATGATTTTTATTAGATGACCGGGGAAAGCGTTCAGAATATAAACATTGCTTGGTGAAGCATGTTTTCATGCAATGCATCACTTTGGTCAGATCTTTCTTCCTACAAGCTTCTGCCAACAGTTCTCTGGTCCTTTACTGGTGTAACTGGGTCAGTTTTAGCCTCCTTGCTTTCTCACGGCCATCTTTTCAGCTTTGGCCAACAAATCCCTGGGAGTGAGATCAGGGCTCTGTGACGACCACTCTAAAAAACGGACAAAGAGTCGCTTTGCTTCCCTCGCCATTTGAAGGCCTCATTTGCTTTACTGCATCCTGGCTGAGATGTTGCCTCGATGCCCCGCCCCTCCCCCTGTCAGGCTAAGAGAGATTCATTTCTATGTTTTAAAGACGTTTTTATGCACGAGTAACAGAGAAAGAAAAGGTTAAACCGTTAAAAGCACGATGGGGACACTTTTTGGTCGATTTGTAACACATGGGGAGTAAAAAGGTTCACCATCAACGTGTTGCTTGTTTTCGATCCGTTGACACCAACTTCATCAAATAATAAAGAAGTTGGTCACATGACACGGTCAGGAAGTAGTCAAAGGAGCAGCGGAGGAGACCTGGAGCTCACTGGTCTACTGGGTGACCAAGCAGAGTGAACCGCCCCGGAGTGGTGCTCATTAACGTTGCCAAGGCCGAAGCCGCTGCTCAAACAAATAGCATTGTTGCTAAGACGTAGTTTAGAGCATCCATCTTTGATCTGCAATTCTAAACATTTAACTCAAAGTGGTTAAATGACCCTAAATGCAGTAGATGGAGTCTGGTAAGCATGTTTTGAGCTATATGGAAATATTAACAATATTAAACGCACTAAATCAATTTAGTGTAAAAATTAGATGCACTTTATCTGAATTTTTTTGGTTATTTAAAGCAGTATTTTCGAAGTATGCTTATTTCAGGACTCTATTGTATTGTCAATAAGATATTATAATAACACCGCTCCTACACGTCGAGAGGAGCCAGTTGGCTCAGGCATCTGGTTAGGATGCTTCCTGGACGTCACCCTGGTGAGGTGTTCCAGGCACGTCCCACCAGGAGGAGGCCCAGGGGGAGAACCAGGACATGCTGGAGGGACTATGTTTCTCCGCTGGCCTGGGAACGCCTTGGGGTTCCCCCAGAGGAGCTGGCCCAAGTGGCTGGGGAGAGGGAAGTCTGGGCCTCCTTACTGAAGCTGCTACCCCCGTGAACCGACCCCTGATAAGTGGATGGACGGACAGATGGACGGACGGACAGAAGGAATAACACACTATTGAATATCCATATTTTGAAAAGTCTACTTTTAATATTTTTTAAACTAACCCCTGATGGGCTACTTTAGAGGCACCTACCATTAGACCGTTTTCCTGGGGTAACTCTGAATATTGAACCTTAGTTCCTTATGATCTATGAAGTGACCAGTCCTTCCTGCAGCCAACTTCTACAGAACATGATGCTGTGAGCTTTTCACTTCAAAGCTGGGACGCTGCTCTCTGGCTCATGACGCCTAAACACTTTAAATGTAGTTCTATTAGACTGAAGGATCTGCAAATTCTGTCGCTACATTCACCCGTCAAGCCTTAATGCTCAATTCCGATTTTTTTGTGAACTTCTGCGTGGTTGTTCTTCCAGCTTTTTATTGTCATTACACAAGTACACAGCAACGAAATTCCCTCTCTGCATTTAACCCATCCCCTTAGGGAGTAGTATACTGCCATTGTGCAGCGCACGGGGAGCAATCGGGCGTTAAGGGTCTTGTTTAGGGAGCAGAGGGGCAGTCCGTGGGTGTGGGGATTGAACTCAGAGGCTAACCACTCGGACCCAAGTGCCTAAGGACCCACACTGGCAGCGCTGGAGCGCATCTTACAATTTTTTATGTCGTTTTAAACCTCAGTCAATGCATTAACAACACAATCATTTCAAGATGCTTGAAAATAAAGAATGTTCTCCGCATTGTCTTCCGCCATGTTAGTTTTTCTTCCCGCTTTTGCGTTTTTTCTTCCGCATTATGAAACTCATTTATAAGATAAAAAATATGAAGAAAATATGTGAAATAATAAATTGCATTAATTGAAAAAATGATTCTTAATCTACAGGGCTAATTGCTAGCATGTCTTTTTCTATCATGTTATAAACACTTTCTTTTGAAAAATTAATGACTGACTTTGACATCCCACAAACAGACTTTTTCAAATATCTCCAATTACGTAGTTTTGTTAAGAAGTTCTTTTCATTAACCATGCCTTCAAAATCATGGCTTGATGAATGCTTCGACCTAGATCCCTCTGAGAAAGGTCTAATATCAGTAATTTACAACAAAATACAATGTGAAGCTTCCCCATCTCTTGTCCATCTAAAAACGCAATGGGAAGAAGAACTTGGTGAACAACTAACTGAAACTACCTGGCAAAAAGCTGTTTCGAAAATTCATTCTACATCTATCTGTGTCAGGCATGGTTTACTACAGTTTAAGGTATTGCACAGGTTACATATGTCACCAAGTAAAATAGCCAGACTTTACACTGAAGCAGATCCCTCCTGTAGACGCTGTGGGCATAATTCAGCCAATCTTAGCCATATGTTTTGGCACTGCCCCCAGCTAAATGAATTCTGGGAGAAAATCTTTAAGGTCTTTTCACATGTATGTAAAAGAATTATTTTGCCGAACTCGAGTTCTGTTTTGTTTGGGATTGTTCCTCCAAGTGTGCCCATGACCCCTCATCAGGCAGACGCTATAGCCTTCATGACATTGCTTGCAAGACGCATAATACTGTTTGGGTGGAAAAATGCAACTGCACCATCTTTTAAACGGTGGGTCGAGGATGTTATGTCTCATTTAAAACTTGAACATTTTCGGCATACTGTGAATGGATCAGAGCAAAAGTACTACAAGATTTGGCAACCTTTTCTTCTCTATTTTAGATCCGGTCTGTAATTATTTTGTTGTTACTTATTCATATTGTCATTCCAGCAACCAGTATTGATATACTAATGCATATTTTTATGATTAACAGCTTTCTTTTAGTTTGAACCACTTCAGAACATGGGTAATTTTGTATCTATCTTCCACCTTTTTTGTGTTTGTATGTATTGTATGTTTTGAAAAAAAAACCCTTCTGAAAACCCAATAAAAAGAATTGAATAATAATAATAAACACTTTGCGTAACGGCCTCCATGTTTATCTCGTCAAATCGTTGCCCCTTTCAGCACAGCAGGGAAGTTCTGCTGCTCTTCCATGCAGCGCTGCTAAATGGGTTCTATTAAGGCGGTATCAAAAGGAGTTTATTCAGTAGCTACGTTTACATGCGCCAGGCCTTCCCCGATCCGATCCAAACCTTGCTGATCGGAAATTCAAAAATCTCCGCTTACATGGACACTAAAATGAAAATGATCCGGATCATGACGCGTGTATATTACGTACCAAGCGAGGATCAGATTAAATCTTTTAAGTTAATAAAAGAGAACTTCCCTGGCCAAACTTGGGCAGTTCTTGCTTTGTGTCTGGTTTTTGGGAGGCCTGATAAACGATGATGCCGGAGCGAGCGGAAAGAAAAAACGCGGGAGAGAGGAGGGAAAAAAATGCTTTTGGCAGCAAAATGTACGCAGAGAAAATGTAGAAGAATGAGCGATTGAACCGGCGGGGGGAGATGAAAAGTGGGCTGTGGAGAGAGAAAAGAGGAAGAGGAGGAGGATAAATTCCTGCTTCCTGCAGCTTTAAATGAACTTGAGTGTGTATAAGTCGGCGTTTCCTAGACTCCTCCCGGCCATGTTGTTCTCACAACAATAGCTGAGAGCGTACCTCGTGGTTTCCCTGTTGTTGACAAGGCGCGAAAACGGCCACGCTTCGACGCCGCGACACATGCGCAGTGAAGATTATTTTACTTCTTTTAAAATCAGAATGATGGGTGCTTACATGGACGCTAATCGGAATGGCGACCGGCAAAAACCACCTCTTCTTTCGGAATTAAATTTAGATCCCATCGGGACCTAATCGGATTAGAATCTTCAGCAGTCTGACATGTTTACATGAAACATTTTTGATCTGATCAGGCCTTCAACTCCATTATTAGTTGTGTCCATGTAAACGTAGCTACCGTTTGATGATATAAACAGAACCACATAAAGTTCATTCTTGTCTTCTTTAAAAAGGAAAAAATAATCCTCCATTCGGACTCTGGATCCGTTCCTGTTTCTGCTCCAGCATCCTCTGATACGGCAGTCTTACAAACACCCGTGAAGCTTTGCTAAAGAATGAACAGTGGCGCCCCCTAGAAGATAGCAGCAACACTACAACCCTGAAACCAATTCCTTATCAGTTGAATAAATCAATTGGGTTTAAAACATTTTAGTCTAATACATTATAGACAATCGTTGGTTTATGTGGTGGTAAAAAAAGTCTATCTAATCATTTCCTTTGGCATTTATATTGATTTATGACCGCTGAGTTTCCATTTACTTATAATAAAAGCATCCTTCAGACCTCAGAACTACAGGTGGCTAAAGCAGAGGAGTTGTTGATCCTATTAGGGAGTGTTTGGGATAAAAATACTACTCCTCATAACAAACTAGACTCTTTCTCAGGGTTTTATTCATAACGTTTTACTGTTTTCTCCAACTGTCTGTAATTGTTTTAATTAGCTGTGAAAAACTTCACAGCCTTTCTGCAGGGTTTAAGTTAGTGAGAGGAATTTTGCCCAACCAGATTAGGGCAGAAGATTGAGCTATTAGGCTGCTATGATTGTCTTGTTCTCTCTTTGTAAGGAAGGTTAATGAAAATGCAAACTTAGTGAATTATGATCTAACTCCTTTATTTAACTGGACTGCACAGGTGAATACTTTTTACACTTTACTATTCGTTTACATCCCTAGCCCAGACTTGTGCACATCCAGATGCTCTTCCGGACTTCTTGGCTGATTTCTGCTCATTTTTCAAATATGACATTTCAACTTAAAAGGCACCAGTGGCAGCTGGCCAATAGAGGGCGCTAGAGCAACGCCCCACCCACCCAATGACCCTGACTAAGACATAAAAAATATAAACATATATTTCTATATTTAATTTCAAATTAACATTTAAAATATTTCAAAATATATGAATGTGTATTTCTTAGATTTGCAAAATAAATATTTAATCTTTAATGATAGTAAAGCATTGTTCCATTTTTCGTCAGATTGATGACATATTTCCGCTCTAAGGTGCAAAAATCTTTGCCCATTCACCCTCATTGAAAGTTGTACATGCGCAGTAGTTGCTCTGCAATACAGAAAGGAAGAGTATTTGCTCACCACCTCCCGCCACAGTGCAGACGTTTTGCGGATGATTGACGGGTCGAGTCGCGGGAATTGGAGACGAGAGAGAGACATGGCAGAAGAAACGTCCTTTTCCAGGACCTGGTTTAGCTGGAAAGCTTGGCTAACTGCATGCAGCGAGGCTAACGCTTTATTCTGCTTTCCCTGCCTCTTTTTTTAAATGGATAAAGACCAGTGTTGTATAGTAACGAAGTAAAAATACTTCACTACTGTACTTAAGTATATTTTGGAGTACTTTATACTTTCCAAGAGTATACATTTTTTGGAGAACTTTCACTTTTACTTCACTATATTTACTAACTTTAATTGCATACTTTTACTCCTATATATTTTAAACGTTTGGTTTAGTTACTAAGTAAAAAAAAAAACGAGCGAGAGAAACGCAAGTGGAAGTGTTTTGACCCCGCCTACTGACTACAAAGTCGGGTCTTACCTGGGCTTGTTCATCAACACCAATAGGATACGCCTGTCTGCAAAGCCAGTCTAAATTTATCCTACACTTGGATGTTTAGATTATTTTAAGTGAATTTAACCTTCAAAGTTTACCAAAATGTTAAAAAAAATTACATTTAAACTGCAATTTCTAAATTTTACTTATACTCTTTTCACTAAGCATTACTTGAGTACATCTATTTTTATTAGTAATTCTTATACTACTCAAGTACAAAGTCATTTCCAGAGATACTTTAAGACTTTTACTCAAGTATCATTTCAGTCAGTGACTTCGAATTTCTTACCAAAGTCATATTTTGGAGAGGTACTTATACTTTTACTTGACTCCAAAGTTTTCAGTACTTTATACAACACTGATAAAGACAGCTAGGACTGATTTAAAGCACCTTATAGAAAAGGCAATGAAGAATAAACAATCTGGGATTCACACATGGGAAAATAATAGAATATAGTCTCATACTTTATCTCATTGTTTGTTAATTTGGATAGTTACTCTATATAAATAAATTTCATAAAATAAAAGTTTTATATATTTAGAGTATATATATATAAGTATAAATATATATATATATATATATAACTAATAACTTCTCCATTATTAAACTGGTGCATTGTGTTTTGTACTTTTGTTTTTTGCAAAACACAGATTTACTGTCACAAAGCCTCAGAAGGGCAGATGTACAAAAAGTAAACCTGTTACTGAAATTATGTTTTGTTTTTATAAAGTGCTTTTATAATGTTTTTTTGTTGCTGGCAGTCATATAAATATACTGGTGTGATAACTTGGTGTCTATTTTGAAATTATAGCCCCCCCCTCGGAGAAAAGCCGCCACTGGAAGGCCCACAAACTTCACATCCAAATGACCAGATTGGTGTAAATTGGGAATCTAAAATAAGCTCCAAAGTTTTTAAAATTCAGTCTGTAATTTTTACACCAAATATGAAAAAATAGATTTTGATTCGGAGGATAAATGTTACAAACTCTCTTTGATCTTATTGTTTTCATGGCCTAATTCTGCAGCCCAGCAGTAACTCTCTCTTCCATTCTGTGTAGCAGCAAACCCACTTTAAGCAAATTACTGCCATCTAGAGGCCTGCACTGGGAAAATCAGAGTCCTTCTCTAGTTTAATGTAATCTGACCATAAAAAAATATTGTTTGGGGATATTTTTTCTTTTTTTTATTCTCATTAATTGTCGAACCCAAGTTCAAAGCAGGGTCGTTTCAACAGAAGTCACTTTTGCTGGACAACCGTCAGGTCAGCCGTCTCCTCACGACTGTTTAGGCCACAACAGAAATCCTTTTTTGGGGTCTTATGAAATCTTACAGGAAATTTACTGTAAATTTAAATTTAATGTAAACCAAAATCACTAAAATGAACAGAAATAAATACTTGAAATATTACTCTGTTTATAAAACGAAATATGAATTGTACCTTTTGATTTAAATCAGTGAAATAAATAAAATCTGGTGATATTCTAATTTAAAGAGATTCTTCATGTCGTCTTCTGGCACAGGGAACAGCTTTCAAATATAAAAATTAAACCCCTTTGTTATGCTACGTTCAGACCAGCAGCAAAAGCAGAAAAAAAACGTGCGTGCTGCTTCATTTTTGATGATGCTTGTAGAAGTTTAATTCTGACGCGCGGCTGAAGCATCTTTGCTGCTCTAGCTGCGCGGTCGAAAAGTGGTTCTGATGCGCGTTGGGCGGAGCTACCCTATCCTTTCTTTGCCTGGAACAATGGCAGCTAGATTTGCTGTGATCAGTGGGTAAAAAGTAGTTTGAATACGTTTTTAAGTGAGAAAGTCCACTTGAAAAAATAGTCTGTGCAGTCAGTTCAACATTACCATCCTGCCTTCCAATATTATTTCGCTGTCGGAGCCATTAAGACCCCTGTATACCGGCGGGTCGCTGTCACTGGGAATCCCGTTCAATGGCAGCCTCTGGCCCGGTCGCCTCTTTGCAGTTTTCCGCGGCTGGAGGGCGTTTTTTCAGGTACGTAATCCAAACTCCAGGTACCAGAATAATATATTTGAATATATTTTGCCGGCAGGTTTAGACATTTTAAGGGAATTTAGGCGTTAATAAACTGTTTCAGAGGGGTGATCATAGGGATCTGCATGGCGCGTAGAGCAGCAAAAGTTAAATTTATCCAACTCTTCTGAAGCGCGTCAGATGCTCAGAAGTTCATGACGCGCTGCTTCAGCTGCTCAGACGCACTACAGGACCTTTTGCTGCGCATTGATGTGCGTTAACCATTGCATGTAAACTAGCTGCCTCCGCTGCCTTTGCTGCTGTGGGTCTAAACGCAGCATTACACGTGGAAGAGATCTCATCCATCTGACGTCAGATCATCTAACGACAGAGAATAGACCGACTTTATGAAAGCATGATGCTGTGGAGGACATGAGGGAGACAAAGCGGAGATCCAGCTGGAAAAAGGGTCCCTAATTTGCATCCGGCTGCACCTTAACGCCTTCTAGCGAGTCATTGATGCGAGTTGTTTTCATCAATTCGGTCATAAAACAAAACAATCCGGCCTCCTGTCTCCCTGCGCCGTCTGCGGTCGCGCTACAATTTAGGATTTTCCCAGCGGAGCGTCTGTTCCTGGTTAGGCGTCTACAGCGAGTGTGTTGCAGTACACTCATTGCTACTGCGACATTTTTGCATTTATGTATTATTTTATGCCCAATATTGCAGAATCTATAATGCAGGGGATGATTGTTATCAGTGAATGAGGTTTTAGTAGGAATAGTTGGAGTGCAACTTTTCTACTTCTGTTATTTTCTGTAGTTTCAGGAAAAAGAGTCCATAAGGATATTAGCAGCTTTCATTGATTAGCGTTCAAATATGACAGCATTGTCTAGCCTGTAATTTGTAAAAAAAGAAAAGAAAAAAGCCGAAAAATGAACCAATGCGTCAGAATACAATCGTATGGGAGAGAGGAGTAGGAGCCGCCTGTCGTAGGGGTCGGAAACGATACTGAATCGAATCGCCATGATGGGTATTGATTGCACATTTCTGCGCTAATAAACTGTTTCAGAGGAGTGATCAAGGCTGATAATTGACGCAGCATCAGTCGAGCAGCAAAAGTTCAAGTTTTCCAACTCTTCTGAATCAAGGTCAGATGCTTCAGAAGTTTATGACGCTACTACTTCAGCTGCTCAGAGCACTGCAGGACCTTTGCTGCACCTTGATTTGCTGTTAACCCTAGAACCCTACGGACCCAACGGGTGGGTCCAGCTGCATTGATGTGACCTCGTAAATGTTTAACAAACCCCCAGTATTGATGTAAAAAACAAATTTGACACAGTTTGGTGACATTTATGGATAAATGTGCCAAAATGGCCTCTCTCCTTAAAAATTCTCACTAATACCATTCTAAAAATAAATATGATTCATCTGATTGAGTCCAATGATGGATGTGATTTACGCCCCTAGTGGAGGAACCCGTGAAGGATCCACTCTGTCAGGTTAGAAATGAAAGCTGGTATTACGCTACAGTTCCTTGTAATAGTATGAAACTTGCACAGTTTAGAGAAACACAGAATCAGCATTAGAGGTGAGTATTGGCATGAGTGTTGCGATTAGATACATGTCGCGATACTTGGGTCACGATACGATATTATCCAGATATTGCAGTATCTCTATATATTGCCATATTTTCCCCAGCTATCAAAATCAAATGATGAGATAAAACATTTACTTTGCTGTGTTTTTGTCATCAGAAATTTATTGATTACCCTTTTGCTGCGCATTGATGTGCGTTAACCATTGCATGTAAACTAGCTGCCTCCGCTGCCTTTGCTGCTGTGGGTCTAAACGCAGCATTACACGTGGGAAGAGATCTCATCCATCTGACGTCAGATCATCTAACGACAGAGAATAGACCGACTTTATGAAAGCATCGCCCCTAGTGGAGGAACCCGTGAAGGATCCACTCTGTCAGGTTAGAAATGAAAGCTGGTATTACGCTACAGTTCCTTGTAATAGTATGATTACTTCCCACACCCCTAATCAGCATCTATTCAACCGTTTGCTGTGACCGACTCACATCACTCCTGCAGTCAACATCTCTGAACTTGTCCAGGTGGGCCCTGACAGCAGCCAGGTTCTCCTCCTCCACGTAGCTGAACAGACTCTGGACGGCCAGAGAGGTCATCTTCAGGGAGGCGGTGGTATCCATGGCAACCTGTTAAACACGTCCAAGCCACTGAAAAAAAAAAACATGTCCAACAGGTGTTGATATTGTGCTGTAGTAGATTCATATACATGTATTTTTTTTACTTTATGCCATTTTCAGTTATTTTAAAATGTTTCACTCTTTTTTTATTACAAATATTTGTTTATTTTGAAATGTTAACCTCATTAGTCAGCTTCAGTTTGTGACAGCACCAGTTCAGGTTGTTTCATCTCAAAGCACACTTTCCAGTTCAACCAGATCATCCAGTCAGATTGGATTCAAAGTTTTCCATCTAAGAAAAAACAGCTGATTGCATCTTGACATATTCTTTACTCTTCAGCAATTCCTCACACTAAGCATGCTTGTAGCGACAGTGGAGAGGAAAAACTCCCTTTTGAAACAAGGAAGAAACCTCCAGCAGAACCAGGCTCAGTGTGTGAGCAGCCATCTGCTGAGACATTCACCGGGGGTTCAAGGAGACAGAAGCAGAGATAAAAGAAACATAGAAACAAAAAGCAACTAAAAAATGGTGCCCCCTCCAGGAAACACACAGCCAGGCAGACAAGGAGACAGAAGCAGAGATAAAAGTATCTTTTAGATTAAACAACCAATCAAAAACTGTAATCAGAATCAGAAATACTTTAATAATCAATAGATTAATTGATTAGTAAAATAACCCGTAGGTGCAGCCCTAAATAAAAAGACTCCTTTCAGGAAGTGCAAAAGTATTCACACCCCTTTAATATTTCTATAGGTCAGCTTCCAGGAGATTGTGGTGACAGACCAACTCAAATCCCTGCGTAGGTAGCAGTTAGAGGGAAAGCCGTTTTTCCAGGATGTTCATTGCCTGTGCTCCATGTGGGCTCCCTCATGTTTCTGTGTCCTCTATAAACAACAAACAGCCCATATGCTGCCGTTCTCTCAGAAGCCTTTCTACCTCCATGACTTACAGCCGTCCTGTTGGCAGACTCTCAGGATCTCTGCAGATCGTTCCACTGGATGCTATACATTTTAAAAAGCAAGAACGCTTTCCTTCCACTTCTGCTCTGCTTTGTGGTATTTTGTCACAAAGACTCGGACAGCGTAGAGTGAAGTTTGTCTTTATTTGACAATATGTGAAAAAGTTTTCCTTCTGCAAACAAAAGCAGAAAGTCAAACTGGCCTCATTAGCAGAGGGCTAACAGGGGGTCGTTAGCTGCTCTGCTTTATCCAGTCGGTTCTGCTCGGGCTCAGAGGCTGATAGGAAGTTTGCTTACTCTGTATAACGAAGCTCCTGCAGACGGGGCGACCCATTCAGGGTGGTTAAATAAGTCCCTGAATGCTAAAGAAGCAGAATAACCGTCCCTCGGCTTCTATATTTTGAAACAGCAATGATTCTTTGAAGGCGCAGTGGACCGAGCGCTCCGGTTAGAGCAGCTTCTGCTGCCACAATCTGGACCCTATGAACTTTGTGCATTCAATAGAAACGGAGCTGTGTGCAAAAACTGCTTAGCAGCTGATCCTTACTGACCGGTAGTTGAAAGGACAGAAAGAAAGAAGTGAGTTTATTGCTGAGCAGCTGCCTGTGTCATAAATCTTTGCACAAGGATCTAAAATAATGGTAAAGGAGCACTTTACACTTTACACAATGATGGTGGCAAACTACACTGTAGCCACAGCTGCCCTGGCACCGACAGATGCAAGGCTGTCGTACAGTGGCGCCACCGGGCCCTCCGCCCAACATCAGTAGACAATTCGGGTGATCCGTCTTGCCCGAGGACAGAACGACACTGAAAGCCGGAGCCAGGGCTTCAACCGTCAACCCTTCAATTTCAGGGCAAACTCCTACATCCGACGCCACTGCCTCCCTAAAATAGCACCAATTTATATCAGTTTTTAAACTCTGCATGGATGCATCTACCAACAGTCTGGACACTGATGCACTTTCGAATCAAGTGACTCCTTCCTGCTAGAGTTAAAGCAGAAGCTGGGTTTGCTCTAGGATTTTAACTGGAGGGCTAACTGTGTGTGTATATCAGAAACAAACCTGTAATAATTGATTGATCACTGTCGTTAAAATGCTGTAGAAATGCAACATGCCTAAACCTTTTTAACATTTTGCCTGAATCCACTCTGCATACATCTAATTGAGCAAAAGGACGGTAATCAGAACCACATTCATTATTCTGTGTGGTAAGAAGGTAGTTATTTTAGTGCAACAGTTTCAGAGGAAAAAAAAAAAAAAAAAAGAGACTAGATTAGCAACTATATTTAAAATATATTTATATCCTGCTGAATCATCAGCCGCTTTGTTCATCTGTTTGTTCTACATGGTATTTGGAAAACGGAGCAGCTCTCCTGTCTGCTCTCTTCTCTCTGACTGCATGCAGAGCTTTAAGGGACGAGGTCGCTGCCTGGAAGACAGCGCTTTCTACTCACCCCCATGCTGAACAACACTCTGGAGGGCTTTTGATATCTCAAATTTATCGTGAGATCTGGGAAACTTCTTGCTGTCTGCTGACATTCAAATAATGGAGGTCTATAGGTGAGAGGCAGTGAGGTCCATAAAGTCCACAAAAACGTGTCAATGATAGCCAAACCTGCCCCTTAATGTATTCCGGGTGTCACTTTCAAAAAAAGCGTCCATAATTTACGTCAAAACAAAGTCATTTAGAATGTTTCCCTTGACATAAACAGTAGTGTATAAGTTTTCCTGGCTTGGCGTTCATGAGTCTACCTACACAGTGACAGACCAAACCAGATGAAGAGATGCGCATTCAGCGTCTGCTCTGCCGATAATGGAAAGCGTGAAATCAAGATATGTGCCATTTACCTTGCAAAAGAAATGTAAACAACGAAGAAAAATGTCATGAGGACTTCGGTGTTGAGGAAGAGCATGAGTTCTTTGCGAGCTGAATCGCGCTGGTTTTGGTCTGCTCTCCATCGTGGCGATGCGTGAGCGCTCGCAATGCTTTCGGAAATCCTATACGCACTACTGTTTATGCTCTAAAACATTCTAAATGACTCCGTTTCTAGTAAATTCTGGATGCTACCCACTCAGAAACTTGGAATACGCTGGGCACGAGTCAGTATGGGGAATATTGGCCACGTGAATTTTGTGGACTTTTATTGAACCTTTCTGTAGACCTCCATTATTTGAATGTCAGCGGACAGCAGAAGCCTCCCAGATCTCGCAGATGCAATTTGAGATATCAAAAAGTGCTCCGGGTGTTGTGAAGCATCTTGGTGAGTAGAAATGAAGGCTAATCATGTTTTTAGCTAGTACTATTCCCAATGGGATATTCCTGGAATTGGGACCAAGTAAAGCTGCGTACATTGGCGAACGGTAGAGCCTTTTCCATCCGACTGTCAAGGGAAAGCAGCCGTTGACTATGGCAACACATTGGCAAGAGGTGGCTGAGTCTCTTTGGTCGAGGTCGACATGACATCAAATATTTGCCCCTTTCTTAAAATAAATATATGCGGTTGAATCAAACTATTTCACAGAGGACCGTTCCCGTTAAGATACCGGGATCCTTTTTTTTTTCTTTTCTAACTTGTGATTTTCTCTCCATGTGACAAAATAGTAAAAAATATTTGAGTGAATCGATTCTTTCCTCGCTATGAACTCCCCGCAGCATCCACTGCTAAATAGAGAGCCTGCACTGATGCAGGCGCTGATTAACACGTGGTGTTCGACTTTACACCAGTGAATAAAGTGAACGCACGTTGGAAGAACTATTCGAGAAGGTTTGCAAACGAAGTTTGGTTGTAGCGGTTTGTGGGAATCATCTTGCTAACGAGTTAGCAACTTAAGTACCCAGAGGTTCCCATCAGGAAATTCCAGCTGGGACCAAGTAAGCGTGCCCTTGTTCCCTTAAACGGCTAGCTGTCAGGAAGCACTATGGACGGAAACATGCAAGAGGAGGAGAGTTTGGTGTCGGGTGACGGAGGTGGATGAGTCTCCTCCGTCACTCCATTTTTATTTCCAGGAGGAAGCTGCGGGGCCGAAGATGTTGTGGAAGAGGCTGGAGACGGCATAAGCCCTGTTTGATCCTGTATCCTTCCAGCCGTACATGTTTATGCTCATGCCTGCATAGCTAACCTGACTCTGCCAGATGGATTTGCTCCGCATATACTGTCTTTAAACCTTAGTTATTTTAATTTTTTAAAATAGGTTATTATCCCATGGTTAGCTGATTGGCCTATATTGGTGATTAGGCGGGTTCTTGTAATTCAATCAGATCATTTAAAACATATGGCGTTACTCCAACAGGCGACATTTCCTGTGGAGCGAATTGATAGATCAAACTCTGAGTTTGTAACCAGTTGGGCACAAAGAACAAAAACATCACTTTGATGCTGAGAAAGCCTCCAGAGCAGTGTTTTGCTCTTCTTTTCCCCAAATGCTCCGTAATTCGAAAAAAAGAATCGATAGCCAAGAATAGCGCTCGTTTCATAGAATCGGGCAGCCATGTTCTTTAGACGGAACTGTCGCTTCTCACCTCCGTCACCTCAAGCCTCCTGGCTATCCATTTTTATTTAGAGGCGTTAAGTTTTGGGGAGCGGCTCGATTTTCTGGAAGAGGAGGTCTCAGACTGATCGCGCAGAAGCTGGTTTGGTGTAGAAGGCTTCCAGCCGCAGATGCAGGATGGTCTGGCGTTAAGCTAACGCCTGCCAGTTCTGTTAGCTCTACGCCTGCTGAAGACACAGACGCCCATCCCCGTGGAACACTGGGACGGAGCTCAATGGGAAAGGAAAGGATTCTGATTTTATGCAAGATGCTATGCGTTTATTAGCTGCGACATATGAATCAAGATGCTATGACCGAAAAAAATTTGATTGACAGATGACCGTTGAAATATGATTGGCCGAATCTTAGGTGTTCAGGCTGGACGTGAGAACTAACTGGCCTGCAGAAGATAAATCTAAATAACAAGCAGATTTAAAAAAATTATGTATTATTGTATTAATTTTAATTTTATACATTTTGGGACAATATAGTCTGATAAAGAGTACATTTATATACATGTTTAAGCCAGAATGATTTGATTTCCCTACGACTTTAAAAATATCAAGATCTTAGAAATCCAGGTTCCTATAAAACCAAACGGGTTAGAGGACAAAAGAATTAACTCTGGTTTTGTTGGAGGGATTCAGTGGATCTATAAAATTCCCATTAATGATTCATAAAGTTCTTCCATCCATCACGACCCGACTCACTTCCTGAACGAGCGTCACTCATTAGTTAAAGTTGCCTCTCACCAAATAACCACCCAGACCTGCTGAGAGTTTCTAATCCTGGAGGCGAAGCTCGGGTCGATACCTTACTTCAAGCGTCACATGCCTGCCGGGCCGTCGGTACAAAGAACCCCCCCACGATGGTTCAGGTTCAGTTAAATCCAGAGGAGTAAATCAATCCTAATCTGCAGAGCAGCTCTGTTTTCTCCTCTTCTGCACGCAGGGGTCACCTGCTGCTCCGTCTCTAGATCGCACCGTGTCCCACAAGTGGAGCAGAAGAAAGAAAAACAAACCTTTGTTTATGGTGACGGCAGCAGGAGCCTGTGGACACACCCTCCTCATCTGGCTGTTGCTCACAGCACAATGGGAGGGTGGGGATCCAATCAGCCAGATTCAGCCAGGGGGAAACCTTCCCCTCCAAACATTTAAACTCTACAAGCAGCAGCTTTTCTAAGTGTTACGGTGAAAATAAAGCATTAATGGAGCTTCTTACCGCTCTGGGTGAAAGTTGGAGGATCTTCAGCAGTTCAAAGACCACTACTGAGGTCCTGCTCTGCTGCGCCGGCTCTGCCGCTCACATCCAGCATCCCCCGCTTTAAGTATCAGCTGAATATTAGATGAGGGGGGCCGGCCCACGCCCATCTCTTCCCGACACAAAAGACACCAGAGATGCTTTAAACTCTGCAGGATGTGGATAAAAATCAGCCTGTAACTCAGAGCAATTGGCCCAAACATTAGAGTCTGATTACCGACTGCATCACAGCTCAGTGCAAATAGATCGACCTAAAGCTCATTAAGTCAATTAATTATAATAGAATAATTAAAAAAAACACTGAAAGTGTTATTATTAAAAAAATATATAAATTTTTATCTTTAAACTCATATATTTTAAGGTTTAGAGACTCTGGGTCAAATAAGACATTAAAAAAGTTTCTTTAGTGCATTTTTCGGAAATAAGAGAACTAGATGAGATAGAAGCTGCTAAAAAAAAAAAAAAAGAGAAGCTTTAGAACGAGCCGTCTCTGAATCATTTAAAGATTCTTCTGTTTCTTGTTCTTATTTTATTTTCTCCTAAGCTTTAGATAAAAATATTGAACTACAGATGCTGCAAAATTTAAATATTTGTCATCAAACAAGTTAAATTTAACTTGATTGAGCAAATAGGTAAGAGAATATGTAGATGAAGATCATTTAAGTTTAAGATACAATAAAAACATTTCTATTATCTTACTTCAAGTAAATAAAATTTAATTATCTCATTTTTGAACTAAAATAATAAATTATTTGGCAGATGATCGTATTTAACTGATCATTTTAAGGGCAAATGCTTTTATTCTTTTTAGTCATTATCAATCCTTCATCACTTTTGTTGATGATATGATCCGACAGAAGAGATTTGAACCAATTTTTCCAGTTTAAAATTCCTCCTTTATATTTACTTTAAAGGTACACTATGCAAACGTGTTGATTTTCCAGCGAGGCCTCCCCAGAGGGCTAAAATGTGCGCACCGTCGTAAATATGCTCATCTGTTTTCCTGTTTCCTCCGTCAAGCCAGGCACGGTCAGTTGTTTTGAGTTTAGCAGACAGGCGTAAAAGTTTGCCCATGTTCACCCGCGGTACCACTCCTCTTTCTTGCCTGTTCTATTACGGCTTTCTCGCTGTTTTCTTTCGCCACCCGCATGATAACTGCAGAAATATCGCCACTGGCGCTAGCAACGAAGCTTGCCTTTCACTGGGGTGTAGCAGTTCTCTCGGTAGCAAGACCCACTCCTCGCCATGCACGCACGAGACTTCTTAGGCCTGTGGTGCGGGCCGCAGGGTTCCTGCAATTGCAAGTACGGTATTTCCCCTACAGACTGACTGTATTTAAAACCTTTGTTCGGACCTGAAATGACCTATTTAATCATCCAACACGCTATGGAACACATTAATTAACTGAAAATGTTGCATAGTGCGCCTTAACAATGAACTGCCACAAACTAAAGCCAGCTTAAAGCATTTTAAAAAAAGGATTACAGTTAAAGCTCAGAGTGAACAAATGGGTTTAAATATACTCCTAGAAATACTACCCGGACACCCCTAAAGAAACAATACAAAAAAAGTCTAATTCTCTAAGTTGTAATTTGAGCTTATTTCTTTATGTTTTCTTGGTTTACTTTTTACAGGTGATGAACCTGTTTCCAAAGGCTTGCCCACCTCTGCAGAGCTGCTTCTGGTGCTCCCATGTTCTAATGGAGATGCAGAGAGGGTGTTTTCTCTGGTGGAGCTGAAAAGGATCAAGACCAGGAACAGTTTGGCTCTAGAGGGAACGCTCTCATCCATAATGACAAAAACATGGCTGCTCTGGAGCCACAAGAGATTACAGTGATGCTCACCAAAGGTAGCTCTGCTAGATGAAGCAACAGGTTAACTGTTAAGAAGAGGTTTTATTTGATTTAGTCCTGTTTTTTGTCTTCATGCTGCATAATTCTAGTTTAGTCTAAATCTTTACCTTGTTTGATCCTGTCTTGGTCTTCTGGTTTGCTACGTGTTCAGGCATGCTTTGCATAAGCCTGTTTTTGGCTGATTTTATCCTACTTTTTTTGATTTGCTGAGGGTGGCATGTTTTTATTTTATTATTACTTATCTCCTTCATTTATATTAATTTAGCTCCACTGAATATGTTTAAAAACGTCATTTCCGTTACACTTTCTGAATGAAACATCCAGAGAAGTGCTGTTTTGTGTCATTGTAAGTTTTTCATAGAACCTAAAGCCTCCTAGAAGCTCTGAATTTTTTTGCTGTTTTGTAACAAAAAAAAAAAAAAAACGAATAAGATAATAAGTTAAGATTTTTCATCCTTAACCTTTTATAAAATATTCATACACACTGTAGTTTGCACAGGATCCGATTGCTCTGGTTCCTGTATCAGTGCCATTAATCCAGTAATAACTTATTTGTCCCCAATTGGTTATTTTACTTGAAATGCATAGAATCAGTAATAAACAAAGTTTTGAAATTCTTAGTTTAGAGTATATTTAAAGGTTTAGTGGAGGATTTTCAAATTTTTTTAAAAGACCTGCACTCTGCAGTTAAAAAAAAAGTGCACATGCACAACCCTGTAACCGCCCCCCCGAGTGAACGCCTATTAGACACGTGTGAGAGCGTGCACGAGCCCTTTCTCCTCGTGCACGCTCTGTTTAAAAGTTGCTGTTTGCATCGCTCATACAAGTTACTTTCCAACAGCAGTTAACATTTTCCTCCCACCATGTCAGACTCTCCAGACTTAGAGAAAATGGGGGACGGTGCACGACTACCTTACGCTAACATATCACCAGAACGATTGATAATTATGAGGACCACACTGATTTAGATGATCCACCAACATTTTCCACTATACCTTTTAAAGGAATAGTACACCCAAAAACATGTTAGCCTTCTTCATTTTCTACTCACCCCCATGCTGAACAACACTCTGAGTACTTTTTTGATATCTCAAATGCATCTGGAGATCTGGGAGGTTGCCGTCTGCTGACATTCAAATAATGGAGGTCTATGGCTCGAAGCAGAAAGAACCATAAAGTCCAGTTTGTCTTGTCACGAGTTCCTCCATACTGTCAGTCCAATGTATTCCAAGTGTCCTGAGTGGTAGCCCAGAATTTACTCAAACAAAATATTTAGGAATGCTTTGTGAGCATAAACAGTAGTGTATAGGGATTTCCTGAAAGCGCTGCTCACTGCTTCTCATTTAGAAACCGCGCAGACCAAACCAGATGAAAGTGCGCATTCAGCGCCTGCTCTGCCAATAATGCAAGCTTAGAAGAAGAAAATGTGCTGTTTACCCGTGCAAAGAAAGAAACAACGAAAGAAAATGTCTGAGGACTTCAGTGTTGAGGAAGAGCATGAGTTCTTGCCGAGCTGAATGCGCACTTTCATCTGGTTTGGTCTGCCGCTGTTTCCGTAGACTCGTGAAGAACGCCGCTTTAGGAAATCCTATACACTACCGTTTATGCTCTAAAAACATTCTAAATGACTTCGTTTCGAGAAAATTATGGACGCTACCCACTCAGGACACTTGGAATACATTGGACCAGCAGTATGGAGGAATATTGACACGCTTTTTGTGGACTTTTATGGACCTTTCTGCCTCGGGGGCCATAGACCTCCATTATTTGAATGTCAGCAGACAGCAAGAAGCCTCCCAGATTCCAGATGCATTTCCTTTTGAGAGTATCAGCAAAAGTACCAGAGTGTTAATCATGCTGCATGGGGTGAGTAGCGAAATGCAGGCTAACTGGGCCATGCTCTTTGGGTGTCCGCTATTCCTTTAAGATGCAAACTTCCATAAGAAAGCCCTTACTTCTTTATTTCAATTCTCTAAAAAAATATTGTGAGAAAAATGTTACACATGAACTACAGATCACTTATGGTTGTTCAGTAGGTGTGCAAAATAGACCAGCATAATGATGCCACGCGGATTCGCAATTTATGCGGATTCACTGCATCGATTCTTGACGGCAAGCATCCATTATTAATTTAGCAAGCCTACCGTAAAACAAGTGTTTTACGCAATGGCCAGCTAAACATCAGCCAAAACAAGTGTAATGGCAACCTTCCAGTCCAGTGATGTTAAGCTGCGATGTGCTTGATGCCTCGCTTTGTGTCACAAGCTATTTCCTGGCCGCAGTTTGACTGCGCCGAGTCGTTCAAAAACGAAACATGGAGGAGAAAATAGTTTGCAATGCATCGCAACATGTTTCGCGTATCCTGATGATTTACAAGTGATGAATCGCATCGTCGGCTCTGTGAATCTGCCGTGATCTCGAATTGAATCGTGACTTGCCTTTTGGCAAGCACCCCACCCCTATTATTCCGTGGAAGCTTTTTCTGAGCAATTATGTATTCAACCATTTTGCCTCAGATGGCGGGAGTTGTCAGTTAAATCCTCTGAAAACCTCCAAGGCATCTTAGCTGCTCCTGTCTTCATCTAACCCTGACAGGGTTTCCTTTCTAAACTCTTTCAAACTGGTTTCAGCAAGGTCTGGGGAAAGGTTTGCAGTACTGGAGCTAAATCCTGAATCCAGCCTCTGGAGAAAAACCTGTTGGATGTTCCAGAGGAGACGCTGAACCTGCGGCCCACAAGTTCACCTCCATACAATTGACTGTAAAGTCGGGATAGATTCAGAAATGAAACTATTCAAAGCAAAGAAAGCTGAATCTCCGTACAGCCTGTACTGACATTTCCCAGGCGTACTGTAAAGTTTTGTCCAGTGAATCAAACAGAACAGATGAAGTTGCCATGAATTCACATGATACTATACACAACCCCTAAAGTAGGATGGACTAAAACTACTTGGATTATAAACCACAAGAAAATGCATTTTAATATTTGTGGTGGGAATCTAATTTGGATCCTTAGAGCTAACCTTCAAGAAGTTATTATGGCTATTAGCTTAGACGTCTACAGGACATAGGGACCCCTTTTGATCATCATACTGCTTTATTCTATCTCTATTCTCTTCCACTCTGCAGAATCTGTTAGTTCAATCTCTAACGCTCTGCTCTCTCTGCTTTTTCATCAGTAGCTTCATCTGGTCTGTTCCTTGCTTGGCTGTGACTCCATCCTGGTGAGAAATATCAGCTTTCGTGCTGCTGCCATCAACACCTTTGTTTCTAGATGTTGGAGCTTAGGCAGTTCTCCAGTGTAGTCCTGTTTCTCTGACTGTGACTAAACTGGATGTGCTCTCTTCGTCTCCTCTGACATGGGAGCTGGCTCGAGCTCGCCTCTGCCTGGCTGTGTGGTTCTGTGGTGCTGCCTGGAGCTGGTTTACCAGTTGCCTTTTGTATCTATGCTTCTTTCTCTATGTCTGCTTCTGTCTCCTTGAACCCTGTAGTGGACTCTCAGCAGATGGGCCGCTCACACTGAGCCTCCAAGTTCTGCTGGAGGTTTCTTCCTGTTCAAAGGGAGTTTTTCCTTCTCTCCACTGTCGCTACAAGCATGCTTAGTGAGGGATTGCTGAAGAGTCAATGAGTCCATGTAATCAGCTTGTTTTCCTTGGATAGAAAACTGAATTAATTTGATTTGATGATGTTCTTGAACTTGAGACTGTGAAGTGAAACTAACTGATTGAAGATTTGGTTAAAACACTTAATGTCATGCAATACACACAGGTAAAAATAATTCCAATAGACTGCAACTAAATATAGCAGTAAACCTGGGACATAAAACTACAACATTCTTTAGCATTTGTGGTGGAAATAAATCAGAATGTATATAAATAAATACTTTAGTATAATCCTGAGATGAAGCTGGTTTTATCTGGAATATAAACAATAAATGAGTTGATAAGAAGAAGGAGGAAAACAACCTAAATGTGGGCAGTGAAGTGAGAAGGTCTCTAAATTTAACCTCTCAGCTCTTCATGTCATGAGGGCCTGAAACTGCTGAGGATTCATTTCCACCAGCCTGAACCTGAAACGTTAAAATGATCCAACATCAAAGGCTGGAAAACTATTTAAAACCAAAACTCCTGCATTTGATCTTTCTTATCCTGTTAATAAATGTGTATCAGGATAAAATGAGCGTTACTGAAATGCTTTTCTTCTCATATTGGGAAAGGTTGAACTAAGCTGAGGAGCTCGAACAGCTTCTTCCAAAGCTATAAAAGTTAGTTTATGTCTTTGTTTCCAAAGTTTTCATCCTGTTTGCTGCGGAGGAACCATCTCTGCCCCACAGAGACACATTTACCAGCCAAACAACACGGCGGTGTAACAAACACCGAGGTTACCCCGGTTATTTTAGGACCAGGAAGCAACAACTGAAGTTAAAGTGACTGAAGTAGCGTTAGCTAGCGGAGGCTAACTGCCGACAGCTTTAAAAAAGCTAAAACCTGCTGAATAAAATGGTTTCTTACCGACACGCTGCTGCTCTGTTCTTCTTGGAATGCAGTAAATAAATATTTGCCTACTGTTCATGAGTGTGTAGCAACATTGTTTTACATCTAATAAATTCTATTTTTTAATTTTGTATTCTGAAGATAAATAAATAATGCTTTCCTTAATCTATGTAAATATCCTTTTTTTAAAGGTTACTTTTATACTTTTATAACTACTAAGTAGTTTCCTAAGGAGCAACATGACCTCTTTTTCACTTTTACTTGAGTAAAGAGGTCAAGTTGATACTTTAACCAGAGTGTTTTTAAACTGCAGTATCTATACTTCTACTTAAGTAACAAATTGTACTTTTGACAGCACTGCTAAAAACTGATCATTGACTCAGACGGACCCGTTTCCACCGCTTATCTTCCTCCCTTTGATTTCCTTTAACTGTGAAGCCGCTGATTCAGCTTCAGCATGAGACACCCAGAGAGCTCATGTTTCAGCCTTCATGCTCTACCAAACACTGAGCCTGACCTCTGACCCTTTGGACATGGGGGGGTCAACCATTCTGCAACAGTTGAAATATAATTGTTTCTTAAATGAAGTATTTTTTCCTTTGAATTCAGCAGATAAGATCATTTGCCATTTTATATAAAGATGATTTACATTTAAAACACAAATCAAATTCAATATTTTATTTTAATTGGCATCATATCTAATTATCTTATTTTACTTTCAGATCATCTTATTTCATTTTCTTATATTAATGGAAAGTTTACTTTTTTTTTTTTAAAGAAAATCTTTGCTGTTTTTTTTTTTTTTTTTTTTTTTTTTTTTTTTTGTAACTTTGTAAGCTAACAAAGACAATTTTGAAAATGCCTTTACGTGACCTTAAACTACATATATAAAGAAAAATAAAAGCAAATTAAAACGAAAAAACATGATAGAAGCTTTTAGGTAAAAGTAAAATAAAGAAAACTGTTAAAACCAAGAATTTATATGCCCTCAGTTCATAGTTCAAGTTCATTACACTGGAAAAAATCCAAATCTAAATATGTATTTTTTCTTAAAATAAGTGAATTTGTTCTTTTGATTGAGGAGGAAAAAGATGCATTTCGAATATGGAACAAAAAAATTTATAGTTAAAATAAAAAAACACAATCGAATTGTCCTATTTCAAGTACATATTATCTAATTATCATATTTTAAGAGTAAAAATACGCATTCCATTGGCAAAATATCGTATTTACCTTCCCAAATGAATGGTAAATGTACACTTAATTTAAGACATTTTTACTTATTTCTAGATCATTTTTCCCGTGCAGTCACAAGGCAGCTCTATGGCTAACTTTGACTTTAAAGATCTCAGGTTTTCTGCTCTTTTCCAGTTTTCTGGGAGTTTGTTCCAGATCAGTGGAGCATAGGAACTAAATACTGCTTCTCTGTGTTTGGTTCTAGTTCTGGGTGGAGTGAGTAGGCTGGAACTAGAAGAACCTCGATAAAAAAAATAAAAAAAAGCATTTTCACATCAAACAGGATTAGTGTTTAAAAATAATTTCTCTTTATTTGCCACATAACCAGAATGGACTGCACTGTTATACAAAACTTTCAATAAATTTCCTTCTGACACAAAAATACCCATTATGATGCTCCAACACACACTCACACCCACTCACTCACTCATGCATACAACCTAAAACAAGAACGCGCCGTTTCTGATTTGGCACTTTGGACACGTGGAGCCGTTTGCATTGATCTGCTGGTATGGGTGGCCATGCAGTGCTAAAGTCGCTGCGTCTGCAGCACCAACATCCCTTAACCTCCGTCTCCGGTGGGCCGCCCTGGCCGACGTACGGCCCGGGACACAGAATCTAGGTTTCCTTGGAAATCACAATCGACAGATCACAGAGAAATGGGAAACACACAGAGTTACAGCAGGAATAAATGTTAGAAAAAAAAAACAAAAAAACAGACGGATCCACACTGAAGGACTTCATGTCTGCCGCTTTGATGCTTCCGTTAACTTTTTATTCTTTTTCCTTTTAAATAACCTTGAAGAGGAAAAACAGGAATATTTCTATTCAAACACAGATTTCTGAGGTTGACCAATCTGTGTTAAATTATAACAGAACATCGGCTTGGACTGAGGACGATCCGACAGGCCTGAAGGAGCAAAACCAGCAGAAGGAAGCAGTGTCTCATACGCCTTACAGTCAAAACACACCAGAAACAACCATTAAAGGCTCCTATGGTAAAATAAAACCGTTCCCGGTACCGGCTGGTTCCTGGTTCTGAAGGAGCACAAGGTTACGTTATGTTTTATAGAAAAATGATCAGATTTTCCTCCATAAATGCCTTTATCACACCGTTAGTCAATGGGTTAACATAATTAGACTGAAGTTAAACCAAAAATGATGCAAATAATAACAGTTCTGGCCTGACCTTGATCTACTGACACTTTACAGAAGTTTTCCATCACATTTCATCATGTTGCAATTATAATCTTGGAGGGAATTTAATGCGATTTTAATGCGACTGTGCAGCTTCCTGCGAATTTGTGATGCAACACATCCTTAATCAACAGGAACATTTTAAAAACCTTTTACCTGAACAGGAGATGCACTGAGGACAGGCGACCTGGAGGAGTTACAGACCTCTGAGATACGGAGCGGAGAAGTATGGAGGGAATTTTGTTCCATTATTGTTGAAAGCAAAGAATATGGAAGATTATGTAATCCAGAAAATGAAATTTAAAAAATATTTCTAGCAAGAAAATTTGTTTAAGCAACTTTGCTGTTTTCTCAGATGTTTTTTCAGATAGTTAAGTTTTTTTTCATATTCATTGATATTTCAATTTTATTGATTTTTTACATTTGATTTTTTTTTAATAGATTTTATATTTTCAATTCTTTCAAATTTGAGTTTTACATTCTTATTGTGTTTTACAGATTCTCCTCAGTATCGTGATCCATGAAATCAATAAAATATGAGAAGCTGAAAAACAGATTTAAAAAAAATGTCACATATCAAATTTGAAAAAGATTGAAAAATATTAAATCTTAGAAAGAATTTATATTAAAATAAAAAAAACAAACATGTGAAATAACAAAATCTGAGAAAATAGTAAAATTACTCTCAAAATATTTTCTGATTAAAATGTTTTTGTTTTTTTTCCACATCTCCATTTACAAAATGTGTCCTTTTCGTGCCACAATAATGGAGCAAAATTCACCCCATAGAGGAAAAAGCAAGGAACACGTTGAAAAAAAGCAAACCTATGAAGACAACGCCCATTAAAGTGATAAAGTTAATAACGAGAGCGTCAAGAAGAAGCCAAATTGAGGGGGGGGGGTCTTACAACACATCCTCCTGAGCGCAGCAACTAAAGGGTGATAAATGTGCCAGAATCACATGACAGAAAACCTGGTTATTGATTGTTGGAGGTGATTCTATGACAATCAAGGCAGAAAAGCTCTTAAAGGCTGCAGAAGAGCAAAGACGGGGGTGAAGGTTCACCTTCCTGCAGGAAAACCAGCATCTAAGAAGATCAAAGGCCTCATCTGATGTCAGGACGGCCTAGTCAAAGCCTTTTACTGAATTCTGATGCAAAGATTGAAAATTAATGATAGAGCGACAAGAATGGTCGAGCTTCTCAGTAAACTGTAAATAAGACAATCCTGGAACGTAAACTGAATTTAAATAGTTTAAAAAATATAACAGCTGTCCTCCATTTCTCAGTCATGAACCTTTCAATGTTGGCTGTTTTTATAAAAAACATTTAAGACGTGATGAAACATGATAAAATGTGAGGGAAAATGAATACTTTGTTTAAAGCCACAGAGGAAGCCTGTTGGAAAACTCTCTTTAAATCCATCCAATAATAAAAGGGTGGATCTAAAAAAAAGAGCCGAACTTCCTGTTGTGGACGTTCCGCTGCTGGAGACGGACGACGCTCTGCAGGAATCCGCCTTCATCCTCGTTCTCTGTCTTAGAGCCTTAAACTAAACCATGACATAATGCTTCAAATAGTGTCGTCATAAACAGCTGAATATAAAACACACCACGTGAACTGCTGTCAGAGAAAGATTAAAAAACGTAGAAATGAAACCAGGTAAGGATCCTAAGGCCTGTTTGAAGTTGGCAGCTCGTAATAAAGTTTCCTCTTTCATGTGGAGGAACTTCCTGTTCGTAAATGCAGGCCTGTTTCCAGACCGCGACGCAAACCCTCCACATACGAGACGTCAGCTCTGAGGAACGCCTCCCTCAGCCGTCAGGTTTAGGACCGCTTCCTGTTTGTCCTTCATCCGTTGCTCTCCTCCGCGTTGCTACTGGAAGTTTTGTGTTGTTTATTTCAGAAAGGATTCTTTAAAAGTGTTTTGGTTCTCTGTCAGGTCAGCGGGCCGGCTGTCGGCTGGGAGCGCGCCGCCGTCCCGGGCCTCATGTGCTCTTGTCTCTCTGGTTGCAGTTGTTGTCTGTGCTGCAGAGGTGGCGCTGCTCGCCCTGCGCCGCCTCCTTCTGCGGGCCGTCCTCCTTTGGCTGCCGGCGCCTCGATTTGACGGGCAGGACCAGAACCACCAGGAGACACAGCAGGTGCAGGCAGAAGTACCACGAGCTGCAACGACACATTAAAACCCTGCAGTTTTAGACACTTAAAGTAGATATTAATATTTGTAATAACCAATAATTACTGATACCATATGTTATACATTCCCTAAGCTTTGGACCCCCCGCAGAGCTGACTGCCCCTCTGCTTCAGTTAAAACACCCACAATCCTTTGCTGCACCCCAACAAACGACTGATCCACTATATGTACATAATACCAGCTTCAGCTTTTCAGTGCGTAGGTAATTAAGTTACTCTTTAGTTACCTCTAAGGCATTACATTATTCATAATCTAACGCAGAGGGTTACAAAAATCCATTAATCAATCAACGCTGATGCTGATTGGCTGATTGGAGCTGAGATGGACGCATGCAGGAAGACGGCGCAGAGCCAACGATACGACAGAAGTAGAATGAAGTCGAAGGATAAACGTTTCAGTGATTTGGTCATTATGTATGGAGTGGATTTTGATGCGTTATTTTTGCAAAATAAAGAAAACATTTTTGACTTGGAAATTATAAGGGAAATAAAAAATCTAATTCAAAAAATTTGTCAGGGTTTGGTTGAGGTTTTACGGACCCAAATGCAGAGGGGAGTTTTGTAGATTTAATGAGGTCGCTCACAGGTGAATGGGGCAGGAATCCAAAAGTCCAACATAAAATACAGAAAAACCAGAACCATAGAGACATCAGGGGAAAACATGCTTAAAGGAGCCAGGGAAAGACGAAGGAACCAGCACTGAGGAACTGCTCAGGGAGAGTATATATGGGAGACTGAACAAAGACAGGACTAATGAGCTGATTGGGAGCAGGTGTGAACAGAGGATCCTAGAAGGGAGCTAGGGAAAAGGAGACCAACACAAGGAGGCAACAGAGGGCAACTAAGGCATTGAAGTCACCCAAATCAGATTTTTTTGCCCATATGCGACCTGGATCTGATATTTGTCATTTGTTTACATGGTTGACATGCTGCTATATCTGTTTTAATTTTGCTTTGCTGCTCGCTGTGTCCATAAAATGATCTTGGTGGTTGAATTGTGGAGAATCTAAGCTTTCCGATAATGGCTAAAATGTCTACATTGGTAAACATTTTACTGGTGAAATTTTCAACAAAATGTCTCCTTTGCTCGTCACAATAATGGAGCAAATTTCACTCCATATATAAATCAGTTAAACAGAGCTCTAATCTAAAGAAGCTTCTCCCATCAATTCAACACTGAGGTACATGCTGCTCTTTATTTTCAGTCTTATAGAGTATTTTTCTGTTAGTTTTTTCTCACACAGAAATACTGGGATTAAACGGTGGAAGAAGCTGAAGATGTGAAGGAACCAGAGAGGATGTGGATCAACCGAGCCCAGCGAGGACAGAGTCTGGGTTTAACCTCATGAATCAAATTAAATAAACTAAAGATGTCGTTCTCAAAGCTGCAGGACCAGAACATTAATTTATCACACAGTGGAGACATGGATGGAAAAACACTAAGTGGGTCACAGAGAAATGCAGACATATGACTTCAAACTGTATGAGTTATAATCTGCTATTAATAAAACAATCTTTAATCTTTATCAACCCAAAGGCCTATAAACTATTTAATATCTCTGTTCTTAAATTGTTTCATTTTCTTCGACAAACTGTTTGTCTTCACTTTTTTTTTAGAGCTTTATAAACAAGTCAGACGAGTTTAGATGCAAATAATAATTTACTTTCTGCTATATTTCCACCATTGCCTGAGTAAACTGCAGAGGGAGCAAATAAAGGCTGTCGTTAACGAGCCTAATCGTTCGTTAACGAGTTAAACTCGAGTTAAACTCGTTAACGAACGATTAGGCTCGTTAACGATCTGTTCTTTATGTCGCCACAGCGACCGGCTCAGTTTAATTTCCTCCTCGTCGATGAAAGACTCGGACTATTAGACGAATGAACTCCTCGTCTGAAACCCGAATAACTCGGTTTATTTGTGTGTTAAGCATGTGACTAAAACTATTTACCAACAGACTGAGATAATTAACATTTGAAGTCAGAAAAGACAGTTCAGTGGTTAATATCTGATAGCTGATAGCTAGTCTAAAATCTATCTTTAGATCAGTTTTTGTAGTTTATCATATCAGGACAGTTAAATAAAAGCAGCATTTTCTTGTAAAAAGTATATTTGCACTTCATTTGAGAAGGTAAGTGAAATGATGTACCAATGGAACGGGATTTATTTTTACTTAAAATAATTCAAAGAAACCATTTCAGTTATCATATAAAGGGCAGAATTTGAAAATCATCTTTTTTAGGGATCAAAATACTCATTTACTTGCCTGCTCAAATGAAGGGAAGTTATGTTATTTAAAGACGTTTTTGCTCATTTCTAGATCAGTTTTTGCAGGTTGCACTGATTCTAAACTTATCCTTTTTTTTTTCTGACATGTTTAATCCCATGGGGACCCCAAAAGGGGTCATGAGGGGTGCTGGTGTCTATCTCCAGCTGTCTACGGGTGAGAGGCGGGGTCCACCCTGGACAGGTCTCCAGTCCATCGCAGGGCAACACAGAGACAAACAGGACAAACATCCATTCACGCACACACTCTAAGGAGAATTTAGAGAAGCTAATTAACCTAACAGTCCTGTTTTTGGACTGTGGGAGGAAGCCGGAGTACCCAGAGAGAACCCACGCATGCAAGGGAGAACATGCAAACTCCATGCAGAAAGACCCCGGGCCGGGAATCAAACCCGTGAGCAGCCCTCTAAGCTCATCATTAAACGGAAACATACCAAATAAGCCAATTTTTCCTTAAATAATTGTATTTTCCCTTAATTTTTCAGCTTTGTGGGGGGTCAAGTCAATTCACCATTAAAATAAGACGATTTATGTTTAAAATAAGAAAATAATTATTACTATCTTATGCATAATCCTATCTTATAAAGTGAATAATATTTAATTATCTTAGTTTAGGAAAGAAGTAATAATGTGATTGACAGCTCATATTAAAGGCTGATGCAGCCCTTTTAAGACATTCTAACCTGTTTTAGATCAGTTTTTGCAGCAGGATCTGAGCTGCTTAACAAACAACACGTACCTGTAGAATTTGAGCGAAGGTCCCACAGCGAGTAAAACAAACGGCACCACGGTGTAACTGATGGCGATCTGCGTGCAGGCCCACGTGATGACGTCGTAGACGCGCTTGTGCAGGTCGGAGGCCAAAAAGTATGGCCTGATGTTGTGCCGTACCTACAGGACGGGAGCACATTTCAAAACTTTTAGATCAAACTGAAGCAAAGAGGCTAAACGACCCAGTTTTACTAATCCAAACGTCTTCCCCTCATTACAGTAACATCTTCCGATTGTTTTGCCTTTTATTCATCCTAGGATCCCTTCAGATGTCTGCCTGAGCATATATGTACAGAAAGCATCATTAGTTTTTATGCAATAACTGGGTCAGCCTCCTCTGACATTTTAATGACTCAGGCTTAGGAGATATCAATGCTAATGGACCCGTATTCAAAACAGAGGTTAAAGTGGTTCATTATCAGGCTACTCTCCATTAGCTGATTCTGTTTGAGTTTTCTTTTCTTGCATCAGCTGCTGTAAACCTAAAGAGCTCTCATGCTAACAGAATAAAGCTTCTATAAAAGTGAATCCATTATCTAAAAAGGCCTCTCACTTCCTATAAGTGGAGAAAATGATAATTGTGGTTACAGATTATCTCTTAGATTTAAAGATGCACGCTCATCTTATATCTAAAAATAAAAAGCCCTAAAATCATTTCTATCTTAGCTAAATGAGGTTAAAAAGACCAAAAGTTTGTCATGATAGTGTTTAGATCCTTATTGAGTCTAAATAGAGTCTCAACAGTGGTGCGATGAGCTGACATAGATAGACATGGCGCCATCTGCTGGCAGTAATAAGGAAAGACAGATGGTGAAAACAGGCAGCTACTTAATAGAGAATCAATCAATCTATCATCTATCTATCTATAATATTGTTTCCATTTAGACTAAGAATTATATTTTTATCACTAGTCTACAAGATTGAAAATCACCTATTCCATTGGCAAACACTTACTAACCTGCTCAAAATGGAAAAATATATTTATTTTAAGAAAAAAAGGACTTATTTCTATATTAATTTTTGCAGTGCTGGAAAAACAATGTAACGATCTAACAAATTAAACACACTGCAATATATAATATATGACAAGAAATAGGTTTATTTTTTTCTGGATTTGGGAAATGAAGTACAACAATTTAACAATAGAAAAAGATTATTTACATTTAAAATAAAAAAACAACAATTCCATTATCATAGTTGAAGTGTATAACATCCAATCATCTTATTTCAAGGATAATAATTCTCATTCCCTCGACAGGTCGTCCTATTAAAAGCAAATCCACTTATTTAACAAAATATTTATCAATTTTCTATTCTTTTTTGCAGCCTTCCAGTAAAACTAATTTAAGGTCTGGCTAAAGCATGATGGACTGCAGACGTTTTCTGAGGTCTGGTTTACTTTCAGAAAAGCTATTTCTAGCTGCTCTGCTGCAAAGAAGCGGTGCTGAAGATGGAAGGTCATCGGTACTCACCGCTCGGGCGGCCATGGTCATCCCGATGCCGGTGATGAAGGTCAGGTAGTAGCCGGGGTAGACGCCGTGCCACATGGCTGACAGCAGGAAGGTGGCGGCCGTGGGGTTGACGGGACACCGCTCGTAGCAGACTCTACGGAAACCCATCGAGGCACATAATCAGGGCTCCGTTAAAAAACCAGTTGATCAGAGCTCAGAAACACTTCTGCTCAGAGGTTCATCCACCATGAAGACGAGGAGAAACCTCCTCTTAGTTTCTATATTTTAATGATTATTTGAACTTTTCTTGTTTCAGGGGGAAGCTATGAGGTAAATTTAAACTGACTGCAAGTTTTTCTAATCCACACAAGGTCGAAATTATAACAGGCTCCGATGTTTACTTACACCTCAGCAGTATTCGGTTAAATGGACAAAGAGTATGTCACAACTTGAGCTCTTTTGGTCGCCATCAATGAGCTTCTGGGATCATTCTGGATGGATATCTGACCCCCTCTATGATGAGAAATCATCTAATTTCAGGTTTTCAGGCTTTGAACTTCACTTTCAGCCGGGATGAGGTTGATTCATTGTTTTAAGAAAAACTAACATCCAGTTATTTCAATGTTTAAACCAACCTGCTGCCTGTTTGAGTTAGAGAAAATGAAGCGAGTCGTCATTAGTGCACTTAGCAAAATAGCTCCATGGCATGATACTACCTCTACCGTGTTTAACAGTCTGTAACATCATAGGAAGACTGAAATCTTTGAAACAGAAAAGCCATTTTAGGATGATCGGTGTTCCTGTTAAAAAGGCTAAAAAGGGAGCAGTGCTAGAAAATTCTGGACCGTTACCCGGTGCTTTTGTGGTTTCCAACTGAATCTCCTCTCCTTGGTTTAGAGTCTGTTATTAAATATTCCAACTGAATCATGTTTCAGAAAATAGAAATAAAGCCATTTTAGGGGAAGACCAGCTGCCGTACACTGCAAAGACTGAAGAACAAGTATTTTTTCCTTGAAATGAGCAAATAAGAAAAACAATGGAATCATTGATTTGTGTCATAAATAAGAAACAAACAGACCCACATGTATAATATATATTATCTAATTTAAAGGGCCAGAATACTAACTTCATCGGCAGATCATCTCATTTAACAGGTAGAATTAAAGCCTAATAAAATTATTTTAAGAAAGTTTTACTTACGTTTAGATCTTTTTTTGCAGTGTCTGATATCTGAACTGCAAAAATGAAACTAGAATGAGGTAAAACTTTCTTTAAAGGTTTATTTCTATTTCTACTCAGAGAGAGTGAAATGATACACTGCAAAAATGATCCAGAAAGAAGTAAAAATCTCTTAATTTCATGGTATTTACCATTAATTTGAGTAGGTAAATGAGAAAGTTTGCTAATGGAATGAGATTTTTTACTCTTTCAATAAGATAAGTAGATAATATGCACTTGAAATAGACAATGCAATTGTGTTTTTCTTCTTTTAAATGTAAATTGTATTTTTCCATTGGCAAAGTGTCTTACTTACCTCCTCAAATAAAGAAAAAATGAACTTATTTTAAGAAAAAAATGACTTATTTAGGTTTAGATTTTTTGCAGTGTATGCTTAACTTTACACTGGAAACTTAAAAGTATGAGTCAGACAGTTTCTATATAAAACATTTATAAATCTCTTAAAAAAAATAAAAAATTTCCCTTAATTCGAGCTGGTAAATAAGATGATCTGCCAGAGAAATGAGTATCTTTCCTTTAAAATAAGATCATTTGATTAACTTACGAACTTAAAACAAGATGCTGGAGTTGTTTTTTCTTCTTTTAAAGGCAAATCTCATTCTATTGGCTTAAATCATGGGGGACTACATTTATTATTTTTTTTTTAATCAAGATATTTATGTTTTATTTTTGTGATAAGGGATAAGACTGTATGTATGTGATGTAAAAATAAGCAAAAATCTTCTAAAAAATCGTAAATTTAGATAATCTTCAAATGGACTAAGCATTTTTGCCCTTAAGCTGATTAGATATTATGAACGTAAAATGAGATAAAAGAGTCGTTTTTTTTCTTACGTCGATGTAACTAATCTTATCCATTAGCAAATCATCAGACTTGTCTGCTTAAAACAAGGTAATCTACACTTCTTTCAATGGACTAACGACACTGTTATCCTATTTCAAGTGCAGGATATACAGTTAGTTGATTTTAAGGGCTAAAATTCTCCTTCCATTTTCAGGTCCTCTAACTTACCTGATCAAATTAAGGATACATTTATTTTAAGAAGTTAGATCAGTTTCTGCAGCGTAAGGATAATCTATGGTCTGAAAGGTCATGTCAAACATTTTAGACCAGTTCAACAAAATCTGGGGAAAAAAATGTAATCTAGGTAAGTCATTTTATTTTAAATTAAGTGCATTTGTCTTTGGATTGAGGAGGTAAACGACACATTTTGCTAATAGAAAAAGACAGTTTACATTTAAAAAAGGAAAACACAATTGCATTGTCTTATTTCAAGTGCATTTTATCTAAATATCTTATTTTAAGAGTAAAAATACTCATTCCATTGGCAAACTATCTGGTTTATCTACTCAAATTAAGGGTAAATACACATAATTTAAGACATTTTTACTTATTTCTAGATTGTTTTTTTAGTATGGAACAAAAGATCCAGCAAGAATAGTTTGAAGAAAAAGAAACCCATGATGACCACAAAAAAATATGACTTTATGGTGCAGCTTGACAAGATGTAATCGTTTAGGCATTGCTCTGAGTAGATCTATATGTCTATTCCATAATTTGACCCTGTGTTGAAGACAGGACACTGTAAAAACCATCTAAAAATGAGAACATATGCCTTAAATTAAGTGTATTTACCATTAATCCCAGTTAGTAAATGGGATAATTTGCCAATGGAATTAGTATTTTTAGTCTTAAAATAAGATAATTAGATAATATGCACCTGAAATAAGAAATGCAATTGTGTTGTCTTATTTTAAATGTAAATTGTCTTGTTCCATTAGCAAAGTGTCTCAATTACCTCCTCAATTCGAGAAAAAAAATGCACTTATTGCAAGAAAAAACGACTTATGTAGATTTCTATTTTTTTTTGTGGAAACCCTTAAAAAAGTCACAATTGAGTGGTTTTTTATAAAATCATCCCAACCTGAAAAAGGTAAAAGTTCAAATGCATCATTAAAAAAACAAAAATCCAAACTGAACCTGAGATTCCTGCAGCTGAGAGCCGGTCGACATCCGACCGGAGCTGTTACCTTTTGAGCCACTGAGCCGTTTGGATGTTCCAGTTGTCTAGAAAGAGCTTGAAACTTGTGGCAAACTGAAATGAAACGCAGATTAAACAAAACGTCATGAATCAGGTGAGAAAAAAGAAAAACCTTTATGTGGCGTATTAAAAAAAGAAGACGTCAGACCTCAATATCCAGTATTCTGAGGTTTGAAATGAGGTCCCACCGCGGGGAGCCGTCCGTGTCGTAACCGTTGAAGCCGAATCCAGCCGCGTTATTTATGGCATCGGCTGCAGGAGTCAGATAAAACAGACAGTAAGAGGAAACACAGGCGTACAGGGCTGACTGTATGGATTCAAACAGGCTGCAGTTCTCGTATGGACACTAGATGGCAATGTTGCATCAGGAAAACATTATTACAGAATTTATTTTTGTTCATTTAAAGACTGGATCTCATTAGTCATCTACAAATAAACAAACCTTCTAAATCTACAGACCAACAGGGAGTTCGTCTAGCTGATGGGTGCAGACGTACCAAAATAAAAGCCCTAACAGCTGGGGGGGGGGGCTACTGGTGGTATTGTGAGGAAGGCTGCAGGGCCCAGTTCAGACCCCACAGACTGTCACTCTGGCTCCCTGAACAAGACCCTAATCTGCCCCTGAGGCGCTGCAAGCTGCTCCCTGCTCCCTAATAACGCTAGCTAAATACAAATGACCCATTTTGTTGTAATGAACATTTTTAATAGCTGATCAAGTTAAAACACAACATGAAGGAAACCTCAGAAAGAGGGAAAAAATCCCACCAGGCTCTAAGTGTGGAGACGGATTTATTCACACACCCCCTCCAAACACAAATGGTGGAAAAAAAAATAAACTGAACATAAAATAAACTTTTCATTAAAAGTACTTTGTTAGAAAGCTAAGCGCTAACGTTAGCGCTAAGGCTGAGAGACTCTTGTTATGAACCATTGAGTCATTATTTAACACATCCAGGTTAAAAAATAGCCAAGAAAACTAGAATACAAACAATATTCTTCTCCAGCGTTCAGTTTCAGACGCTGGTTTCCAATCAAAACATCTATTTGAAAGCACTACTGTAAAAAGCATCGACTTCCTGTATCAGCCACATGAAAGTATTACAGCTGCTATTTACCGCACGTGTTTATGAATGAGGATGTGTGAGTAGAAATGACACAGAAGGGTCTCTGCTGATAGAAACACAGACTACAGAGCAGGAAATGTGTTTAAAGAACGACTCACCCCAAAATAACCCCTTTTTTTTTTTCATTAAAACAATGGTTTAAATAGATGTTTTATAGAACTGTTGACATTTCCCATGAATTATTCTGACAATTTATTGTACATTTGTTAAATACCTGTCAGTCCAATATTTTTTTTTTATTATCTAATTTTAAATTAAAATTGAAAACATTTTGAAATACATCAATATATATTTAGATAAATATTTAACATTTAATGACGAGTAAAGCATTATTGCATTTTTCGTCTGATTGGTGACGTCATTTTCCGCTCTAGGGCGTAAAAATCTTTGCCCACTGACTCTTGTTAAAATTCGTCCAAACATATAGGAGGGTTTAGGCCGCAATTAGCTGCGACCGGAGGTGGCAGTAAGTGTATTTGCAGGTGATTGACAGGTCGAGTCACGGGACTAACAGGCGCATTGTAGAGAGAGAGACAGAGAAAGAGAAATGGTTCAAGAAATGTCTTTTTCTAGGACCTAATTTAGCTCCAAGGCTAGGCTAACTGCATGTAGGGAGGCTAACACTTTATCTTGCTTTCCCTGCCTCCTTTTTCAGACGTCGGGATCTGAGCCAGCATGGATAAAGACAGCGAGGACTGATTTAAATCAAATTAGAAAAGGCAAAGAAAAATGAACAATCTGGGATTCACAGGGACAATAATAGAATCTAGTTTCCTTTTTCTAGATGTTTGCTAATTTGCATAGTTGCTCTTAAATAAACACATTCTCAGAAAATAAATAGTTTTTATATATAAAAAAAAATATAAAGCTGATTAATATCTTCATTATTAAACTGGCAGATTATTTTTTTAGGTTTGTGAAACACTATTGGAGCATGCAGAACACAGATTCATCTTCACAAAGCCTCGCAACATTTATAGACAAAAACTAAACCTGTAGATTAATTTTTTTAAGTGTTTTTATAAATATATTGGTGTCATAACTCGGTATACGTTTGATTGGTTTTTGGTTTACGTCTAATTTAATTTTAAAGCCGCCCCTGCAGAAAACTCCACCAGCCGCCATTTCTAATTACTTCCCCCTAGACACCACAAAAAAGCTAGACGTAACACAAAGTATTGTTGTAATCTCACCAAGAGTCCACACGAAGTAGTACTTTGGCCTCAGAGCGAGCATTGCCAGGTAAAGGTAGACGACCTGCAGGTAGAAGGGCGTGGACTTGACAAAGTGGTCGTCTATGGAGTAGTGCACGGGGAGCAGCCTGTAGAGCGACAGGTAGGTGGCCAGAGAGATGGCGCACGTGAACAGCTTGGACACCACTGCATGCTGGGAGGGGATGGGAAAAAAGGCAATAAAAAAAACCTTATTTGATTATGAAACATTACAAGCTGTTATGCTGGAAAGGGCATATGAAATTTGATGCCTCTCCCTCAGTTAGATGGAGAGTTTTACCCATTTACTGGTTGTTTATCTTAGATTATCTTTGTGTAAAAGAGTTTCTTGTGTTCATGATAAACTGACAAAATGATTTATAGTTAGTACGTGACAAAAAAAAATTTTTTTATTTGATTAAGTCTCAACACCAAGGATGTTTCTCTTTAAAGATCCAAAGAATCAGTTTAAAATAATGAATATGTTACTGTAGGCAGGGGCGGATTTAGGAAATTTGGGGCCCAAGGCAAAAACAGGCAGGGGGGCCTCTGAATGGAGAAGACGACACATAAAATAAAGATAGAGAAATGTTAATAGAATAGACATCCATTATTTGTTCTAGGTTTTGTCCCTTTCCTCTTCTTGTCCCTTTTCCTCTCTATGTTTTCTTTTGTCCCTTTTTCATTTTTCATATGGGCAATGTTTTTAGCTGACTTTTCATGCTGTCTCCAAAGGGAATGAAAAGATTTTTAATCACTAAGCCCACTTAGCTGATCATGCTACTGTGTTTCTCAAATCTGTTAGCTTCATTTTTCATTTGGATGAAATAATAGCTGCATGAATCATGACAGCAGACAAGATAGAGGAGAGCAGGAAGCGAGGGTTACCAATCTGCTTCTCTGAGAGCAAAGAGTTCGCCCAGTAGCAGAAAAAAAAAGTCGCTAGGCACTTTTTGTAATAAAGTTGCTAGAAGGTTCTGAAAAATTGCGAGATATAGTGACTAAAGCGCCTAAACTGGCAGCACTGCTCTTCCTGCCATTTTTTATTCAAACCTTTCTGCACACGTGCAGCAAATGGACTGATCCAATCTGGTGGACACTGAAGGGGGGGCCCTAAGACAAACTTCATATTATAAGCGTTCTGATGACATTTTAACGAAAGGATTTTTATCAAAAACAAAAATAATGTTCACAAATAGGTAACAGCTGTATTTACCATACATGTAAACAGAGTTTTATGAGCAACTGCCTAGTATTGCCTAATGGTATGTCTGCCCCTGACTATAGGGATGCAGTAAGAAATCAGCTGTTCATTGAATTAAAAGCAAAGCAAAATGATAATACATAAAGACATAACAAATCTTTGTTACAAATTAAATTTCTATAATGCGTCCGGATCTAATGAGCTTATATCTATATTTCAAGCCATCGAGCCATTTTAAAAGACCTAAAAAGTTATCCTGAATTATCCTGCCATAATGCAAGAGCACATAATTTCAATTTGAGAAAAGAATTTCATCTTCTTGCACTCAAAACTTATAATGCTCACACTCAAAACATGCTATTAAAAAGCTATTAAAATAAGAAGCTGAAAAAAACAACAATCAGGAAAACAAAAAAAGGAAATAATAACTAATGAAAAGTCACTTAATTTCTGCTGGAGGCAGAATTAGCATCTGCCCTGACTAGCAAACTTTATTATTTTTTCTGGCCGAGCAACTCTGAAGTAGGCGGAGTTTTCTTTTCGTTGACATCATCCGTCACGTCTGAAAATGGATAGCTTTTAAATTAAAAAGCCATTTTGTCCGGTAAGTGTTTATCACAGGCACACTCCAGTAGTAGAGTTAGACAAGCTTGACACCCTTTCCTCGGAGGCTGTCGTTCTATTGGCTGGAAAGGTTGCTAGGCTGACGATCCGACTGCAATCTGAGAGAGGGCAAAAAAGGCATGAAGCAGAGCCTACAGGCTTCGTATCTAGCGTAACTGACTTGAGCAGAGCGCGGTTTAGTGCCAGCGAAAGAAAAGGAAGGCAAGCGAGAGGGAGAAAATATCTGCATCAGGGAATCATTAATCTGAGAGAAGAAACAAAGATTTGAGAGAGAGAGAGAAAATATTTAAGAGAGAAGCATGTTTTGAGTGTGAGCATTATAAGTTTTGAGTGCAAGAAGATTAAATTCTTTTCTCAAATTGAAATTATGTGCTCTTGCATTATGGCAGCAGGATAATTCTCCCATAAAAAGCTTGTTAAACGCCTCCTCCGATTTAACAAAAACAAAAACAGAAATTAAAAAATCAGACAAAAATCTAATTACTTTCAGTTCATTATTAAAAATTATCTGAAATAACTCAAAATTTCCTAAATTAAGTGTATTTATCCTCATTTTGTTTGAGGTAGAGTAAATCCCGAGATGCTTTTATTGGCAATGGAATGAGTATTTTTACTTTCCCTAAAGGAAATAAGATAAATTACGGATAAGTATATGCACTTGAAATAAGACGAGAATAATTGTTTCTTCTTATTTTAACTGTAAAATTTTCTTGTTCCATTGGCAATACAAGAAAAAAAATGACTTATTTTGAATGAACTTTTTTGCAGTGCAAACTTAAAAATAACTGAATTAATTAAAAGATTTTTTTCAGGTAATTGCTTTAGTTTCACAACAATAAAAATCTGCATTGCGTGTTTTTACTTAAAGCTTTTCTAAATCATTTCCTTATAACCGAAGTGAGCAGAGTAATGATGAGAGCAGGGATGTACCTTCGGCGAAGGTTCGCTCTGCTTGACCTTTCCGTTCTCCTTGCCGTTGGCGTTCTCCTGGTGCCGCCGCTGGTAGGACGTCCCTTCGATGAACGCCATGTAGTCATTGTAGGAGCAGGTGGGACCGGCCAGGATGCCCATGAAGTTGCAGTTGTAGCTCAGGTACTCCAGCAAGCTGGGCATCCGGCTGTGGAGGTCAGAATCAGAAATACTTTAATAATCCCAGAGGGAAATTACTTTTGTCACACGCTCCAGTTACAGTTTTATATAATATATACACACATCCAACTATACAATGTAATAAAGATTTTAAAAAAAATAAGAATAAAAAGATAAGATGGTCAGGGAAGATTATTTCCATGAAAAAAACACTGTTTAGTTAATGAGTTGAGAAAAATATGGCGGAGCCTGAAGTTTCTGTCTGGTTCATTGTTTTGGTTTTCAAGATAACCAAAATAATAGACAATAAGAAATTAAGTGCTATTTTCTTTCTATCTTCCCATTTATTTTATTTAATTTTTTTGTTTTAAACTGTTTAATAGTATTTCTCACAGTTGTTTACATCCACAATGTACATGACCACATCACATTCAACACAATATACACTGGAAAACATTTTTTTAACATCAATAAGTCATTTTTTCTTAAAATAAGTGCATTTTTTCCTTGAATTTAGGAGGTAAGTGTGAAACTTTGCCAATGGAACAAGACCGTTTCATTTGAGATAAGAAAAAAACTATTCCATTGTCTTATTTCTAGTGCATACTATTTAACTATCTTATTTTAATAGTAGAAATACTTAATCCATTGGCAAATCATCGCATTTATCTACTCAAATTAAGAGTAAATACACTTCATTTAAGAAATGCTGACTTATTTCTAGATTGTTTTTGCAGTGTAACATAACATAAATTCTTTGCTTGCACTGGAAAAAAATCGAAATCCAGATAACTCATTTTCTCTTAAACTAAGTGCACTTGTTCTTGGATTAAATTTATCTTATTAAATTTACATTACCTAACTATTTTATTTTAAGAGTAGAAATATTCATTCTATTGGCAAATCATCTTATTCATCTGCTCAAATTAAGGGTAAATACACTTAATTTAAGAAATGTTGACTTATTTTTAGATCGTTTTTCCAGTGTGGGAGCCTTTTCTCTATTTCACCTTTGTCTCATCTGGTTTATCTAGTTCTTTAATTTTGTTGCTCTCTTTTGTCTCTTTCGTCCACTTTTCTTCCATTTGAGTTTGCTGACGTCTCAAACGATGTGTCAGTTTTTCCATAAAGTAGATTTCTTCTAGTCCATTGTTCCTGATAAGGGGGGGGGTCAGCCTTTCTCCATTTTCTCCTAATTGCTTTCTTACCAGCTATTAACATTATCTTAATAAGATATCTCTTCTTCACCCTTACTTTGGAATTGTTAAAATTGCAAAGATATAGAACCACACAACTCATAGGAACATCATATCAGAGAATCTTCTTCAGTTTCATGTATATTTTTCCTAAATTGAACAATTTTTGGACAGTTCGTAAATACGTGAGAATGATCGGAGCTCATTGAGCCACAATTATGGCAAAAACCCTTAATGTCTGTTGTCCTGAATATCTATTCTTGACTTTAGGCGTGATGAAAGATCGAATTAGATTTTTCCATGTGAACTCCCTCCATGATCGGTGAATTGGTGGATGTCTGACGCGTTTTCCACATATCCAGTTAATCTTCATCTGAAATTTTTATGTTTATCTTCCCATTTTTTTAAAGCTTGAAGGTCCCAGCAAAGCCTAATCCCATCAGCACTAAAAATCTATTATCAGTACACTGGAAAAAATCAAAATCTAGATAAGTTTTTTTTTCTTAGTGCATTTGTTTTTGTATTGAGGAGGTAGGTGAGACACTTTGCCAATGGAACAAAACAATTTACATTTAGAATAAGGGAAAAAAATTACATTGTCTTACTTTAAGTGCATATTATCTAATAATTTTATATTAAAACGTTTTAATTCCATTGGAAAATCCTCTTATTTACCTGCTCAAATTAAGGGTAAATACACTTAATTTAAGAACTTTTTTACTTATTTCTAGATTGTTTTTGCAGTGTAAGAATGTTGACGATGTATTCACTTTTCTTTCTTAAATCGATCGTGAAATTTGATCTTGTAATACTAAAACTACAAAGTTTAAAGGAATAGGTACACAAAACTTATGATTAGCCTTCATTTTCTACTCCTCCCCATGCTGAACAACACTCTGGAGTACTTTTTTGATATCTCAAATGCATCTGGAGATCTGGGAGGCTTCTTGCTGTCTGCTGACATTCAAATAATGGAGGTCTATGGCGCCCGAGACAGAAAGGTCCATAAAAGTCCACAAAAAACGTGTCAATATTCCTCCATACTGCTCGTCCAATGTATTCCAAGTGTCCTGAGTGGGTAGCATCCAGAATTTACTCGAAATGAAGTCATTTAGATTGTTTTTAGAGCATAAACAGTAGTGTATAGGATTTCCTAAAAGCGCGTTCACGAGTCTACGGAAACCGCGGCAGACCAAATCAGATGAAAGTGCCATTCAGCCGCCTGCCTGCCCGACAATGCAAGCCGTAGGAAGAAGAAATGTGCTGTTTACCTGTGCAAAGAAAGGAACAACGAAAGAAAATGTCTGAGGACTTCAGTGTTGAGAAGAGCATGAGTTCTTTGCCGAGTTGAATGCACTGGTTTGGTCTGCCGGCTTCCGTAGCGTCGTGAACGCGAAGGCGCGCGCTTTTAGGAAATCCTATACACTACTGTTTATGCTCTTAAAACATTCTAAATGACTTCGTTTCGAGTAAATTCTGGATGCTACCCACTCAGGACACTTGGAATACATTGGACGAGCAGTATGGAGGAATATTGACACGTTTTTTGTGGACTTTTATGGACCTTTCTGTCTCGGTCACCATAGACCTCCATTATTTGAATGTCAGCAGACAGCAAGAAGCCTCCCAGATCTCCAGATGCATTTGAGATATCAAAAAAGTACTCCAGAGTGTTGTTCAGCATGGGGGTGAGTAGAAAATGAAGGCTAATCATGTTTTTGGGGTGTACTGGTCTCCTTAATGAAGCTCAGTCAGATTGTACAAAAAAGAATCTGTGAAGATCCATCTTTAAGTTTTCCCCTTAGATTCCCCATCTGGACTTTGACTAGGCCGTCCTGTACACAGACTGTGTGTTTTCAGGGTTGTTGTCTCACTAGAAGGACAATCTGCACTATGTTAATTAAGATCAGCTGCATTTCATCTCCATCAGAGAAGATTTAAGACCATTTGTTAAGCAGGAGGGATGGATGGGGGATTACAGGCATTCCCACATTATGATTCACTCCAGAGCAGCCGGTGTCTTTGGTTTCCTAGATGCGGAGGCTTAGCGGCAGAGAGCAGGAGGCGTGATCATTCCCAGCAGGCGAAGCGATAACAGCTCAGTTAAAATACCATCCAGAGCTGCAGTTTGCGGCTCTTGAGCAGCAAACCTGTTTATTCAACCCTGAAGCATTAAAACATACCTGAATCACGTACCTGATAGCTAGGTATTTCTGACTGGGAGTCAGCTGGCCTTCCCGGCACTTCGACAAACCTGTGTGGAGAAACAGAGACGCTTTAAATACAATGCACGAACATCAGCACGATGCACAGTGGGAGGAAAAATAAAAATCAGGTTTTGAGGTCAAAGAGTTCAGGTTTTAGAGGCCTGAAAGTTCCCTTCAAGCAGAGGTTGCTGCTTTAAAGGAGACCTGCAGGTGTTGAACTCAGGAAAAAGCTGTGTGAAAAACGACACGCTTCACTAATCCAACGGCTACGTTCACCAGAGAAAAAAAAATGCAAAGTGAGCAATAAAAAATAAATCCAAAACATTAAAGAAGTATACGGTAGTTTGGGCTCTTTACTGTTTAACTGCATCATGATTTAACACATTGAAGGCTTGTTTATGGAGAGGACATACATTTCCCTTCTTTATGAAAGCCATCATCACAGCAAGTTTAGGCCTCTTTGTGCTCAAACCGCTGCCAACAGCAGACAGAGGAAGGCAAAGAGGGCACCCTTGATCATAAATCCATTACATAACCACGCCTGCGCTCTGTTTCTGCTCCACTGGTTCGCTCTTGATCTGCTCTTTCACTTCTGTCACAACTGGCACCTTGGCATCTAGAGGTGCACGCGCACATGCCGAGGAGCAGAAAGTGTCTTACCGTCACGGATCTCAAAGGCCATGCTGGTGATCTTCTGCGTTATAACCATCATGGGTCTGAAAGCCAAAGAGATAATAAGAACATTAACTGAATTATTCTACAGCATTTCATCGTATTAGACTTAGTGAAAACGGAAAATGAGAGGAATCCTCACTTTTCTGCATATAAGAACAAAAACATCAATATCTATGCGACACAAAGTAATGCGACTTTGTTAGGAAGTAAAGCTTCAATCCCTTAAGCCCAGAGGGTCTGAGGAGCAAATTATGCCTGATATTACATGTGAATTTAAGCAAGTAAACCTCCCAAACTATAAACTGGAAATACAGTTTGTATTTGTATGACAGAAAGGCATTGAGGAATATTTTTCAGGTGGAACCATTATTTTAAATGTCACCATTTCTGATTTATAGGTGATTAAAGAAAAAAAAAAGGAAAAAAAATTATTTCTTTCTGAAATAAATCCTGCAAAACACCATGAAAACCCATTTTAAACTCTGGATGAAGCATCAGATTTTATAGATCCACATCTTGACTGTAAGTCATGCGAATTTGGACTGAATAAGTTAAAGCATATTTATTCCACAAAGGTTTTATTGGGCAGTGTGCGAGGCGGAAATGGGATTTTGGCAAAATGCCCAAAATGCAAAAATGCATTTTTCTAGTCATGAAAGGGAATCAAGCCAGAAAAATAAGCTGATATACATTATTAGAGACCTTCTGCATAAGAAATAGCCTTTTGTCCTAAACTTTTGCTGTTGGTGAATTAAAATTTAACAAAAATATCAACAAACTGAATAGAAAATAAGAATACTTTTTTTTTTCTTAAGATAAACGCATATTTTCTTGAATTGAGGAGTTAAGTGTGAAACTTTGCCAATGGAACAAGACAATTTTCATTTAAAAGAAAAAAAACAATTGCATTGTCTTATTTCAAGTGCATATTATCTAACTATCTTATTTTAAGAGTAGAAATACTTATTCCAAATTATCTAATTCATCTACTCAAATTAAGGGTGAAGATGTTGACTTAATTCTAGATTGTTTTTCCAGTGTAACCGAACAAGCTTATGTAACATATGCCGGTTACATCACCTGAAATGGACCTTTCCATGGCCTTGGAGAGGTCTGAGCCTCTAGTTTCCAATAATGGCGGCCATTAGGGGGTGTGGCTAAAAATGAACACCTGCTGTTGCGTTACTCCCGCAGAGTTTTTAAATCTCATTTTATTTGTTTACACAGCTATAAAACAAAAAGCACTTGTGAAAAAAAATAATTTTGAAACACGTTTTAGATATTTTAAAGCCCCGTTTGAAAGGCCTGTGGATCAAACACTGTGTGCCTGAGTTTTGGCCATTTCTACGAATAGAGAAAAATGAGCAGCTGTCAGTTAGCCTCATTTTTACTAAAATAAGTATTTTTTTTTTTAAAGCTTCTAATCAACTGAGCTCTGTTGTTTTTTTCCAGGATCACTCTCTCCGCTGAAGAAAAAATTCCCACAGCATGACGCTGCCACCACCGAACTTACTACCTATTAAACCAGGCTTTCAGTGCGATATGATCTCTGACTGGATGACGATATAAGCTGCCTTTTCCCTTCCGTTCTTTATTTCCTCTCAGTTCCTTCATCACTCTGTGACCTTTAGCCTTTGGGCCTGATGTTAGCATTCGTCAGACTGATCAAATGTCACATTAGCATGAACGATGCAAGCTCACCACACTCTGACAATATTGGTCAACAAGCTTAGTCCAACCTAGAAGCTATTCCCTGACCTGCCTGCCTGCTGAGGCTGTTTGCTCTGAAGAAACTCAAACTTTTGGAGAAAAGCTGCATTTCTATTAAAGTGAGCTCACGCACTAAAGGTGAACAGTCTTGTTATATGACTTTTTCAAATTTATACCCCAGTAGCTCGCTCTGGTATCATGTCAGTGTATTATTTATTATCCTTCTGTTACACCCTTTGTTTTTGCTTATAAAGCCTTTCAAATTATATTTGCAATAACAACAGCAGTACAATACTGCACAGATAAGACTGAGCAGTGCTGGGAATACAGTATGAACACAGTGTTCAGTGAAGCAGGAGCTAAGCTGATGAATATGTGAGTAAACGTCCTTATTGACGCTGATTCTACTGATAGCAATCCTGTAATACGCTCTGGAGTCTAAGTAGTAGTTTTCTGCCTGAATCCAGCAGACAAGTCAAGATCAGATTCAGTTCATGACTCAACAACAATTAACTTACTGGGAAATTTTAGAGCCTTTTATTTTGCATGAAAGGTTTTTTGCATATACATTTATTAGTTATTTAATTTTAAAATTGACTTGGATTTGTTAGGAACAGAAATGTTATTTTTCCTTGATGTTCTGACAGGACTGGGAAAAATTGACTAGAACAGGTGTGTTCCAAAACATTTTTACCTGCAGACCCCAAAAATAACAATGCAACCGGCTGGAGACGAGACCCTCTAAACATGCATAGGATTACTTGTATAAATACAAGTGAAGTAATAGTATTTGTTTTCAAATTTACGTTTAAAAATAACAATCTTGTTTCTAAATTCACAGTTTTAAAAGTGTTCGTAATTATTCAATGGCTCATTTTAATATTTAATGTTATATATAATATCTAAAATCAAGTTTTAGATGAATAAATGTAACATCTACTTATTTTATGACATATTTATTTATTTCATGAGGATCACATCGCAGCGAGTGCAAGAACCGTCGACCCAATCGTGGAGTCTTAGCTTTACGGTGGAGGATCGGACTGGTAATCTGTGATTTCAGCGTGCGAGGGCCAGCCCTCCTTCAACCATACCGGCCCCAACACTTCCTCTCCGGCTCAAGCTCCTACCTGTGACAGTAAATAACTCCCTAAATGATGCATGCAGTATATATAGCCCTTCCCTGTCATGCTCATCCTTGTGACGGTTAGCATATGGTTTAATTTCCTAGTTCTTCAAACTATAAAATCCTAGCAACACACTAAATTATAATAAAACTAAAATACTTTCTTTAAACCAGACCACAAAGTTCCTCTTATATTTGGCGAATTTATGTTAAAATATTTAGCAAAAATATGTTGCGTTGCATGATGGGGTTTTGCATATAAAGGCTAACGTTTCCCGTCTTACATGCATTGTTGCCAAGTTGGGATGTTTCCCAATCTGGCAGCTTAGGACGACCGTCTATGGGTAAAAAATGTTTCTCTTTAGATTTATGGCCTAACAGATCAACAGACTTTGGCTCAAATTGGGCGACATTTCGTATATCCAGGCAGTTTATGAACATTTTTTGGGCTGGAAGACGTGAGTCAGTGACATGTGGCCACCCTGCTGAAGTCACTGCGGCGTCTGTTTTAAAAACCAAAGCATTATAGAAGTCTTGCTGATGGTTGTCATGTGATGCTTGAAGATAAATCGTTTAATCCACAATTTGTATGCAGGACGGTCAGGCTCTATTAAGTAGCTTCCTCAATCGCCACCATCCAGCTTTCTGTTTCTGTAGTAGTGCCAGCAGATGGCGCCACATCTGTTCATTTCTACTCATCACACCTAGCGCTGGAATTCTATTTAGGCTCATAAAGGCCTGTCTAAACACTCTCAGCATGGATTTTTGGTGAATATTTCCATATTTAATCATGATCAAATGGTTTATGGCCTTTTTTGTATAGACAGATGATGGTATTATGCCCCTTTAAGATGAAAATGCAGTGTGTGCATAGTTGCCTTGCAAATATGAAGGGATTAGACTTTCTTTATTGGTGTCAGAGTAAAGGGGGCGGATAAAAAGAACGCTGCAGAGGTTTTAAATAATGCATTTTGTTTAGTTTTGATGCAAACATTTAAAATGCATGTATTTTAATGCAAAAAAATTTAATATTTTAAAATTTGTTTTCTACAGGAAAGGATTCATTTAAAAACAGATTCCCAATTTGCACTTTTAAACATAATTTTTGCTAAAAGCACTGCACTATCTTTATTTTGCTTTGTTTTGCAATGCTATCATGAACCTAATGGGCTCAGATAGCAATTAGTGCCTTAATAACAGTAGCAGCCCCAGCTGTACCAGTAAGCCTACAATGGGAAGTTCCCTCCCGGATAATTACATCCTAGTTTGAACTTCCTATCTTCCTTCCTTCTATTCTTCCTCCTTTTTCCCCTCCGACTCTTCCACAACCCACATGTGCGTTAGTCATCTCTCGTCTCTCTCAGAGCAGGAGAAGTTGTGGCCTGGTTTTAAATTTGCAAGCTTGGCTTCTCTATGCTTGGATCCACCCATAATAACTGGCCAAATGGTTTGACATTTTTGGAGGCAAACAGATGGACGGCCAGCGCAGCTGAAGGAGTGAGATCTCTGCCGTCACAGAGGCAGGATGGGTTTGTGTTACGCTGCTTAGCGACCGGCCACCCCCCCCACCCTGCAGCATGTCTGCTGAAATGACCAGACAGCGTGGAGGAGCCGAAGCAGCGTCCTACTGTGGACATGCCTGACACCCCACTGACTAAAAACACTTATGTTCCATTTAAAGTTTTATGTATGTTCCAGTGGTGTTGGAGAAGCTTACCCTGTGAAATCTGCAGAGTACATGCCGTAGTCAAAAACGTAGACTCTTGTGATCTGACACAGGATCAGATAACCCAGGGTGACGATAAAGCAGTACCTGCACAGACAAGGAGAGAAGCAACAGAGACACATTTAGTTTTTACACTTTTAGCTGCTTCACTTTGGTCCAAATCTGCTGATTTTTGGCAACTTTCTAGTGGTTCGGCTTGTATTCACCAAACACTGTGTTTATGGGTCAGATGTGTCCCGGATAGGAGACCAAAAGGTAAATACAGGAAGAGGATTTTGAATTCCAATCCAGTAGGAAACATTTTGAATAAAATCGGATCATTATCGGAGTTCTGGGGAATATTTCAAGGGAAATTATTTGAGAACATAGATTTTTTTAGTTTGGTTGCGTTTCGTTGTGTCCCATCAGATGAATATGGACATGGATGAATATTGACCATTGGCTGGACCAGGATGCAGGCCTGATAGAAGTGTGATGCTGAGGATGAAGAGCCTGAGACCCTCTGCGGTCTTGGTTCTGTTAAGTTTTATTTTGAGTATTCAGTTTCACTTTGTTCCATGTTTTTCTTTGTTTCCTAGTTTTATTGGTTCAATTCATATTTTGTTGTGTTTTCTGAACATATTTGAGTTCTTACTTTTTTCTTAGTTGCCTCCTTGTGTTGATCTCCTTTTCCCTTGCTCCCTTCTAGTATCCTCTGTTCACACCTGCTCCCAATCAGCTCATTAGCCCTGTCTTTGTTCAGTCTCCCATATATACTCTTCCTGTGCAGTTCCTCAGTGCTGGTTCCTCGTCTTTTCCTGGTTCTCCACGGGAGTGTTTCCCATGAAGTTGTCTGTTTTTTGGTTCCATGTATTTTATTCTTTGGTTTTTGGATTTCAGTTGTTCAATTAAATCGCCAAGAACTCAACTCTGCCTCCGCGCCTCTGTATTTGGGTCCTCTAAACCTCAACCAAACCCTGACAACCCCTGTTTCTCTTTTACTGTGCCTTTCCAGGTCACACAGGGGAAACAATGACCACATTCCTCCAACTCTGATCAAAGGTTGAGTACGGCTGCTTCAAAGGGTGTCTTCTCTAAAAATGGAGCGCAATATGCTGGTGAAGATTCTCAGTCATCCGGCTCATAGTCATTCCAAAAAAACAATCCACTGGACTTTGTTTCCCAGTTTGAAAGCCTTTCGCTTCTAATCCAGTAAGTTTTTCCAATTCATAATTTTTTAATTTAACATTTTGAATTCAATAAGCTTCCTGGATGGAAACAGAGGGTGTGGAAAGGCAATAACCAATGTATACTGAGGGGTGGCCGAAAGCGGACAGGCGCCCGAACCTCAGGGGTAATCTACACTGTTCCAACAGGAAAATAAACAACCACAACATCCATATTTTCTAAATAAAGACCAAATTTGCTTTCCTACAGCCTTTTCTAACAAATATACGCATATATATATATAAACATCCATCTTGTTTAAATTAAAGGTGCAGTGGACAAAATTTGTTTGAGTTCTGGGGTGAACATCTAATTCATTGTCATTACTGACATATTTTTATCAATAATTGTTCTACAAAGAATTCATACTTACATGTGCTTATTGCTACGTTCAATGGGTCACTCATTATTAAAGTAATTATCTCTGATTTCACTAAAGACTCATGGATGACTTACGGAGACATAATTTTCTCTTTACCCCATAAGACAAAATATAGTTCTGAAAGAGCGTGAATTCTGTATTTATCATCTTTAATGTTAGCATATGGATGTGCATTATTAACAACAGTGTTTTTTTGTTAAGTATCTGTTAACAAATGAAAAATGTAAATGTTAAGTGAGGTTAGAAACATTTCCACTTGAACTATCTGTATTAGAGGGGAAAATGGTAGGGGGCTAATGATTCAGGGGCCATGGCCACCCTTTGGCAATCATTGGCCACCCCTTGCCCCTGGACGGAAGCTGCAAACATCTTCAAACCTGGAAACAAAGTCCAGTGATTGTTTAACCTTTTGAAGTTGCTTAAAAGAACCAGAGAGCCTGCTCAGAACAAGCTGTCTACACTTTGGGTTTTACAGAAAGATCTGAGACCAGACATCCTTAAATGGCTGAAGCTGTTTCCGCAAGTCACAGAGCTTTGAGCAAAGCAAACCTTCTGATAGGCTTTCAACCGTAGACATGCTAAACCTTTGAGTAAACCACAGGAAACCCGTCACCATCGTCAGAACAGAGATAAACAGATTTATCTCAGTGATAAATCTGATTAAATAAAAAAACTGAAAATGTTAGTGTATTGGAAAAATACAGTGCATTTGTTTATATTACAATTTTTTTTTTTTTTTTACTGTTTTCAAGGCTGCACTTTAAAAAAAATGTCTAGAGAGCTGTTCTTAAATAAAAGTATTTTTGTTTACACTTGTGTGTACAAAATAACAACAATATAATCTGTAAGTCTTCATTATGTTTTCACTGTGTTTTGAAAGTTATACCGCATAAGCTAATAGTGCCTGCATGCTAGCAGAACTAGATGCTAACATGTTTTAAGTTTCCTTTATGACCAACTTTATTTAAAAAAAGGGTTTAAACATTTAATCAACTCAAATTTTTATTTGTTTTATGAATCGCTCGTTGCTAAAATACGATAAAAGAGTCCTTTAATCGAGTACCTTTGTCTGCTAGCCTTTAGCTCCTTTGTCCAAACAAAGCTAAACCCTTTGCTATAAGGCTTCCTAAATACATTTTCATTCCCTCAGAATCAATTATCTAACCAGTTATTGATAAGGAATGCTATGCTAAACTATAATTTTATTGTTTTATCTTATCAATAATCAACAATTTTATTGTATCCTATATTGTTCTATGTTCATAGTAATTATCAGTCTTAGTTGAGTTTCACCATGTATGAGCTTGAATCCCTGTTTCTGTTGTTAACGGTTAACAGTCAGTTGGGTAAATGTTCACAGAAAGGCATGTTTGAAAGTTATTCATTTAAATATTAAATAACGTGAATGAATATAAGAGCTAAACAGTTGTACTGACAACCATGAAGACATTTTTTGACCTGTAGTTCTCCAACCTAATCCCATTACTGTTTGAATTTATTAAAATTGGACTTTATTGTCAAGCGGATTCTAAATTAGAAAAAATAATTTGGTTTAACACATATTATATATGTTATATCTGCTGCTTAGGTTGCAAATGAGTCAAATCAGACGGAAATATCTATTTTACAATAGCCAAAGAAAACTTTTTAAGCCCCTGAACAAAGGGCTTTTAGTGGCAGTGGGAAAAGAGGCGTCTACCCGGTGTTCTGTCAAATGAGCATACCCCGTCAGACCAGCATACCCATAGTCAATACCCGTTTATCCCTTTAGTTTTGTACAAAAAATAGACTTTAAACTACCCCAATGGGCGTGTAGTTTAAAGTCTAAACTAAAGGGATACACACCTGTTGAGGTAGTTTAAAGTCTATTTTTATACAAAACTTAAGCGCTAAGTGCAAATCTGACGTCTTGCGCATGCGTAATGAAAATGGGTATGCTGGTCTGAAGAGGTATGCTCATCTGACAGAACACCGGGTCAAACAACTCGACAAGCAACCCACGTTAAAATCGTCGAGTTGACCCGCTAATTTACGTGATACCATTAAACGCAACGTAGAGACGTCAACATGCTGCGCCACTGGCTTCTGCTCTAACAAGCAGAAACAACTCCGTTTACATTGGATAAACATGGAGCAGCTCTGTTGAGTGGGATTGATACAGATACTAGAGAGAAACAATAAAGACTATGCTCTGGATTCCTTACATGTTGCTCTCCATTGTTTACTTTCCTGATTTCTGTCACACTGGTAGGGGAGCCAAATACCAATTGTCAGCGGATCGACCCATGTTTGAAAAACGGGTTAATGCGTTATTTTCTGTGTGGAAGAGGCTTTAGTGATCTTTGGTAGGTTTGGAAGATGCGTAGACAAGCATGAGTGACAGATTAGATCATGACCAACAATACTGTATATAATAACTGTACTACAAACCTTTGGGATTTTCTCAGACATGACTTTCAGAGGCAATAAAACTGCAGTGAAAGTAAAGCAAAGTTCTTTCAATGACTAAACCTTTTTCTTTAACCAACTTTTTTCTTTTTTGCTGTAAGACAGATATGATGGTAGTTAGATAAGAAGACCAGAACCAAGTTTTTTGGTTATAATTGATCTGAAGAGGACACCAACAACATCTGGTAACACGTTGCCCCTGAAGCTTGCCTTTATTATACAACATTGGTTTTAACATCTGCATAATATCGCCTCCATTTGTATAGTGATTTTTTTTCTAAAAAGATAAAACAAGAATTTCTAGAAATTTAGCTAATAAGACATCATTTTGTTTATTAATACATTTTATTACTTTTTTATTAATACATTTAAAGCTTCTAACAGACAAAACCTCCTCCTGAAAACCAAATGATGATCCTGAGAAAGCAGCGTACTGTTATGCAGAAGACATGCTGTGTGGGTCGACGGGAGAGGGAAATAAAATCAGACGGAGTAAAAATGATGTTTCTGTGATCATGTCCATCCCACACACTGCCTCGCTTCTAAGAACACACCAGTTTATTTTTTTAAATGAACTGAACACCAGAAACAAAGAGACTCAAGCAGCCTGCATGCAGACCCTAAACCTGATTGGATGCTTCCATTTTCACCCAAACTTTAATAATGGCCAACAAACTGTTACAGGCAGGGTTTTTTTTTATTTTCTATTATTTCTTGTAAATAGGCTGTTGTTGCTTTTTGATGCAAAAACTAATGTTTGAAATGATGCCGCCCTCATGTTATTCCTAAACTTCTTGCCATAAGGACCAAAAATGTGCATTAAAAGTACTCTGAGGGCCAGAAAATAGACTGCCTTTCTGTTAAAATTGCAGCAGGTTTTCATTTCTACTTACTTGACAGTAATGTAAATGACAACATGTCAATGAAACGGCAAATGAATCCGATTTCTGTTGGAAATGGTCATTATAGACATAAGCTTACCATGTCAACTGTTTCAGGTTGGACAGATTAAAAAGCAATGGTAGTACATTGTCAGATGTACAGAGCAACAAAACTACTGCATAACTCTCTGCATTTAACCCATCCCTTGAGGGAGCAGTGGAGTTGCCATTTGTATGTAGCCAGGGAAGCGGTATGAGGTTAACGCGCCTTGCACACCTGGCTCGGTGCAGTTACACCGGCCGACGGAACCGCAACTCCCGCACACCCCTCTCCACCGCCCTTTTGATGGCTGCGGTGCGGTCGCGGCTCTGCACCGCTCGGCAAGCAGGTCGGCGGAGATTTAACTTGGCGAAAGAACAGAAGTTCACTGGAGTTCCACGTAACTTCACGATAACACTGCCCAAATAAGGATATTTGGCGCAGAGCTAGTTGCTGAGTGTCTACGGTAACCGCAGCGGACAGCTCAGCAGCCGGTGAGAGAGGTTTACGTCTTTTAATGACTTGGAATCACTGCGGCACCGCACCCACCACACCGCAACAGTAAGACCCGAGTACGGTGTGAGCCCGGGGTAAGGGTCTTGCTCAGGGACCCAGAGCAGCAGTCTGTAGGAGTGGGGGGATCGAACTCAAAACCTCAGGATTTCAAACTCTATGCATCAACAAGGTCAGGATATAGTTTGCTTCTGCATTCTGAGGCCAGATTTCATAAATTGGTATTCCAGAGTCGGCATTTAGGGAATGTTAATAAACAAAACATAGTTGGAAAAAACAATTACTTAAATGAAAAAAAAACACTTAAACACTTAAAATTAAACTTTTTGTCATTTCATATTATAAGAAAATGTTAATATGAATCTTTTTACAAAAGTCTGTTAATTAGTAAAAAAAAAAAAAATACACTAATATTTTCTCTTACATGACTTAGTTTCCAAACTATTGAGACATTTTCTAAAATAGATCCTAGAAATTCACTGGTTTCACCTTCTCAGGTTGGTGAAGTAACGCTTCATACATTCAAACTAGTCCCAGTAAAGGACCAGCTCGCCTCTTTTCAAAATGAACCCGCAAACGTTTGGAATTGATGTACCTCATGTTACCTGCAGGTGGCAGTAATGCAGTGTTATAGCTTTAACTGATCAAATCAACCTAAAGAAGAAATTTAGCTATCAGACTGCTGATTAGCAACAGCAAACCGTCGGGATCAGAGGATCCTAAAGTTATCAGCGTTATGATAAGTGGGGAGTGGCGGCCTGGTGGTTAGGGGCATAGAGCTTGGAATCTAGAGGTTCTGAGTTCGAGCCCCACTCCCACAGACTGCCACTCTGGGTCCCTGAGCAACACAATGGCAGCCCACTGCTCCCCAAGGGGATGGGTTCAATTCAGAGAGCTTATTTTGTTGCTCTGACAGTGTAATAGCAATAAAATGCTAGAAAAAAAAAAAAAAAAACTACTGAAGAAACTTAATTTCACTTCATTTCAGAGAGAGACGTCACAGAGAAATTGTTTTTTTTTCGGGTTGGACCAGTTTCTAACGATAAGCTAAATACCTGCCACGATAAAATGTCTTGATAAAAATGCCAATCAGCCAGTTTTACAGTAATACTGTTGGTGAAAAAGGTTAACAGCTTGCAGCAGGAGTCAGGACTGCTGCTTTTATTTTAATGACCACTCAGATGTTCGGGTAGTGACCCCAAATTGTGGTTGAAAAAAATGATCAAGAGGGCCATAAATGACCCTTGGAGGACACCTTATATGAAGCCCCCTTGCTCTATATAAAAGGGTAAAGCTGCTCTTTCTGATCCATTTCGTTTTTATATTCTAACCCTGGGGTTTCAACGCGTTTTCCAGGCGGGGACCCCCAAACTGATGGGGAGATGGAGCGGACCCCCTAATTATATATGGTATGAAATAGTGTTCTATCAAACTGGTCCTATAGTCACTTTATTACAGATGGAATAATGTAACTAAAGTAATTTCTCTCTGGGATTATTAAAGTATTTCTGATTCCTGGTTGATGGGACAGGTGTTGTGAATGAAACGGTGCCCAGCTTGAAAGAGCTCCTGTGTGTCTCTGAATGTGTGCATTGATGACTGAAAGACATCTTCTGCCTCCATTTATCTGTTTACTACAGTCTGATGAATATTAATGTGGATTTAAAGACATTTCAATTGGTGGAAAAAAAACTGCAGGGGGAATATAAAAAATAAAAAATAAAAGAAATACAGTACCCCTCTGTGGACCCCTAGGTGGATTTATTTGTAGACCTCGTTCCTTATATGAAGCTAAATGCTATTTGCTGCTGTGGTTCACCTGATTTCCCAAATGAGTGATAATAAACAATATTTCTAATTCCCATGCAGGGCTGCCTCTGCTAACGTATTTTGACACCACTGCTGACTTACCGCCCCTACAGAGCATTCCTGATGGTGCTCAAATGGAAATTTCCATCTGGTGTACAGACCCCTGTGAAGCAATAGTTATTTATATTGTATGAAGGTTGCTTTTTAATGCTCTTAGAAATAATCTTAATGCCATCAACAAATATGCATGGTTATACACTCACCGGCCACTTTATTAGGTACACCTGTCCAACTGCTCGTTAACACTTAATTTCTAAGCAGCCAATCACATGGCGGCAACTCAGTGCATTTAGGCATGTAGACATGGTCAGAACAATCTCCTGCAGTTCAAGCCGAGCATCAGTATGGGGAAGAAAGGTGATTTGGTGACTTTGAGCATTAGCATGATTGTTGGTGCCAGAAGGGCTGGTCTGAGTATTCAGAACCTGCTGATCTACTGGGATTTTCACGCACAACCATCTCACAAAGTTTACAGAGAATGGTCCGAAAAGAAAAAACATCCAGTGACGGCAGTTCTGTGAAGCCCGAAGCTCTGCTTGTTGATGCCAGAGGTCAGAGGAGAATGGCCAGACTGGTTTGGAAGCTGATAGAAGGGCAATATTGACTCAAATAACCACCCGTTACAACCAAGGTGGGCAGAAGAGCATCTGAGCACAGTGCGATATACTTTAGCGAGGCAGATGGGCTACAGCAGCAGAGAACCACGGGTACCACTCCTTTCAGCTAAGAACTGGGCTACAATTTGCACAAGCTCATGGAAGTGGACATTAGAAGATTGGAAAAGCGTTACTTACCTGGTCTGGTGAGTCGATTTTGCTGCGACATTCCAGATGGTAGAGACAAATTTGGCGTCTACAACATGAAAGCATGGATCCATCACCTTGTATCAACAGTTCAGGCTGGTGGTGGTGGTGTCATGGTGTGGGGAATATTTTCTTGGCACTCTTTGGGCCTTGTGGTACCAATTGAGCATGGATTGCAAAAGCGCCACAGCCTACCTGGTATTTGCTGACCGTATCCATCCTTTATGACCACAATGTACCCAACTTCTGATGGCTACTTTCAGCGGGATAATCGTCATGTCATAAAGCTGGAATCATCTCAGACTGGTTTCTTGAACATGACAATGAGTTCACTGTACTCAAATGGCCTCCCACAGTCACCAGATCTCAATCCAATAGAGCATCTTTGGGATGTGGTGGAGCGGAGATTAGCATCATGGATGTGCAGCAGACAAATTTGCAGCAACTGTGTGATGCCATCATGTCAATATGGACCAAACTCCCTGAGGAATGCTTCCAGCACCTTGTTGAATCTATGCCACAGAATTGGGAGGCAGTTCTGAAGAGGCAAGGGGTCCAGCTTCGTTACTAGCATAGGTACCTAATAAAGAGTGGCAGTGAGGTGTATACTTACATACACATACATACATAATCCTTCGTCATCTTCACGTGGACAGCTGCAGCCATGTCCCGAGTTCCTCGTTTTTCCGCCACTTTGGTTCAAAATTTGCATTTTCCACATTCTCTAGCTTTTTCTCCACCTCAGCTTCTTTTCCGAAGCATTTTAATGCCACGATTATCAAATTTAATTAATTTTAATGCCAATTAAGGCCTTAATTTAAAAATAATGATTTAATGATTTTTAATGACCTGCAGAAACCCTGTTTCATCATGAACTACCTTACCCTTTTTTAGCAATCAGAACTTTTTTTCCATTACTAACAGGTCCAACAAAATCCTGTTGGTTGTTTTCCACCATATCTGATTATTTCACAGATATGCTCCTTTGAAGTCTGGCCATAAAGAAGTGAAGTATCATCTAGAATATTCCTGCTCTACTGAAAACACACAACAGGTGAGACAGAAAGACAGCAGGGTGGGACTGGATGGATGGATGGGTGGTGTGAAATATGATCCCTGCCACTGAACAGAGGCAAGGGCCACATTTACAGCCATTCCTGCACCTCCAGGAAAACTACTTTCTGCAGAAATCTCACACCTACAGAAGACATTTCCCCAAAGAGGCGGAGTGTCTCGGTGTCAGGATAAAAATAGATGAGTCACGACTCCGCGCCACAGCTGTGAATGCCGATTGCACTCCAGGTTTTTCTTCGTAGAATTTGATCAGGTTCTAACCACAGAGAGCAGAACGCACCTTAAATCTACTGCTTATGCATGAGCTGATGCAGACCTGGAAGAATGTTTGAGACATATTTAACTCTAAATATTAGCTACCTGCTGAAAATCAGCACAAATCCTAACATATGCAGCAATAGCCAGCTGATGCTGCTGCCACAACAGACTGAGCAGCTTTATTGTACATCTATGGACTCAGAGGTTAGATGATGAATCCATCGTTGCTCTTTAGACAAGAGAAATGAAGAAGGATGGATGAGTTCAGTTTCTTTCCTGCAGCTGAGAGCAGCAGGAAGCTAGAAAGACAACGAAAACGGATGTAATGAAGGCGGGACAAAGGGAGAGAAAGAAGATGAAGAGGGATGGAAGGAGGGAGGACAGAGGGAAGGGGTCACCACTGGTCACCTCCAGCCTGATAATGTAGATAATGGCAGTGCTCTGTGTGACATCTGCCCGGCAGAGCATTCAGCAGAGCACAGCTCAGCTTCAGCTTCATCAGTCATTCATTAGGGGAAAAAAATCAGCGAGACGCCTTCCGCCTGATCCAGACTTAATACATTAAAAAGTAGCGTTTGATAAATACCTTTTAAACTGGAATAAAAAAAGTCTTCTTTTTGGTCTGATAGTAATATATTGCATCAGCTGCAGCAGGAGTCAGGGAAAGGTTTTAAATTGGTTTTAATAATCTAAACTTGCTAAAATAAATCAACTTTTGCTCATTTATTGAGTATTTCTTTACATATTAAAAGTCATGTGAAGGGCTCCATGGAAGCCATCTTTCTTTTTTCTAATTCCTTGTTTTTACAAAGAAACTGCAATTTTCAAACCCACCCACAAATTTCAAAAGCGTTAAATGAATACAGTTCAACATAAAAAGAAAAATAGCATTATAAATGGCTCTATGGCTTCATGAGAAGCGGATTACGAGAAGGATATAGGATAGGTCCCCTCCTGAGAGTGGAGGAGGTTCAGTATGTTAGATGTGTTGAGGAGTGAGGGGAGAATGCTGAGCGAAAAAGAAAAAGCTCTAGATTTACTGGTGGGTTTACGTTCCTACCCTCATCTAAGGTTAATAAACCTGGATCGCTGAGGGAGGGGGCTCAGAGCAGAGCTACTCACTTCTTCACATAGAGAAGGAGGCAGCTGAGGAGGACATCTTTTTCCAGATGCCCTCTGGGCGCCTCCCTGGGGGTGAGGTGTTCCAGGCATGTCCCAACGGGAGGAGGCCCAGGAGATGATACAGGGACACCATGGAGGGACTAAAGCCCCCATTTTCCACTACTGAACCTGAAACCGTGCCTGAGACAACTAGAACCGCGCTAACATGAGATAACTGATGATTCAGCCGGATGGTGGCCTTTAGTCGGTACCATTGCCGTATCAGTTCTGGCCCAGTTCAGGGGGTGTAAATAATCATCGTTTTGTATCGATGCATCGATCCAGCAGCCGACGATCTGATGCATCGACACGTCCGGAAGATTATCGATTCATGTTACATTTTTTTCCCTCCGGTCTATTTTTATCCATTTGCTCATGTGCGTGATTCTCCTCCCGTGCTGCGGTGGCCATGAAACTATTTTGCCCTCCTACCTTTGTTTCCTGAACATACTCTTACAGCCTTGGGGCACGTGAGCTTAGAAAAAGTAATTAGTTATAGTTACTGGTTGCGCTTCTCCCAAAAAGTAACTGTGGGTCTAGTAACTGAGTCGACTGGGACAATAAAAAGTAACTAGTTACTAGTAAAAGTAACTATTGAGTTACTTTTGCGAGGTGTATGAAAATTAATAAAGCTGGGGATTGTCTAATTCTGAAATCCTGTGTTTGGGTTGTTATAGATACTGCAACATGTTTTAGCTATATCTATCTATTCAAAATCAATCCATCATCCATATTTCTCTCTGTTTCCATATAGGCTAATGTGCAGTTGAGGCTCTCCGTAGGCCGAGAGAGGGCCGTCTGGGCGGTATTGCATACCGCACTCATTGCACTGATTTTCTGCGGTATTTTTTGATGCAACTTTCTACTTCTATTATTTGCTGTTGTTTCTAAAAAATGCATAGCGATATTACAGCTTTCATTGATTTATTTCAAACTTGAAACTTTGTTTAGCCTGATAAGGTGTAAAAATAAAAATCAGTATTTCCATCTGGAAGTACGCTGTTTTGTTTAGTGGAGTCCGAAAATACTCTCGAGATCCTTGGGTCAAAATCGATGCTAGATGGTCACCATGTTTGTAAAATCATTGACACCTCTCCTTGCAGGTATCAGTGAGGGCTCATCATGCGGTTCAGTTCTGGCTCGGTTCTCCGGATAACAAGGCGCTGAGCAGGCCGGTAATATAGTTACAGGTCAACCTCTGTAATCGTGAAATTACACATAAAATCTAGTTACTAAAAGGTACGTTAGCAGTTTCCAGTCCGCGATTTACCTTTCAGCAGTGCGATGGTCTACTCCCATGCGTTGTTTCTGGCGTCTGGAAGCTCTGATTAGACAATCGTTTATCATTATCCACTTCCCAAAAGCCGACTCTCTGTCAAGGAAATTCACCAAAGGCTGCCTTCTATGGCCTGACTCTCTTACCAACTTCCTAAATGTTAAGGGCGCCGCCATGTTGGTTTTGCTTGTTTACCTCTAGAGAGCAGCAGTACCGTAGATTGCCACTAGGAGGTGAGGAACCGTGCTAGCGTGGTGTGTAAATAGTCCCATAATGAACCGAGCTTGGCACAGTTAAATGATTGAAGCTCAGCACGGTTGGTGTTCAGAAGTAGCTATGTGGTATAAAGACAAGGAGAGCGGAGCGACTTTGTCCATAACGCCGTTCTCTCTTTGACCTCTAAGGGCTAAATAACTGATTTCTAAAGTTATTATCAGTGAGATCCATCGTAATGTTGCTGCAGATCTGTTGTTCACTACTGTTCCTGTTTCTTTCTTATTAAAACCTGAGTTATATGTCAGATTTGCTTGTTTTCCAGTTTTTCTAATCTACCTTTTCTTGCCTGCTCTCAGTGTATTCAGTTCTGTTACATTCTAAGGATACGGCTGAGAGATGCAGCATCGTTTGTTTCTTGTGTGAAAGATGGGTCCTACTTCAGGCTTAATAGTGCTTCCTATTCCTGTGATCGACTCTACAGATGTCATCACATTCTTTTCTCATCCTGCGCCCTTCTCCACCTCTTTAATATGCAAATATCCCCGCTGTGGCTTACTGCTGTAACCGTGTAAGGCTGAGCTCAAAGAGCAAAGGTCGTCGGTTAAAAGCGAGGTCGACGTGTCCGCTCAGAGGGTGGAGGCACCGGGGGTCAGGTCTGCATCCTGTGGTTGGAGGAGGAGCTCATTTGTTAGGCAAAAAGCTGAAGCGCTGGGTTCAGTGGCCTCAGCGTACGACCGCATGTCAGCCAGACCCAGCTTTGGCTTCCTCTCTGGGGTAAATTTTACCTCTGGAAGCAGCCTCTGCTTCGCTTACAGATCTGAAATAAAACCCTCTACAGATGAAACCTCTGCTGTGAAGGACAGAGAAGGTTCAGCATTTATTCAACAAACGCCATAAAAGTTATGATCCCTCAATTACTGTAATGTTGCTGTAATTAATGCACTCTTTACAGCCGCCTGCATGCAGTGGGCAGGTTGGTGCTTTAACCAGGTCATCAGGACCTGGTCTGATAAGATCTAAGCCGTTAGGAGGACCAGCGTAACCAGTAGAAGACAAACAGTGAGCAAAAGAGGCTGCACTGATGACCTCACATGAAACAAAGGCGGTTTAACTGAATCGGTCCGGGAGGAGTTCACAGAGTGAATGGAAGTCAATGCTGCGTCCTTATCAGGAGGGCTGGGTGTGAGGGGTGACCTTACTGAGCCAGAGGCACAGCTGAAAGCCTGCAGGATGAATCAGAGGGTTTGACCCAAGTTTTCAAATCTCTCCATCACAGAGGGAACATCTATGGTGTGAATTATGTTTCATTATGACCTGAACTGGAAAAACAATCTACAAAAAAGTAAAAATTTCTTTAAGTGTATTTACCCTTAATTTGAATTATTTTAAGAAAGATTTACTTACGTTTAGACCTTTTTTTGCAGTGTCTGATATCTGAACTGCAAAAATCAAACAAAAATTAGGTAAAACTTTCTTTAAAGGTTTATTTCTACTTCATTGGAGAGAGTGAAATGATACACTGCAAAAACGATCAAGAAAGAAGTCAACATTTCTTGGATTAAGTGTATTTAGCCTTAATTTGAGCACGAAAATAAGATACTCTGCCAATGGAATGAGTATTTCTACACTTAAAATAAGATGATTAGATAATATGCAATGAAAATAAGACAATGCAATTTTTTTTTCCTATTTTAAATGTAAATTGCCTTGTTCCATTGGCAAAATGTCTCACTTACCTCCTCAATTCAAGAAAAAATTCACTTATTTTAATAAAATTTGACTTATCTAGATTTAGATTTTTTCCAGTCTGAAATGATAAACTGCAAAAAAGATCTAGAAAAAAGTAAAAATCTCTTAATTTAATGGTATTTACCATTAATTTGAGCAGGTAAATGAGATTTTTACTGTTAATATAAGATACTTAGATAACATGCGCATGAAATAAGACATTGCGCAATTGTGTTTTCTTATTTTAAATTTTAAATTGTCTTGTTCCATTGGCAAAATGTGTCTTTTACCTCCTCAATCCAAGAACAAATACACTTATTTTAAGAAAAAAATTGCTTTAATACTAGATTTAGATTTTTTCCTTTAACAAAGAAAATGTTTGGTAAGTAGAAATGTGAAGAAAAAAACATAATCCAGAAGTAAAACTGAAAGACGTCTTCATGAAAAAAGGTGTTGAGTAAGCTGCAGTTTTCTATATTTCATTCTTTCAGCAACTTTTTGTTTTATTTCTCTTTTTCAGATGAAGTTTAACCAATTTTATTTCCCAAACTGCATTTTCCAGATCACATTTTCTGGATGACAACATTTTTACAGATGTTTACATCTGGATTGAGGTGAAGAAAATATTATCTCTAAAACACAATTTGCTAAGAAAGCAATTCACAAAACTAAAGTGTAAAATAAAGTTTGAAAGAGTAAAACATAAGAAAAAAATGAGAAGAATCTGATAAAACAGTAAAGTTATTCTCAAAAAATGCTTCTTATTCTGACTTTTTCAAATCTTCCTTTTTGGATTGTTTTTTATTTTTTTTATTTCAGTTTACAAAACAGGTTCTTTGCTTGAAAAGACGGATATCAACACTCAAAGCTGTATTTGGATAAACAAATAATTTGAGATGGTATGAATATTACAGACAAGTGCCGTTTGTGTAGATTTCCAAATTTATTTACCATAAAAAATTCTGCATCACTTCTGAGCTAAGAGATTGCTGGAGAGTCAATTACTGGATGCAATCAGCTGCTTAATAGTAACTTTGAAACAACCTGTCTGGATGATCTGATTGATCTCTGGGAATAAAGGAATCTGTCAAACCAATTGGCTATGTTTATTGATAGGCGAGGGCCATAAATAAAACAATCAGATCAGCGAAGCATATGCGCGACGCGCCTCAACAGCCAGGCTACTCTTTTGGTGAAAGTTCAGTCGAGAAGAGCAAAACATCTTTTTCCTCTGAGAAAAGCCTCCAGAGCAGTGTTTTGCTCTTCTTCAGTGAAGAAATACTCTGTAATTCCGATAAAACTTGCTCGAAATTCTGCTTCTCTGCTTTCTGAAGGTCTGTAATCCCTAGTTTGAGTCTGGCAAACTAGTTATTACAGGTGTGTTAGGCAAGGCAAATTTATTTGTATAGCAATTCAGTACAATGCAAAGTGTTTTACATGATTAAAATACAGAAAGATGAACACAGAATCAAAGCAAGTAGGGAAAAATAAAAAAAATAAAATAAAATAAAATGAAAAATGCAGAAACATGCACATATTAAAACAGTTAATTAAAGAAAATGTTTTAGTTGAAACTGTTTAACCAATAGTCAAGGCAATTCCAAACAAAATGCATTTTAGTCTTGGATTTAAAGGAATCAGGCTCGCACTTTTACAGTTTTCTGGAAGTTTGTTCCAGATATGCGGAGCATAGGAACTAAATGCTGCTTCCCATGTTTAGTTCTGGTTCTAGGTTCGCAGAGCAGTAGCCGGAGCTGGACTTGTGCGGTCTGGAGGGGAAGCTGGATACACTGATAGTGCAAAGCCCAGGATGGGATGGTGCTGCTTCGGTTCAGAGATTTTATAGACTAACAGAAGTATTTCAAAGTCTATTCTCTGAGAGATACAGGGAGTCAGTGGAAGGACTTTAGAACTGGGGTGATGTGCTCTACTTTCTGGATTAACTGCAGCTGACTGATCAAAGCGTTTCTGATCAGCTGCAGCTGTTCGATTCACTTTTTAGGCAGACCTGGTGAAACACCGCAGTAATCACTGGCCCCGGTGTTAGCGTCAAATCCCGCCCTCACTCAAAGCCAACGCTGGATGCCTGGCAAACGCAATTTTTAACGGAGAGCTCCGGTAATTATCTCGCAAGTGAAACCTACCGTGATGGTCTCAATGGCAAATCAGCTGTTTAATAGTAACTTTGAACAACCTGTTCGATGATCTGATTGATCTCTGTGAAGAGCCTTGGCGTGAAATGTGCTGCACCAGTGTAAAACAAAACAAAGTGAAATTCTTCAGAACATAAAAAGAGATGACAATTAGTGGGTGTGCCATAATGCAGCCGTGGACCGTGTTTGATCTCTTACTTGTGCATGTGCTCCAGGCTGGCAAAGATCATCACCCCGTAGGACAGGCCGCTCTGCACCAAGAAATGCACCGAATACCTTCAAAAACATGAAAAATAACATCATTACAGATTGCACGTTTCACAACAAACTCATTGACTGCGTTAAGAGTACAAAGAATGTTTTTGTTTCCTCTCCATGGCCACGCCCCCCCTCCCAACCCAGCCTTACCGGCAGCCATGTGAGCCCAGAGATCTGCAGGCACTTTAGTATCATTTCCAGTCAGTCAGAAGACAGCGGTGAGATATTAGTCCTCACACTAAGATCCTAAATCATCTCTGAGCGCTTCGGCTGCAAAATGTCTAAAAATACATCCCTGTGACATCAGTAAAGGCTGCATGCAGATAGGCCCGCCGTCTGCCCTTCAGTTCCCCACAGGAGAGCAGGCAGAGCGCAGAAACATGCAGTCCGTCAGAGAGCTGCGTGGGATCTCAGCCCTCCAGGAGAGCAGAGACGTGAGTCAACGAGGAGTGCAGGACAGCACTGGAAAAATAATCTAGAAATAAGTAAAGATATCTTAAATTAAGTGTATTTACCTTTAATTTTAGTAGGTAGTAAGAGGAATTTAAGCCAATGGAATGAGTATTTTTTACTCTTAAAATAAGATAATTAGATAAAATGCATTTGAAATAAGACAATGTAATTGTTTTTCTTATTTTAAAGGTAAATTATCTTGTTCCATTGGCAAAGTTTCTCACTTACCTCCTCAATGCAAGAATAAATGCACTTATTTTAAGAAAAAATGACTTATTAAGATTCACATTTTTTGCAGTGAGCAGCTGCCGGGGAGCGCGACAGCGAGGGAAATGATACAACAAAGACATGAAATAAAACATGTAAGAATGGAAAGGTTTCATCTTTACAGAAAGTCAGGCTGATTCCCCTGGAACGGATTAAAAGCAACAGTTCCTCAAGTCAAGTGTGGAGAAACAACCTGAAGCTGAAACTAAATCAACACTCAGCGTGACACAGCTATGATAGGACTCCAGGAGACATTCTGCTCTCAGCTGTGAACTCATTCAACTTTTGACCCAACCTCAGAGACCAAATTCAGAGAGAATTCAACAACGTGACTTCCGTTGCTTAATAAAAACAAACCGTGCTAATCTTTATTAACAGACCTGTGGTGAAACATTCAGCTCAGAAGGCCCCTAAATTCAACCGGAACCTATAGTTTTATATTTAAATGCATTAAAGGTGCAGTAGGACATCTTGGAACCATCTGGTTTAAAGATCTCCCCACAGGCGCTTAGCAAGCAGTGAAATAGAAGGTCTGGACGTGAAACTAAAATAAATGTTCCCCACTACAGTGAGATATCAATTATTAAGCCCAACCAATCACAAAAGATGGTCAGCTGTACAGGATTGGTTCCATGACATGTCAATCATGTGTCGTCTGCTTGTCCCTCCCCCCTGTAGGCGTACCCTGACACATGAACTAATTGACCCCCCCAATGCTTGTGCAGGACGCCATGGCTGGAGGCTAGCAGCTGTTATGCCTACGTTCCACCTATAGCAGCAGGAGCAGCAACTATGTGTAATGTTCTTCCCTGTGTCAGCATGGGTTCCTTGGGGCGGATCTGGTTCTCCTCACACCTGCTATTGAGCATTTATTCCTTATATGGAGCTACCCTATATCCTTTATTTGCCTTGAACAATGGCAGCTAGATTTGTCAGGGTTCCTACAGCATAAGGAAAAGTTAAATACAAGACTTTTTAAGACTTTTTAATGCCACTTGAAATAAAAATTTAAGACCAAATTCACAAGAAACACAAGAAAAACCTGCTTGCGACAACTTAACCCAAAGGTTTATTTTAACATAAACCACTGCACTAATGTTTCACATTTTGAAAAGCTTCCCATACAGGAAGAAAGCTAAAAACACACAAATGACAGATATATTTTAACAATTATTTAACTGAATTCACAAACTTTGTTTTAGCAGGGAACAAAACAAATCAGTTTTAAAGCCACAACATAACCAGTGCTAAGTCTTTTTGCAGCTATTTTTCTTTGTATGGTTTTCTTAGTATGTTTGATTTGGTGATAAGTGGAGGCGTTGCAGAGACAAGGGTGGAACTAAACTGAGAAATACCGCCTGTTTCTCTGTAACTCCATTTTGACGCTTTGTGTTTCGTGCTTCGCATGTGTGACTCCACTGCCTTAATTCCCATCGTTCTGAGCTTGAATAACAAAAATACATCTTGCTGGGACCTTTTTTCCAAGATCTCTTACAGCACCTTTAAAGGATGATGTTTTCATCCAGGACACCATCTAAGGCGGTCCTCGTTCAAATACCCAAAAAAAGATCCACGTCAGGTTCTGTTAGATTCAGAACTTCAGGTCAAATACAGCCCAGAATCCTGCAAACGGCACAGCTCTACTTCACCTTGCTAATGACATTACTGAGCAGCAGAAGTATGTGCAGAAACTTGTACCATTAGAAAGTGAAGCTGCGTATTAAAAATTCACAACTGGATTGGTTAGAAAGTGAAGAGAGGAATTTAAACAGTGAGATCATCATGTCTGCAGGCGGTGAAGGCTCCACGGGGATGCCTTCCTCGTATTCCCAGTTCAGAGCAAACCGCTGGGAGCAGGTCGACCTCTCCGTTCGCTGCTTATCTGAATACAAACAAGTGCATCCACTTTAAACATGTCAACTACTGCAGTTCTGCTGCTGCGTTTAGAATACCAGCTTCCATCTGTGAAACCGATCAGCCGGTTTTCCTTCATCTGAAGCTGCTTTACCTTAGTGGTTATTTACAACTTTCAGTTTTTTATAATGTATAATAAAAATACTCTTTTCTTTTTTCCAAGACAAACTGATTTACTTAGATTTCAGTTTTTGCAGAGTGAGATTTCATCTATCAGCTCTATATGTTTACAAACGGACGTTTCATTATTCCTCAAAAACATCAACACAACAAAAAAGGCCTTCTAAAAAATAAGAAAAAATATAGTGTTTTAAGTTAATAATTGCTTATTTTTAGCAAAATAATCTGCCAGTGCAGCAAGCAAATGAGACAAGAACATAATATCCAAGTAGTAAGCATCCAAAAAAAACCTAAATCAAGTAGAAAAATCTATTTTTTCTTTAACTTGTTAAGATTTTTTCTCTTATTTTAAGCAATTTATTCTCATTTATTAGTTAATTTTTGCTTAGAATTAAATGTCCTCTAACCAATTATTGCTCAAAACAAGCAAACAACAGGCTTAAAAACAAGGCAAATGTACTTGATACCAGTTCATTTAAAGGCTTAAAACTAGTCTGTTTTTCTTAGCTAGAATTAATTTCATTATTTAGGTGTAGTGAATGTATGGGAAAAATACACTTGACAAAAACTTCAAAATGTGTTTTTTATTATTATTTTACCAGAAATGTCTCAGAATTAAGCGAAATCCAGTCGTGCGAGATTTTTTCGATACAGCCGACTTTCAGCCCGATCGTGCGTGGTGTAGAGTAAAGGGGGCAACGAGGGACGATCAGCCTCTAACGACCACCTCCCCATCAGGAATCGTGATATTGGGATATTTTAATGTATCAATATTTTTTCCCTCGTCTTTAGAAGTTTTTAGGGTCTGTTTTTTTAGACTTTAGAAACTCAGAAGCTGATCAAATATCGGGTTAAATATCGGTGGGGTGGCCGATGTCCGATATTCTGTTTTAAGGCCGATACCGATAGGGGGCCGATTATATCGTGCATCCCTAGTCGTCACCTTTTCTTTTTAGGGCTTTCAATACAAAATCGCACAAATTTTCAAGGCTTTGCGTTTCACTCTAGTGAGCTTCTACTCGTCTGGCTTCCGGATAGACGAGTCCGAGTAACGCCATCTCACTGCAGAGCTGAGCCCAACGTGGTTGCATCAGAGCGCCGGGCCGCACAGTGTGAGAACCAACATTGTGAGCTGTAAACTAACTCTGTACGACGAAACCCTGCGATTTCAACAATTGAAAAAATTCGCAGTGTAGGCTTAACAGGTTTAGCTCCATCAATGCTCCAATAAACTCCTGACCCGTTTCTTCAACCATCGACTTTCACTTTGATGTTCTTTATTACAGGCAGATGCTCTACCAATGCAAAAATTAAAATATATATGTAGGTCTAAAACAATTCATCGGATTAATCGATTATTGAAATAATCATCAACTAATTCAGTAATCAATTAATCATTAACTGGAGTAAAAGACAGAGTGACCCATTTAGAGAGGTAATTATACCAAAACTGTAAAAGAAACATATAGAAATAATTAGCATTTAAATTGGAAAAAAGCTCTCTCCTGTTAATATGCTCTATCCAGAACTCCTCAAGTTCTGGTTTAAAATCTTCTTTAAGGAACCTTTTGCTATCGGATTATTAATCGGTAAAATAATCAACGGATTAATCTTTTTTTTTTTCATATCCTTTATTTTGAAAAATGATATGATTTAACAATGTTTACATTGAATGCTTCATAAACATCATGTTTCAAAAAGGAGTAAGATGAAGCATAAGCTCATTAGGTTGTGTCATGGTGGTAAAGGACAATTATTTACATGAAGACAAACAGTATACCAACTTTTTATATATTACTCTTTTACGTATTTATCAAAAATACTTTTCTTACATTATTTTTTGAATTGCTGAATGCTTTTACATTGTTTGATGTTTTCAGGCAAACTGTTCCAGAGCTGATAAACTAAAGCTTCTTTTTGTTGTTCGAAAATACTTAGTTTTGAAATTTTTAGATTACATTTTCCGTCTCCATCATTTGTAAAATAATCGTTAATCACAGCCGTAGTACGTAATATTCCTCGTTTGGAGCAGGTGAGCGATACAATTTGTGAACGGAACGAGAGAATTTATGTTCAAAGTACGAAAAAAAAAAATCAACCATTATCTTATTTTTGGTGCAAATTATTAAATTATCTTATTTAAGGTAACCTCTCTACTTACATTGGCAGGTTATCTTATTTGCTTCAATTAAGAGCAAATAGATACATTTTATTTGTTTTTTTTTAGATCAGTTTTTCGTGTATAAAAGATCGGATTTGATCACTTTGTGCCGCCGGCGATGAAAAGAATGACGAATGTGGAAGGAGATGAGACGCATTGAAACGGGCAGAAGTCAGCTGCCATCGGCTGTAAGTGACCTTATCACTGAGACAGAGAAAACACCCTGCAACACATCAACATCAAATCATTCCCTTTTTAAACAATAAACTACATGCAGGACTGAAGAGCAGCAAAGAATGAGAAAAGTTATTCAATATTCGGTTGTTATTTAACAAACGTTGAATCTAACAGGGACACAAACCCAATATGGTAGAGAGAGACTGTGATGGAGGTGCAGAGGACAGGAAGGAGCTGAGTGAGAGGACAGAGCGGCGCTGCAGGGCGCTCAGAGCGGTGACTCACCAGCCGAAGCAGAACAGAGCCAAGTAGAGGCCCAGCAGAGTTGCCACTACGTGTCTGATGAAGGGGCTGGTCTTGCTGGGGTGGAGGTAGATCCGAAACCACACGGCCATGAGCAGAGCGAACAGCTGGCACGCCACAAAGTTCACCTGCGCAGAGGGAAGCAGAAATCTTCTTAAGAGCATGAAGGTTAGGATTCGTTTCAATTCAAAATACTTCACCGAATGAATGGAAACTAAACGAAATGAATTTTATTTCAGGATTTTATTACTGCTTTACTAAAGATGATTCTCTGGATGAGAAGCATTTCAGCATCACTTTTGATGTTCACTTTTTTCAGTATTGATTTCCATCTTTTTTTATTGAACTTTATTGTTCTGATATTGGAGAAATGTATCTCTGCATTTAACCCGTCACCTTGGGGAGCAGTGGGGGTCGAACTCAGAGCCTCAGGATGTCAAGCTCTACGCCCTAACCACTATCTTTGTTGATGCGTTTCAGGAGGGGGAGGGGCGGTGCTGGCCTTGGAGTATCTGTTGGGTCAGGCGACAGTGATGCAGCAAGGGATTGTGGGGATTTGAAGCGGAGTAGTGATGTCAGCCGTGGAAAAACAAGAAGGAAAAAAGTCATACGATATCACTAAATATTGGTTTATGGAGAACATGACAATTGTGATTCACCAGAACAAAAAAACTTAATGAACTTTAAAGGGACAGTGTGTAACTAATTTAGGTTTTTATAAGAAAATAAAAGAAATGGTTTTATAAGAACTTATACTTCCATGGGAAAGAGTTCCCATAGCTTGGAATGAACTCCTTTAAACTCAGAGGTGGAGTTGCAGCCAATGAAAGACGCCATGTTGTCCCGCCATCTTTCAGAAGGCAAAAGAGGACAAACTCATTAGCCTTATGCGCTTTAACTGCGCCGGCAGTAATGTCAGTGGAGGGAAGGCAAACAGCCAAAAATGGAAAATAAAACTTTTCAGGAGGAACCATCCGGGGTGGGATTACCGGGAGAGAAAGGTTATAAAAGGGCGAAATGAATAATGACCAGAAAAGCGAGGAAGCATCAAGACGCTTTAGCGAATGGGGCTGCGGTGCTCGAGCCGGGGAAGCACCGGCCGCTCCAGCCGATGTCCAGATCAGTCCATGAAGATGGCGTGGTGGGCATGCCATTCATGCAATAAGCTTTTTGTCTGCAAAATCAGCGCCTTCGCGAGAACATCCGTTTGATTTCCGTAGTAAAGTACCACTCTTTATGCATCAAGGCCAAGCAAAATAAAGCCCATTTATTCCACCATATTTATATGCAGCAGCGTATTCTCCACGCCGTAATCACCAATTCTTAAATAAACAATTCTTCGCTCCGCAATTTTGAAAGTCTGACATCAACTGTTTGTTCTCTTTTTTTGCCTTTCCGCTTGTTATGTTGATCACTGCCCCTCTGTGGTTTTTGCAAGTACTGCACCCACATCTGCGTTAGCTGTAAAAAGGGTACTGGATCTCTATGGGCTCACGCACGGCGTGCACAGACCGCCATGACAACCCGACGCGTGGGTATATGTCGGACTTTAGGGCCAAAAAAAAAAATCGCTCTTAAAAAACCTCCATTGAAGGGCTGAGTTTATCGTTGATGGTCGATAAATTCGTCCTATCGCCCAACATTGCTCATCTATCCTTCCAGCAAAGACAGCTAGTTTGTCTGTTAGCCTAAAATGGCGGTGCACCAGTTTTCAGTTGCTGTTATTTTTCACAGAAGTCACACCAGAGGGTCATATCGATCACATGCCTCTTTCGGCTTTATTTTCTACGTGTTATCGTGTTTTTTAGCTAATTTGTCACGGTCGATGATTCCTCTCAGTAAAAAAGAAATGACCAAAGTAATAGCAGTTTCTAATTGTGATAGTACCACTAGAGCTGCACGCATTCTGATGCTGATACGTATAATATAAAACAAACAGAATTGTGTATCGTTCTGTAGCTCATCACCAGACAGGACAATTGTTACATTAATTACTTCTTGGGTTAGGTAGTTATTACGCACTAAGGCAACAGAATGTACTTCTTGTAAATAATTAAGCTCACCACTAGATGGGAGTATCTCTCACACACTGCTTCTTTAAAGACCAGAGTTGTTTCCATACGCTTGAATTTACTTTGGACTCTAAAATACACTATATTGCCAAAAGTATTTGCTCACCTGCCTTGACTCACATATGAGCTTAAGTGACATCCCGTTCCTAATCCATAGGGTTCAATATGACGTCGGTCCACCCTTTGCAGCTAGAACAGCTTCAACTCTTCTGGGAAGGCTGTCCACAAGGTTTAGGAGTGTGTTTATGGGAATTTTTGACCATTCTTCCAGAAGCGCATTTGTGAGGTCGCACACTGATGTTGGACGAGAAGGCCTGGCTCTCAGTCTCCGCTCTAATTCGTCCCAAAGGTGTTCTATCGGGTTGAGGTCAGGACTCTGTGCAGGCCAGTCAAGTTCATCCACACCAGACTCTGTCATCCATGTCTTTATGGACCTTGCTTTGTGCACTGGTGCACAGTCATGTTGGAAGAGGAAGGGGCCAGCTCCAAACTGTTCCCACAAAGTTGGGAGCATGGAATTGTCCAAAATGTCTTGGTATGCTGAAGCATTCAGAGTTCCTTTCACTGGAACTAAGGGGCCAAGCCCAGCTCCTGAAAAACAACCCCACACCATAATCCCCCCTCCACCAAACTTTACACTTGGCACAATGCAGTCAGACAAGTACCGTTCTCCTGGCAACCGCCAAACCCAGACCCGTCCATCAGATTGCCAGATGGAGAAGCGCGATTCGTCACTCCAGAGAACGCGTCTCCACTGCTCTAGAGTCCAGTGGCGGCGTGCTTTACACCACCGCATCCGACGCTTTGCATTGCACTTGGTGATGTATGGCTTGGATGCAGCTGCTCGACCATGGAAACCCATTCCATGAAGCTCTCTGCGCACTGTTCTTGAGCTAATCTGAAGGCCACATGAAGTTTGGAGGTCTGTAGTGATTGACTCTGCAGAAAGTTGGCGACCTCTTCGCACTATGCGCGTCAGCATCCGCTGACCCCGCTCCGTCAGTTTACGTGGCCTACCACTTCGTGGCTGAGTTGCTGTCGTTCCCAAACACTTCCATTTTCTTATAATACAGCTGACAGTTGACTGTGGAATATTTAGGAGCGAGGAAATTTCACGACTGGATTTGTTGCACAGGTGGCATCCTATCACAGTTCCACGCTGGAATTCACTGAGCTCCTGAGAGCGACCCATTCTTTCACAAATGTTTGTAAAAACAGTCTGCATGCCTAGGTGCTTGAATTTATACACCTGTGGCCATGGAAGTGATTGGAACACCTGATTCCAATAATTTGGATGGGTGAGCAAATACTTTTGGCAATATAGTGTATGAAGTTGCTTGAAAATGAACATCCCATTGATTTTGGGATAAATTCCTTTACCAGACTGATCCATTCTGCTGTGATTAAAACGGTTCTGGTGTCACTCTGACTGCATAGTTGCTAAAAGAAAAAAATTTTAGAGCTCATTTCAACTAAGGATGCACGATGTTGGGATTTTGGCGATATGCCGTCATTTTAAAACTCATGGCGAATGTAATACCGATACTGATGCTAAAGCTAGGACAAAAATGGTAGTCATTAAATAGCGTTTTTATTTATCATTTCTGACACTTTGAAGAATAATAACACTGAGAATATATTTTCATGCGATATAAATTAGTTTTGAAAGCATGGTATGGAATCTATTCCCCATAAGAATAAGGTAGAAATTTCAATGGATTCCTGTTACAACTCTGGCCGTATTTTTAAAATTCTTGAGATTTTGTTGGTAAAATAGATCGATACCGCATCCAATATCAACAAAAATATAAGCAAAATTTAAAGTAGAATTTCGGGGTAACACTCCGACACTTGCATAACGGCTCATTCATTAGTAAAAGAGATTTGTATGGTGTTTTTAAATGGCAAGCGTATATGGCATATACGAACATTGTGATATTTTAATATATCGATATTTTTCCCTTGTCTTTGAAATTTTAAATCTATTCAAAAAAGTTTTGAGGAAGAAGAAGACAGTATTTTTATTTTTCAGACTTTAGGCTTTCAGAAGCTGATCAAATATCAGGGTTCTGGCTACTCCGGTAGGAGGGTGGCGGGGTAATGAAATATTCTGTTTAAGGCCGTCACGATGGGGCGGTCTCATCATTTTAACTTCAACTGTGTGATTTCGAGGCAGATCCTTAGCCAAGTTTTCAGCACAGTCCATAAATACAGTGACGGCTAAGGCAGAAACAATCCCAGAAGCTAGCATGTTAGCCTGTCTGTTCTGTCCATGATGTTTGTTTGGTGATTTAGGTCAAACTCTCAGCCACTGATAAAGTGAAAATATCACTTCTCTCTGTTTAGTGAAACTTCAAAGTGATGCTAAAACACCCTGTTTCTCATCATTTGATTTACACTAATAATGATTTTGGCAAATAATGTGCCAGCTGCAAGTAGAGTCTATCCCTTTCCAAAAGGTTTCCTGTTGTTTTTGATGATCGAACTGTTGTTAATGTCAGACAGAGACATAACCTGAGCAAAAATGATGCCTTAAAATGCCTTAAGCCTTAAAATGATTGTTTGATACCCAAGGCAACCTGGAAATACAACACAAAAAAGGCTCTATGTAATAAATGCTGGGTAAATCCCCTTCCTCAGGCAGTTTGAAAGTTTGCTTGAAACCAGTAGAATCAGGAAATGAACTTCTGAAAACCTGTTAGACAACATGGAATGGTTAAAAAAGCAAAACAGCTCTTCAAATAATTCAGAAACAGCTGGAAAACCAGAGACACTGACATTTCTAAAGGTTTTAGATGAATCATGCAGGAGGTCCCAGAAGAACAGAGAGCTCTGCAAGCCTCAATGCCTCAGTCAGCAGCTCAGGATTTAACAATGAGGAAGAGAGGCCTGCCAGATACGGCCTCCATAGGAGAGAACCAGGACCAGACTTTACTGCTGACTGAAAAGAATACCACCTGTAGTACATTTACAAAAAAACATATCGCATGACCACTTGGGAGGAAAAAATATATATTTTAGGAAGGTTTGAGTCCCGTGGAATCTAAAATAAGTCAAAAATACAAAAGGAGATGAGCAGAATAAGGTGAGCGTAGTGTGATGGTCACAGGGAACACTTGCTGCTCCAGGATACTCGAACTAAATAATGGCGACTGGTGGAAACCAGAAGATTTCTGTAGGCGAGGCACTGTGCGATTTTTTATACTTTTTTCGGACTCCAGTTTGTCAGGAATTTTTTGGTAGCACCCAACTTTAGCTGTCGTGAAGTGGTGGCGGTGGAAAACTGGTGGCGTTAAGTGCTTCTCAGTTCATCTAAACAACACGATTCCGGTAACCGCCAATGCGCCCTCTCGATATGAGACGAACGCGAACATTCCTCACCTGCTAGAGTCTAAGAGTAGAACTGAAATCTCTGGAAACGTGAGTCTTGCCTTTCCATTCCTCCTCTTCAGAGTCAAACAATCCTAATTTCCCACTGAGCCTGAACAGAACCGCAGTGTCTTCCCCTCACACTACCACTGGGTCTCAGGTTGAGCAGTGTTCAGAGCAACACTGGAATTCTTCACAAAACTCCTAAATAAACTTTGTTAAACGCTTTCCCCTATACCCTCTCCGGATTTAGCTTATCATGCATGTGGGTCAGAGCCTTTGACAAAACCATGACAGGCCCTCTCTATACCTAAGGAATACATCGCAGATTATTCGGCAATGAAAAATCCCCCACTTTGGGAACCGCTGATCTAGATGTAGAGCAAAAAAGAGAGAAAGCCAGAAGACATCGTAAGGAGGTAAGATCTTCTGACTGCGCTGCTGTTAATCTAAATGATCGGTGAGGATTTCAGGGATGATGTCGTTCTTCCACCAAACCTCATGATGATCTTTGATGGAGGAGATCTGATACTACCGCTGGCATCACACCAGCTCCGTGTTTATCTCTCCAGATCAGCATAAACGCTGATGACTCAGGAAAGATGTTTAACATCCTGACAAGCATCTGCTGCTCCCGTTTGCTTCGCCCACCTCACACGCCTGAACTCACACCTCTGAAGGTAAAGGGAAATAAACTCTGCCTTCTTCGGAACAGAAGTAAACGATTACGCTAAATTAAAGAGATAGATTTAAAAAAATAAGTAGAAAGGTGCAGAGCCTGCTGAGCATCCATCCATCCAAGGCAAACACTGGACCCATGCAGGGGCGTAAACCCTGACCCAGAGGCAGGGTCAGGACCCTCAGGCAGGTCAGGAGACACCAAGTTGGGCCAGGAGATAGTTTTACAATCATTGTAATCCCTGAGGTATATGAGAGCTAAAATGTAATGAAATACATAAATGTGATTAGTAACTTTTATTCATCTATTTTAACACAAAACTAAAAGATTAAATATGCAACCAAATTCTGAAAGATACAATATTTAATGGATAAAAGTTTAAAAATACATTTAAAATTATGAATCAAACTAATTTTAAATGCATATAGCCTATATATGTATATGTTTATATGTAATGTGAATGAATTAGTTTGGCGGTGAGCAGTGAAAGGCTGGAGACACTAACAGCACCATCCATTATCTATGCATCCTGCAAGATTAATGAGGAGGAAAAGGAGAGGGACGGATCCAGCCTGCAGTCCATACGTCTGCTTGTCTGAAGGTGACGCTTGAAAGATCATCTGCAGGGAAATGTGGGACTTTTGTTTGTCTACAAACAAACAAACAAAAAATGCTGAGGCGTCCGCACAGACAGAGCCTGTAACGCTTTGCAGGAGTGTTTGTTTTGTTTTCCTAATGGGTGCCTCTGTTTAACATGTGCACAGATAAAGACTGAGCGTAAACCAAACAGTAAAGTAAAATGCAAATAAGACTCGGCAAATTTTCAGCTATGACCGACATCCCTGTGCCGATAAGACTCGATGCAGTCAGCAGCTTTAATCATTTAAACATGAATAATAAAATAAGATGGCCTAATTTCAGTCACTGCAGAAATCTGCAATAAAGATCTAGAAAATTTGTGCTCGTAAATACAGAAACTCTCATTCTTGGTCACTTTTCAAAGCATATGAGTCTTTATTTTCTCAGATGCTAAAGAGGTTAATTATTCTTGGTAAAAAGTCATCAGTCAGTGTTGGTTCTCTGGCTGTCTTCAAAAAGCTGAGGCATCGAGTTCTTCCTGAAGAGCATCTAGAACGTTATAAAGGCGACTTCCTGCTGTAGCCAAAGACGCGTCCAATCGGCCCCTGAGGTTTGGATCACCGTCATGGTGGAACGTCCAACGTAAAAAAAATCGTTATTGCCCCAAAATATCTTACACATTATAGAGCTAAAGCAGGCCAGCTGGACAGCTTTGCTAGGTCTCGGGGCAATACAGTGCCTTTTGTTTGGGCTCGCCCAAATATAAAAATATATATATATATATATATATATATATATATATATATATATATATATATATATATATATTTTTAGCAGAAATATGAAATGAAATGCTAAGAGTTAATTAAAAAACAAAATGGAAAACGACAAACCTTCTTCGCCTTGGTCCCACATGGTCCTGTTTAATTGGATCTTGACAACCCAAACTCATCAAGCAAAGTGTCGTTGTCATAAAATGTAGGTTTTGTGCAAAAGGAAGAACTGAAATACACAGTAATGGAATTTTTCATATGGCTTCTGCAGAAGGAGAGACAGTTGAACCCCAGACTCAAACACACTGTCTCACACTCGACCTCCTCCGCAGAGCGCTTTTATTAACAGAACATGGCACATGGTTAAGAAAACAGAGTATTGTTCTGATACAGAACAATTGATCAGTTCATGAAGACAGAATGCTCCATCAGAATGACGAGGCAGGATGGTCTCCTGACTGAATCATGAGACAGGAGTGGAGCATCTCATTTCTACAATGTTTCATATGAACACACATTACTTTAATAATCATTGAATAAACCTAACACAGTGGGCATTGAAAGACCAGCTGAGGAAGATCCATTGTTTGAATAACAGGTGATATAAAGAGTCAAAGCTCAGCTTAAAGACAAGACATTAGCTTCCTCCATTGGACAGAAGCAGGGACATTGCAGAAGAGTCAGAACAGAAAAAAAAAAGGTCTGAAATTAGGATGCGCGATATATAATTCCGGCCCCTATCGCATCGGCATGTATCGGCCTTAAAACTGAATATCGGACATCGGCAGACCCCACCGATAATCGAAGTACAAATACTTGGTTACTGTACTCAAGTAGATTTTTCGATATTTTACTTTACTTTACTACTTATTTTATGGCGAAATTTTTACTTTCTACTCCTTACATTTTTACACAAATATCTGTAATACTTTCTAATTTTACATTTTAAAAATTGTCTCGTTACTTTAGTTTTAAATCATTTCAATGGAGTTACCGTTATTTTTTTCATCAGCTATCAATACCAAATTCAATCTAATTGGATGGGAATCTACGCTGCATTTGACGCATTCACTACAAGATGAATCGACAGAGATTCGCGTAGTCTATTGGCGCAAATCATTGCAGCTAAGTGGGCGTGTGGCGCGGCATAGTAGCATGGACTAATTTAGATGTGATTGAAATGAACACAACGGAGATCTAGTCCTATTGGCAGAAATCCATTTAAAATGTAGGCAACGGCATGAAAAAAGTGGTTTCTACTTTTACTTTCCGACTCAAGCTTCTTTTCTGAACATGCAGCTTTGCGATCAACCGGAAGCAGTTCCACTCAAATATAGCCTTTACTCAGAGTATTTTTAACACAAGTATCTGTACTTACTCAAGTAACGAAAGTGAGTACTTTTTGCCATCTCTGACATCGGCCACCCACTTCCATATTTAACCTTAATTTAAAACATTTGATAAGCCTTTGAATTTAACAAGTTTTAAAAATTTTAATGAGAAACCCTGTTATTCTAAAGGTCATTTTGGCAGACTGAAAAGATTCTCTAAAGAGTCCAGGAAAAAAAATATTGATACAGTAAAATGTAAAAATATCTTCATCAGGTGATATAGGAGCCATTTAAAACACCATATAATCGACTTTTTACTAATGAAATATTGCTATATGTCATTACTATGCTACTTAAATGGAACCAAACAACCCATTAATCGTTTCCATATTTTTGCATGTTTATTGATCGTTAGTATCGACTATTTTACTAACAAAATTCACAAGAATTTGCAAAATATCACGAGAGTTTGTAACAGAATGATGAAATTTCACGAGATTTTTGAAAGTAAAATAGATTGATACCGCTGCTTAAAAATCTATTTGATATCAGCATATGAAAATATATTTGAGTATATTATTTTCAAAGTGTCAGAAATGATAACAAAACTGCTATTTTCAATGACTACTTATTTTTGTCCAGGTTCTTCCATTTCCAATAACAACGTTTAACTGCAGTTTCTTTCATGCCCTGGAAATGTTTCATAAAACTTTCTGTATTTTATGTTGGATATTTTCATCGGGTTAAATATCGGTGGGGTGGCCGATGTCCCATATTCAGTTTTAAGGCCGATACCGATAGGGGGCCGATTATATCGTGCATCCCTAGTTTTTTCCCCTTCCATTGTGGGAGCTAGAATAGGTTAGATACTTTGGGGATTTTCTTCCCTCTGAATCTGCGGGCAGCATATTTGCCGTCTCTGAGAAAGGCTTCCTTTTAGATTTTAATGCAATTATTTTCTCAGGAAATACACTGATTGACTTAATTGATCTCACACTGGTGAAATGTACTTGTTACATTGTCATTAAACTAGATCGCTTATTATTTGGGGAGGAATAAAAGTAATTTAGGTCTTTATTACAAAGTTAAATCAAGGGCTTAATTTGGATGTGTATCTGATGGTGACAAAACAGAAAATCCAAAACATAAATCCTCAGAATCCACAAAAATACAGAACACCAAGCTCCCTGCCGCTTTGGCGCTAAGCAAACGCATTTTTCCCCCTTACACAAGCTAGCGGAAGCTATACTTTAAAATCACATTGATAAACACAATGCTTCTTAGCTGGCTCTGATGGGCATCATTCTTCTGCAATTCCATTCCTGGACCTTCATTTTTAATATTTACACAAAACTATACACGTAAACAGAGTGTAATGGGGCCCCCAGGAACTTGGGGGCCTAGGTAACTGCCTAGTATTGCCTAATGGTAAACTCCCCGCCCCCTTGCTAATCAGGTTGCGGCTCCAGTTAAGCATTTTGATCTTCTATCTCCAGCATTGTCTTTATAAAACCGTCCGTTAACAAAACATATGGGTAGAGACAGTGGTTAGCCTCAAGATGCTGTGCTAACCAAGTTGCACATTTTTTCTTCAAGCGTCACCAAAAATATCCCGAATCCTGTCGATGTATTTAAACTAAAACAGCAAATAAACCAATCAGATGCAAATATGCTGACATACTGTACCAATGAAACCCTTATGTGGCTTCAGAGATCTGTTTTAGAAGAGCAGCTTTGCTTCAAACCAACATTAAACATGGACAATGTTTGTCTCTGTGAAAGTCTGAGAGTGGAGCAGCATGAGATCAGCCCATCCCTGAAGATCAGAGCGTCTCTTTGTTGGGGAAGGAATTCATGTAGGAGAGCGAAGGGGTGGAACAGAAGAGCTGCATTGTTCAGAGCAACACCGAGCTGCAGCTGCAGGAGACGTCTTCACAGGCAGATCTGTGTGTTTGGCAAAAAGCTCCGACAGAAAAGTCCAACATTTACCTCATAAAGCTGGAGTTTAGTTAGTTAAAGTCCTTTCCTGTAAACTCAGGGGACAAGATTGAACTAAAATCATCTTCTAGACTACAGGACCATGGAGAGCAGATCACAGTCAACCTGCATAAATTCCCCTCTGGTCCCAAAACTAATGTTTTAAACACACGGAAACAACAAAACTTCCCTTTTACTATTTTCATTTATGCAAAGCTGGCGAACAAAAAGTTAAATAAAGGAACAACAATTAAAATCAGTTTAGAAAACCAAGGTAGTTATAATCTTTAATATATGGAGAGAGTTTTCTGGACTATTTTAACAAGTTCTATGCAGAATCCCCTGGCTGCCTTCAGAATGGCTCATAGTGCATGTCCGATAATGTCCTTAAAACAACCTTAAACGTTTCTTTTTAAAAATATGCTACCCCCCGGGTCGTCAGCTGTTCAATGACGCCCAAAAAAAAACTTTTCGTGGAAGACAAAAACTGTTCCTGTAGTGTTCTTATTTAGCATTTTGTAAATCCCAGAACTATTTTTCCCATATACATCACAACCGCTTATAAACCTTCCGCCTCTCGTTCGTAATCTGAAGCGTCGCACACTCCAGGACCACTCAGTTGGCTTACGTTGCATCCTCTACCGGCCAAACTCAAAGTCCAATATGTCCTCCTCAAGAATCCACCTTTCGTATTCCATTTTCAGAGTTTTTTAAAGTGTTTTAACAGAGACGCTAGCACCTCGGACGCCGGAGTACACAGAGTGAAGCAGAAACACTTGGGCCCTTGCGAAAAGACTACGCCAACTAAGCCGCAACAGGCCCCATTTCCGCTTCCGTGGCGGAGGGATATTGACTATTCCAACAGAACTCAATGGGATTCTTACAAAATGCTAAATAAAAAACACTACAGGAACGCTTTTTCTTTACCGAAACTTTTTTTGGAACTTTTCATTGAACAGCTGACGACCCGGGTGAGTAAAGTATTATTTAAAAAAGAACGCGTAAGGTTGTTTTAAGGACATTATCGACATGCATCAATGGAAGCCATTCTGAAGCAGCCAGGGGGGATTCTGCATGAGCCAAATAGCAGAGACATGACAGGACCAATTGTCAAAAAATTTTGGTGTCGATCATTCGACATTTCATCCTGACACTCACAGAAAATGTGGCTACTAAAAGTGTTAAAAACCGAATTCTCCTTTAAACTGATGAAGCAACAGATCTTGGCTGGAGTAACAATCCATTCTTTAAAACTGTTTTCTGACTATTTTAAGAAAACCAAGGTAGTTATAATCTTTAAGTGAATTAATGGAAATAAAAATGAATCTCTGAAAAATAAAAGTTAAACTTCTTAATCAAAAAAGGTTTTAAGAATAACTTTTTCAAGTTTAATTTTTTCAAATCATTGTATCTTTTTAAATACAGATTTATTGTTTTAATATTTTTATGAGTGTTTTGTTTTTCTGTATATTTTTAAGAATTGCATTCCTTTTATGTTGACAGAGATGGATTGTGAGGTAAAAGTTTAAAAATGCGGCGGCGCCCAGAGCGTGCACAGGTGCATTTCTCCTCGCGGCACTCTGTTTAAAAATGTGCTGTTCCTCATACATCAAGGCTGCTTAATGTGTCCACGGGTTGCAGTGGAGACTATCTAGTGGCCATCTTCTTTGTTAGTTGCTGTGTGCAGCGCACAGTTGAGTCTTTATCGCTGGGAGTCATAGTGTCACCGCTTTTGACAGATGACACACACATCGCTTGTCCACTCCAGGTTAAATGCGCCGCATTCCCCTGAATCCGCTTTTCTCTTACCTAATCTTTTCGCCATTATTCCGCTCGGCTTTACTTAAAGAGGATTAGGCCATTCAAAAAGAAAAAATCCATTCACTCCTGACTTTTTTCTTAATTAAAGTCAGAATTTGGAGAAAAAAGTCAGAATTCGAAGAGACTATTATTTTTTATTTCTTTTGAATGGCCCTAATCCTCTTCCGCATCTCTTTGAGAGGGGCGGGTTTAAGATTTTATGATGGGGGTTGCCAGATAGGGGCACAGACCCAAAAAGGGTGGAACATTGTCGCGTTATATGTATGAAATGAAATAGTTACTAATAGTTAATAATGAAAAAACTTCCATAATTAAGGAACATTTTATTGCAAATGTCCAACTTTAAAATCAAATACAAAAAAAAAAAAAAAAAAAACACAAATGAAAATACTCTCTGGTATTGTTCAGGGGGCCGGACCAAATGTGGAGGCGGGCCGCATCCGGCCCACGGGCCGTAGTTTGGGTACCACTGGTCTAGTGGATGAAAAGTAGTGATCATCCATGGTCTCTAGTAAGAGGCAGATATATTCCCAGAATGCTTTGTATTTAGGTTCTCATTTTCAAAAGTATCGATACTGAAACATTGTATCCGGATCAAAAAGTGAGTCGATACAGTGCTACTACCTCAGTGGCACCTAAAACAGTCATTCATCTAAAGTGCAAAATAGAGTGAAAATGCACTTTCAGAACACTGTGTGATTGAATAATTCTGTGCACTTTTTAGTTTCAGACTTTTATTGTAACAGGTGCAGCTGCTGAGAATGATTTTTGTTTCTAACAGGTTTGGCTAGTGTCATTGTTATGTGTGCAAAGCATAGCCAAGGAAGGAAAACTTAATTTTAATTTTATAAGTTTTTATCAAGCTTGCTTAATATTGTGCACAGCAAACAACCTCAAAATATTGTTCTTATTGTTTATTGTATTTATATATTGTATTTTAATTATTAATTAAAATATTTCTGTTGAAATTTGAGTGCTTTTATTCTTGTGGTATCGAAAAATGGTATCGAGGTATCGGTAATATTTTCCTAATATCGATTATCAAGTTGAAAAGTTTAGTATCGTGGACAAACCCTAGAGTGACAGATCTCCTCTCATTGTCTGATCTGGAAAGCATAATTTGAAAAGTAACATAATTCAGTGTGAAAAAAATGTAATAAATATGACAAATATAAATTTTTGTAAAAATAAAAAATTGGGGGAAAAGAAAATTAATAGGGGAAAATGATTCTAAAACTTTTTTTGATTAAAGCATTCTCAAAGTTTAATTTCTGGAATGATTTTTTTGTGTGTGGGTGTGTGTGGCCATGTCTTTAATACCTGGTGGGGACATATTTCCTAGGAATATGCTACATTTTGGGGGCTCATAGGTACTTGTGGGGACCAACAACTGGTTCCCATAAAAAATTTTATAAATAGAAGTCATAAACTCCAACAAGTTAAGAAAACTGTTATTTTTTGCATAAATCCTTTAGGTTTGGGACCTTTAATAACAAACCAGAGTAGTACCCTGTGCACCTCTCTACCAAGTCTAATGGACACATATTCCAGGACAGTATAAATTTTTTTTTTTCTTTGTTATGCTTTTATTGTACTATATACACTCTTCTTTTCATATTGACTGTCGTATTTTTATCTTTAATGGCATCTTGCTTTAACTCTTTGTACCTCTATAACCTACTGAAGGGGTAATCCCAAAGGGAGGATGAATGAAGTTGAAGTATAAGTCTAAGATTTACTAAAAATAAAACTCAAAGATGAAATTCCCAACAGAGGAAGTGCTAAATGCAATTTTATAATTATAAGTTAGGATTTTTTTTTATTTAAATAAATAGGCAGGATGCTAGAAGGGCAGATTTCATAGCTGATGCTATAGTCTCCTGTCTCTCCATAGTGCAGGCTAGCTTTCCCTGCTGGGTCCTTACAGCATCTCCATTTATAAATGACCAGAAGGAGCTGAGAGGTCAGTCTGTTTCTCTGGTTGTGATGAAACCGTTTCCCCGAGAAGCAAAGCAAGGCACGTTTGTCCTCTTCCCTTCCGTATTAAAAGTCCCCAGCTTAAGTATATGCGCTTAGATTAATTCCATGTACCATCCGCGCTTTTGTATTTACAGCTTATTGGCTTTTTATAAAACGAAAGGCAGGACTCGAATTAGCTACAAGCTGAGGGAGTGAGAAAGGAGAAAAGCGATACCTGGGTTCTAAATGATGCGTGCTCCAGGAAACTTTTTAATGTGAGACGCCTTCTTGAGTTACCGAACTAGTAAACAGAGTGTGGTTCTCTGCGTGCTTACTTTTCTGGCCTCAGATATTAGAGCAAAAAGCATCATAAAAATCACAAAGAGGGAAACCAGCAGGCCGGGTCATTGAGGAAGTTCTGGTTCCAAGTTAAAGCAGGCAAAGATTCTGACAACAATCCCTAAGAAATTTAACCACCTCCCAGAGTTCGACTCAATCCATGGTCTCTGTGGACGACAGCGAACAGCTAGAGGTCCTACCTACACTGAAGAGAACTGTGGTAACTCCTGGAGGAGCAGCAGAGATCCAAACTCAAGCTGCGACAATTTTGTTGACAGGACACTGGTTTACCTTCTCTAGGAGGCGTTTGCAGTATAAAGAAAGACACACGGACAGGGGGTCCAACGCACCAGCAGCGTAGAGCGCGGATTGGTATACAGCATGATGCTGTGGAGATGCTTTTAATCTTGACAGGGAAGGCTGGTCAGAGTTAAAGGGAATATGGATGGAGTTAAATCAGGATGATCCTGAAAGAAAGAGTCTGGAGATCAGGGCACAGAGGCGGGAGATCCACCTGCAGCTAGAATGTTCTTTCCCCGATCAACAGCTAAAGACCCAGATCCAACTACTACAGTCGGCAGTATGCACGTTTTAAATGGATCTGATTTTGAGTTGATACTATCGGCATATCATCATAAAATATGGGGAAACAAGAAAATGTAACATCTGCATTATGAGCAAGATGTCATTGTTTTATATAAGAGGACCAGTGCAAATTGTTTCCGTTCTTTTTCTCACCGCCTCTGTGAGTCTGTGAAAAGCAATGGCTACAGAATCTACAGTAACTCCATCAAGCCCCTTGGAGCCAGAAGAAAGCATGGCCGCCGCGACAAAGGGGAAGTGAAGGGACTTCATAACTGGGGTGCACCGAAAGCAACCTGACATGAAATGACATGTAAACCGGCTCAGAGTGTCCTCTTTCACTGTTTCCTTCCTAGAAAGAGTCACCAGTAGAGATAGTTCACCGTTACCCTCGCATTCTAGCACAGGAAATATTTTTAGATCAGTGATTCTATGTTCTTTTTCTATGTCTGCTTCCGTCTCCTTGAACCCCAGTGGGCTCCTCAGCAGATGGCCGCTCACACTGAGCCTGGTTCTGCTGGAGGTTTCTTCCTGTTGTGAGGGAGATTTTCCTCTCCACTGTCGCTAGAAGCATGCTTAGTGTGAGGATTGCTGCAAAGTTAATGACTGCTGGTTTTCCTTAGATAGAATCCTTAAACTGATCTATCTGCATGATCTGATTACATGATTTTTAAACTCGTGGGGAAGCGGCTGTTCCAATTGTTTCATTTCTGAATTCTCCTGAATGGAGCAACGACTTTACACGCAGTGAATAAAGTGAAGCTGATTGGTTGATTATCAAAGGGGCGGGATTGTTGTGGTGGAAGGTTCACAAGTTTAGTTTGGGTTTTGGCCGTTTGTTGGAAGCATCTTGCTAACCAGTTAGCATCTTAGTGCTAGTTAGTAGGTTCCCAATGGGAAATTCCATTGGGAGCAAGTAGCACTAAATTGGTGACTTAGAAACGACGCTGTCAAGGAACGCTTATGGACAGAGGAAACATGCAAGAGGAGGAGAGAGAGTTTAGTGTCGGAGGTCGTGGATGAGTCTCCTCCGTCATCCATTTTTATTTAGAGGAGGAAAGCGGGAATCTAAGAGGTTGTGGGAAGAGGAGCGCTTCAGGGCGGCAGAAGCTTGGTTTAGGTGTAGAAGGCTTGATTGACAGCTGACCGCTGATTTATGATTGGCTCGAATTTAGGTGTTCAGGCTGACGTAGAACTAACTGGCCTTTGGGACAATATAATCTGATAAAGATTACATTTATATACAAGTTTAAGCCAGAATGATTTGACATTTAAATATGACTTCTACAACTTTAAAGAGCCTTGAGACGACGTGTGCTATAAATGGATGCTTTATAAATAAACTGAATTAAACTGAGTTTAGTTATCTCCTTTAAAAGATAAACCTAAAAGCTAAATCTAAATATCCCAAAAAAAAAAAAGTTATGGGATGGCCTAGTCAAAGTCCTAAATCCAATTGAGAATCTCTGGTAAGCTCTCCATCCAGCCTAATCTCTGGATCAAGAAAAATATTCCTACAGAATATTAACTGAAGAATTATTACAACATTTGATCACAGTTTAATGGCAGCATTTTCTGTGCTGTAAATTTACAAAAACAAAATAGCTTTTTTTTGTTTGCATGGAAAAAAATATAAATATTTCCTGAGATATGAAAGTTACTGTAAGGCAGAGCAGATCAGAGAGATGAAATGCATGCATGGGTGGGAGGCGTGAGCGAGCAATTATTGCTCCGAGGTAATAAGCGGCCGGATTGCTTCCTCCTGACAGCCGTGGTGCGACTGCAGGGAGACGCTTCGGAGAAGAGCGGAGAGAAATGCAGAAAGGAGGGGAGGAAGTTCTAGTAAATGCAGTGGGAGACGGAGATAAGCCAGCTTCCTGAGACTCGTTCTGGTGCATGCCATTGCATGGCGGGAGGAGTAAAATAAAGAACCCTCAGGGACGAAGGGCTGCACCGACTTCATCCAACAGCTTTATTCTGCTCATTCCACCAAAATGAGCTTTTTTCTTATTCCCTTCATGCCAAAAAGGCACTTCACATGCAACATCCGCTGCTCCCCCATCTGCTCGTTTCTTAATCTAACTCGTCAGCTGGAGATTTCATGTTAGAGTGGAGCTGCAGCCTAATGGTGAGGATAGGATGGATCCCACAGAAACAAACAGATGGATGATGAGCAGAAAGAGGCCAGGCGGTTAGCCCCATCAGGCTAACAAGAAGCTCATAATCATGTTTAGCCAATATCTACATGTGCAAAGTTGACTAAACAGCAACAAACTTAAATCCACAGCAGATGCAACAAGGTTGAATTATTTTAACACTCTTCTCTACCAGTGGATAATAAATCCAGCTGTTTACAGAGGCTGTACAGTAAGAGACGGGTTCTGGGTCTCAGAGATGAACAGGTTTTGGTTTAAAATGATAACTCAAAGACGAGGATTTCATAGAGCTGCTTCAAAGAGTCCAAAAGAAACATAAATAACAGATCATCTTCATTCCAGGTTGGAAGAAGATGAAGCTCCTGCTACATTGACTGGAAGATTTTGTTCGGGCGCGAGGGGAGAGTGGAGCGGCAGATCGGTGCAGCATTATCTTGTCTAGAAATGGATTTCAGATCTCTATACTCCTTTTGTTGCTGGTCAGCATTTGTATTATTTTGACTATGAAGAAATATATTTCAGATATCATAAAAACATATTCAATGAAGCTGAAACACTCTGAAACATAGAAACCTTTTTGATTTATTTATATCAAGTTTTTCCCTTACTTTTATCTTTATAAATGGAAGTATTAGGGAAGTATTTTCATTCTCTATATCTTCAAAAGATGTAACCATGTTTCAGGGATCAGATTAGCCAAAATCCAAGGTGCAAAACCCCATGAAACCCAAAATAATGCTTACAATCTTCCCCCCAGGTTTCATTTTTACTGAAGCACATAAATCATTTATGATTCTTCCAGATGCCTTTTTTTCTAAGCAAAAGATTGCTCTCTGACCACAAACTGACCTCACTTTCAACCTAAAATTGTACAAGGTGAGTTTGATTTACTACCCTTCTTCTTCTGCAGTTTATCAAAAATAAATCTTATTGTATTTTATTTGGAATTGAATCCAAATCAAACTTAGGTTAAATATTTAAACTATGGAAAAATACTTTTTTTTTTTCATTTAAACATGCTGTATATTTCAAATCAAAAAATTTGTGCTGACAGGATTTGTTTGTTTAGGTGCAATATTACTTAATATTAATGAGTAAACATTTCTAGGTATATAAAACTTAATTCTTACAAATATAATTTTATATTTTTTTTTCTTTCTGAAATTCAATTTCTGCTGCAAAAATGTAATTGAGAAAATATATTAATATAGTTCAGTCTAGGAGAGTGATTTTGATCAGGAAGAATCTTATTTTAGTGATCTACAAATGGAAAAAACAGGAGAGAGGAGAGTTCTTTTAATAAATGTTAAAACGGCTTGCCATATCACACGTCATAAAAACTTAGGCATTAACTGGAGCAACAATCTCTTCCTCTTCTTTGCAGCTGTAGCGCCGTTTCTCTGTCTTTTAAACACATTCTCCATTTTATTTTTAATTTCTTCATTAAAATCAAATAGGCACTTCCTGTTCCCTGTTGTCATGGCGACTTGTTGAATCGGGGCTCCAATGATAATGGCATTTCATACTTGTTACGCACGAGTTAAACTCTGTGTGGACCTACTTAGAGTCGACTGATCTAATTGATAGCAGCCGCTGTGAAACTGAAAAATCTGAGTTCCTAATATTAAGCTAGATCCATTTAGAGTTGAGCATTTGAATCAGAATTTCTTAAACCTGTTTCGTGAAACAGAACAGAACTGGGCGCCTCCCTCTGGAGGAGTTCCAGCCACGTCCAACTGGGAGGAAGCCCAGAGAATGAACGCAGCATTAGATTAAAACGTGTTTAATCCGATTAATTGATAACGTTTGTGGCACTTTAGTTAATAATTAATGCAGTAATGGGACTGATAGAAAACCTCTGACATGGTATTTGCTGTCTTATACATCCATTTCTGCAGCAGAGGATGTCATAAAAACAACACACATGAAGATAAAGTCCTCCATCATCAGATATCTAAAGGAGACCAGCATGATGTGGATCTCTGGAGAAAAAAAATCAGAACCTGGCTCTGAATTAGATGGTGAAATGCATCTGCTTTACCCTGGGCATCAAAACAAGCAATATCCCGATGAGAGCCAGAGGTGGCCCAGTTCTTAAAGTGCTGACCCGACTCTCAGTGATATTAAACAGGATAGCAAGCCTACATTTCTCAACTCACAGCATCCCATCGTCAAATCCTATCCAAACAAAGGGAGCTGAGGAACCCAACAGGGAATTTCTTGGAAAGAATATCAGCTTTTCTCTCTTTTATTAAATTAGAAACAGGGGAGTAAAAGTCACAGAAAACTGCCTCCAACCCTGAGTGTCCTTTCCATCAACACATTTATGCACTTGTCTTGTCAAAGAGTAATTAACGAGAGGCTGCGGCATGCGAGGTTCCCATGGGGCCGGAGGAGATAATAATCCAGATAAAACCGGCTTGTGGAGAATAACCTGCTCTGTAATAGAGGAGCTGCACTCTTTGCTGTTCTAAGTTAGAATCAATCCATAAGTAATGTGAACGACTTCTTGTAAACGGCGCGGTTGCCTTCCTGACTGCGCTGGATGCATGGCGTTCAGCATCGTGCCTTAAATAGCAAACAGAACAACAAGCCTGAGTCACAAACACCCATGGGCTCCTGTGTCTGCATCTGTTTTCGTGTGTCGACACAAAGCAGGAGATAAATTTAGACCCTCATTAGCATAAAAATCCTTCTCTCCCCTCAGCGTTATTAAGTTGCAGCCTCCCTCTGATCCCCACAGCTTTCTGGATTCAAACGGCTGCTGCTGGGATCACGAAAAAAAAGCATCAAAGCGTTAATTTAAACTCAGAAGTATGAAACTGTAATGTGTGCAAAAAGTCTGCTGTGAAACAAAGTGGTTAGTTTTATATATTTATTGCTTTTTCATTTTTTCACATTTTATATTTTCAATTTTCTTTTCACATTTATGTTTTTCAGATTGAGTTTTATGCATTTCAAACTGCATTTCACAGATTCTATTCTCTTCTCTTCAAGCCCAAACAATCACGCGTTCTTGACCAATAGGAATGTTGTTGGTAACGTCGAAGCGGACCAATAGAAATGCATCTTTGCTCCCCCCTTCAGAAGAAAGCCCGCCCACAGAGGAGAAGTGGTCTTTAAAAAGGAATTTGAAATTAATGCACAGTACATTAAACTCAATCTGAAAAAATTTAAATTTGAAAATATAAAATATGTAAAAAAAATCTAAAAAAAAATTTGCAAATATAAAATCTATAATAGAAAAAATATAAATATAGGATTTACGATAATCAGCCCCCATCGGTATCGGCCTTAAAACTGAAAATTCATGCCACCCCAATCGATATTTAACCCGGATATTTGATCAGCTTCTGAGTTTCTAAAGTCTAAAAATAAAATACTACTTCTTCTTCTTCCTCAAAAACGTATTTTTTCAGACTTAAAAACTTCTAAAAGACGAGGGAAAAATATTGATACACTAAAATATATCCCAAGTAATATCTTCATATGCTGGGATATATTGCCATTTAAAAACACTATATCAATCTCTTTTTACTAATGAAATATTGCTATATGTCATCGCTACGCCCACGTAAATCCTCGGTAAAATTCAACACCCAATGTTGCCATACTCCTTTATATGTTGATATATTATCACGCTGTATCGATCTATTTCTACTAACAAAATCTCACAAGAATTTAAAAAATATCAATGGAAAGAGTTTCATAACAGTAACGATGAAGTTTGTAGATTTTGAAAGTAAAATAGATCAATACCGCTGCTTTTTAAAAATCTATTTGATATCAACAGCATATGAAAATATATTTGAGTATATTATTTTTCAAAGTATCAGAAATGGATAACAAAAAACTGCTATTTTCAATGATCTAATTCTCCTATATTCTTGTCCAGCTTTAACATCGGTATCGACATCGGTTATCGGCTACATGAGTTTTAAAATATCGCATGTAAAAAAAATCTAAAAAAAAATTTGCAAATATAAAATCTATAATAGAAAAAATATATATATTTTTACATTTCTAAGTCTAAGAAAACAGCAAAAACATTTCAATTCAACTGAAATGTTTTACAAGGCTTCATTTCTAGATTGCTTTTCTTCAATTTTCCATGAACAAAATGTGTTTTTTTGTTTGCAGCAATAATTTTGAAAAAGAATTCACTCCATATATGGTCAATAGACTGGAAAGCAACGTTTAAAGCAACCAGGACTTCCTGGACGCCTGATGTGAAGCTCCAACTATCTGGGCTTTTAATCAGCTGTAACCATCAGAGCCAACACAACTAAATCCACTCTTTAGAGGACGATCAGTTCCACGCTTAAAGAGAGAAACAGATAAATCTAAATAAAATTACTTTCTTCAAGCTTCAACATCCTCTGCAGCCAAACAGCAGGGTTAACACCATGAGGTCCGAGCCCAGAAATGTAGCCATCTCTCCTGGAGACAAACCGACATGTTTGTGCATGCAGAGAAGCTGGGAACAAAAGTCTTCTTGTTCTTCAGCCTGGACTTTGTTTGCACCAAGGCAAAGCACTTTTCACCCTCTCACCAACACTCTTGTTAACAAAAGGGCTCTGAGGTTTTCTGCACATCGAGTTTGGCTCCACCTCACCGTCCCTGAAAGAGCATCAGGTCCCAAAAGCAACCCCAGCAGCCCAAAGGCTGAGGCTGCAGCCGACTGAGGAAAACAATGAAGAACAATGAACTACATGAAGGTTAAAGCACGCAGCGCACCAGTGTCTCCTGTACGGAGACAAGTTTGCTCTAATATTAGCGGAAAATTCGTTTTAACACTTTAGCCCATTTTCTGTAGTGTCCAGGATGAAATCTAATGATCGACACCAATATTTTGACAATTGCTCCTGTCTCTGCTATTTGCTCATGCAGAATCCCCCTGGCTGCTTCCAGAATGGCTTCCATAGTGCATGTCCGGAGCAATGTCCTTAAAACAACCTTAAACGTTTTTTTAAAATATGCAACTCACCGGGTCGCCAGCGCCGTTCAATGACGTTCCAAAAAATTTCGTGGAAGAAAGAACGTTCACTCCAGTGTATGGTCAATAGCATTTGGTAAATCCCAGAACTATTTTTTCCGTATACATCACAACCGCTATAAACTTCCGCTTCCTGGACGCCTCAATCTGAAGCTCAGCACACTATCTGGGCATTAGTAATCGACACTGTAACCATCTACCGCCAAACACAAAGTCTACATGTCCTCTCTTTAGAATCCACCTTTCGTGATTCCACGCTCAAAGTTTTTTAAAGTGATAAATCTAAATAACGCGAATTAGACTCGACGGTCAGAGCTTCACACAGTCCTCTGCAAGCCACTACAGCTAAGCCGTAACAGGCCCCATTTCCGCTCGGCCCAGAAATGTAGCCATCTCTCCTGGAGACAGAACTCAACATGATTTTACATGCATGCCAAGCTGGGAACAACAGGAACGCTTGTTCTTTAGCCTGGACTTTGTTTGGAACGCCAAGGCACAGCGCTTTTCACCCTCTCACCAGCACTCTTGTTAACAAAAGGGCTCATGAGGTTTTCTGCACATCGACATTGGCTCCATGCTCTTATGCCGTCCATTCTAAGAGCAGCCAGGTCCCAAAAGCAACTGCATGAGCCCAAATAGCTGAGGCTGGAGCCGACTGTCGCAAAATTTTGTGTCGTGACTATTCCATTTCATCGAGGGTTAAAGCACGCATGCGCTAAAAGTGTCTCCTGTACTAAATATGCACCATATTAATGACAGGAAAAAAAGTTGATTTTAATACATTGATTTTGAAGGAAAATATATATTTTAAAAACAGAACTTCAGTAAAAAAAAAAATAAAATGAATAATCATATTAAGAGTGATTTATAATGTGTTTGTAAAAGTTCAACAAATATTTATTTATTTTAGTGTTTTTTTCAGGCAGTCCTTTCCACCCTCTATTTTCTTCGGTGTGTCGTTGTAAAAAAATTAAAAAAGCAAAATTGAAGATATTATTTTGTAATCCTCGACATTTCTGCGTGGTTTGTGCGTCGACAAATATACATGCCCTGGCTAACAGCTTTTAAAAAAGGGAATTTGAAGAAAATGTATTTAAATAAAAAAAACGAACTTCAGTTAAAAAAAATAAAATGAATACAATTTTGAGAGTGATTTATAATGTGTCTGTAAACGTTCAACCAATATTTTTACATTTTGGTATTTTTTTTCGGAGAGTCTCCAGACTGTATCTGCTAAATTTTGTAAAAAATTCTGAAACCTCACGAGATCATTTGGGGAAGGCTTCTGTAAAATGGAATTTGAAACAATAAAGACTGGGTGGGAAAAATAGCTAAAAACATATATGAAAAAAAGTTCAAAAATTTAAGCCTAAAACTAAAAAATGCTGAAAAATAGAATTTGGAAAAAAAAAAAAAAAAAAAAAATCTGAAATAACTGACAAAATAGCAAACCATTTCATTTGTTCTTTTCTGTCAATAATATTGGAACAAAATTATCTCCATACACTGTTGCAATGTTGTTTAATTTTTAATAGATTTTTTTTATTTATCTTAGATGTTTCTACAGGGTATTTTAGCCAAAACACAGTGGGCATAACTACAAATAAAGTCGTTTTGTGAAAGTCAAAAATGTGAATTTCCCTCGTGCTGTGGCTCACCGCGCCGTATAAGAAAGAGAAGCTATAGACGCAGGATCCAACTATCAGGTTTTCTTTTCAAACACACTTTTTTCTTCTAAGGTCCGATCTGTGGGATACCTTTACTGAAGATATCAACACCTAAAACAGAAAACTATAGATCATCTCTATTAGAAACATTTTAAACCGTGGATGTGCAGCTGCATGAGCGGGGATGCACAGCGAGGCTTTTTATTTAAAACCATAAAAACACATGCATCAGTGAAGCTACTTCATGGAGGGTTCTTTGATTTTTATTAGATTTAATTAGAAAATGAAAATTGCATTTCAGAGTGCAGTTGGAGAAAATATGAAATTTGAAATTTGAAATTTGGAATAAAAAACTGCTGGATTTATTGCTCTGTCAATTTTGCCACAGTTATAAATCAGGTTTTTAATTTTATGGGGAAACTGTTGTAATGAACAAGATTCTAGTTTGCTTCTCTGCAAATATCCAGGAAATAATAATATTGCCCCAAACTGCGGGGCGCTGGTGTCCGTTTTGGTCCCACTGACTTGCCTCAGGGGTTAGCAATGAACATCAGGAGAAACGGCCGTCTAACCCTTCCTGAAGCAGCTCTTTAAAGCCGTACCGGCAGCAGCGACGCCTGAAGAAACTGTTTAAAAAGAACAGAATGAAGCCAAACAACCTGATCTGATAGCTGCCATCGTCTAACCACCCGGAGGTTTTCCAGAGAGGCGCTCAATCTTTTTTCACGCCCTAAACAGCCATGCAAAGACTTCTGGGACGACATGTGGGCAATAGAGAGATAAGCACGACTATAACGGTGCAACAGACGCACGGCGGGGTTCTGTAAGTGTTTACTTTAAAGAGCTCAATCATCCAGAGCTGATTTCATTCATCCTTTCTCAAACACACCTGAACAGGATGAATAGTGACAAGCAGGCCTCTGCAGAGCTGAATGAATGGAAGCTGAGGAGGGATGCATCTAAAGGTTACAGGGTAGGAGCTGTCCAGGTCCTGAAGTGAAGGAGTTATCTCCCACTCCCTTTAAGGACATTTTTAGAAAATAGCAACAGAGGATTCGTAGGAAAATGATGCTGGATGTTTTAAGGTCACACTTTCAAAAGTGCAGAAACTTCAGCCTGGCTGAACGGATGGAAAGACAGGAGGAGGGAGGAGGGATAAATCACAGGTTTAGCATCAGGACGTCGAAGACGACGTTCTTCAGTCGATGGTTCCACTGAAGCACGGAAGGTAAAAACGTCTCAGACCTGATTAATGCTATAGAGTCTGTCTGCAGCTCTGAAGGTGAATGGCAGTGATGGTTTACTACAATTATACAAGCATGATACTGCAGAAACTCTTCTACACTTTGTTGCATAAAAGCAACAAACTGTGTGTTGCTTTAATAAAAGTAATAGAATACACCCTTCTTAATATTCATATCAACCTCATTTGATCTGATACTTCTACATAAAACCCAGCGTGGATACAGCACTGTAATACCTGGTGGTGGCTGCATGATGCTGTGGGGAAGCTATTCTTGAGCAGTTATAGAGAAGCTGGTTGGAGTTTATTTGCAGAACTAAATTCAAGACGGTCCTAAAAATAGAGCTGGGTCATAATGCACCCTGTGAATAAACCAAATAAAAGCCTCAGAAGGATCGTAAAGAATGCCAACAGCAGCAGTCTGAACAAACTCAGGTCACTTATCTCTAAATGTTGGCTTTATAAAAGCAAAAAACTTCAGTCAGTGGTGAAGCTTTAATCAAAGTCTGGAAATATGCTGATGCATGCAAAGTGTCATGTTGCTGTTATTGAAGAAAACTAGATTGACGCCGGGAAAAAGTGACCGCAGTTCTGTCATTGCTTCTCTGCTTCAGATAAACTCCCACAATCCTTTGCAACATCCCTATCCCTGTCAGATGACCAATCAGCTCGACTTTGAACCCTCTGAAGAGGCCATCTTTGAACTCAGAAAGAGGCATAGTTTGTGAATGGATGCAATCGAGATGAAAAGTATGTGCCGAATATTAAAACTATAAATCGCACACCTATATTTCTCTTTTCTTTTGGCCGACATTGTATTCCTATGTATATTTCTACCATTTTGACGCTGAAAAAGTGACCGCTAAAGCTGCCATTGCTTCTCTACTCCCAGCAAACTCCCATAATCCTTTGCTACATCCTCCCTATCCCTGTCAGATGAACCAATCAGCTCGCTTTCAACCCTCTGAAATAAAAACAGCATCTGACCAGAAGATTAAACACAGCTCGTTAATAGTCAGCCTAGATTGACTTATTGACTCCATACAGATATGTTACAAAAATTTTACTAAAAATGCGCAACATAATGATGTTAATCTCTATCTATCTAAATAGTTATATATATATATATATATATATATATATATATATATATATATATATATATATATACACTACCGCTCAAAAGTTTGGGGTCACATTGAAATGTCCTTATTTTCGAAAGGAAAAGCTTTGTACTTTTCAATGAAGATAACTTTAAACTAGTCTTAACTTTAAAGAAATACACTCTATACATTGCTAATGTGGTAAATGACTATTCTAGCTGCAAATGTCTGGTTTTTGGTGCAATATCTACATAGGTGTATAGAGGCCCATTTCCAGCAACTATCACTCCAGTGTTCTTATGGTACAATGTGTTTGCTCATTGGCTCAGAAGGCTAATTGATGATTAGAAAACCCTTGTGCAATCATGTTCACACATCTGAAAACAGTTTAGCTCGTTACAGAAGCTACAAAACTGACCTTCCTTTGAGCAGATTGAGTTTCTTGAGCATCACATTTGTGGGGTCAATTAAACGCTCAAAATGGCCAGAAAGAGAGAACTTTCATCTGAAACTAGACTGTCTATTCCTGTTCTTAGAAATGAAGGCTATTCCATGTGAGAAATTGCTAAGAAATTGAAGATTTCCTACAACCGTGTGTACTTCTCCTTCAGAGGACAGCAAAAACAGGCTACTGCGTGGGTACTATTTAATGAAGATGCCAGTTGGGGACCTGTGAGGCGTCTCTGTTTCTCAAATCAGAGACTCTAATGTACTTATGTCTTTTTGCCTCTCAGTTGTGCAACGCCTCCCAACCTTCTTTTCTAATCTGGTTAGAGCCTGCAAACCTACAGGGTTTATACAGGAATCAGTAACTCTTAATTTAATGCATTTTAATTCACTTTTTATTTTACCCTTAGAAATAATTTTTAATGCCATCAACAAGTACACATTAAGTCTCATTTACATATTTTATATACATATGTATTTTTTTATTTATTTATTTATTTTTTCCCACCAAATGTATTTTTCCCATTCTCTTGCTTTTTTCTCTGCCTCGAGCTTATTTTCCTAACATACGGGTTTTACGATCAACCGGAAGCAGTTCTGCGTAGACACGAGGAACCATCTATAGCTGATATATCAACGGATTTTCGTTAGATAGAAAAGTTTGAATCCATTTGACTGTATGATCTGGTTGTGAATAGGAGCTATATAAATAAAATGAATTGAATTGATATAGTATATCTGACAAATAAAGCATTTTAAATGCCACAAAAAATAATCACATTTGAAGAATTTTCAATGCTAATTAAGGCCTTAATAAAAGAAAAAAGTTTAAAAATTAAGACCCGCCCCTTCTGATGACGTCAACGTATTTTAACTCCACTCAGACAAACTGTATTGCACCCGTTTCATAAGGTTTAAATCTCTTTTAAAGCCTCAACATATTATTCTCTATGTTTGCTATTATTTTACATTTCATTGGCGATCTAAAGTAGCAGAGAGTAGAAAAGCATCATTTTCAGTCTTGAAGGAAAGAACTGCCTACTAAGACTGAGCCCACAACCCGCTACATGTTGAAAGAGCAATATTATTGCCATTACTGTTAATATAGAGTAGAAATATTACAAATACAGAAATAAAATGTCACGGGGGTGGGGGGGACATTTAAGAAGGGGGAAGATTTTTTTAGACATTTTTTAAGAAGGGGGTGCCATCCCCCCCCTCATCCTGAGTACTGTGCAATCTTATATAAATGTACACAAGTACATCCAGAAGGGTAACTTGAGATCAGTGTACTCCCAGAAAAGGAAGCCATGAAACAATATATTATATAAACAGATAAATTCCTTCCTCAAACTAATATTTAACTGTAAGGATTCATGTTGTCTGTATTAATAAAATCATAAAGGAATTTAATTATAAGGGGCATAATTATAAACTTTCCTGCTCTTCAAAAACTTTTAACCAAACATACATTTACTGAAGAAATAGACTGAATAGATCTGCCTCTATTTTCACCAATACCCAATCTAGTTTTTTCTTCCATTATCAGAACGGAAACTAATATCCGATCGGTGCATCTTTAGCTTGAAGTTTCATAAAAATACAGCTAAAAAGTGTATTTTTAGCCGTAGTGAATTGATAATTGCAGACCAGACTGTGACGGTCTATCATATAGATCAGGTTTGTGGTTGAAACGTCTGGTTAGAGGCCGTGGGAGGCGGCATCTGCAGGGCGCTGCACCAGATGCCTCCTACGGTGCAACCCTGGCCGAGCTCAGCTAAAAACAAGCAGCTGCTTCTCATAACTGCTGAGAAATGATGGTTTGGGCATCAGAGGCTGCCGGCCTAACAGCACCTGAAGGCAGGGGGAATGTCTGCCAGGAACAGAGAAGAAAAAACGATTAACTCCTGAAAACGTCTTGCTTTTAAAGCTGGCTTGTTTACTAGTAATGATCCACAGCCTGCGATATCAGCTGGGCTTAGATTCATGGTATACCTGCTCAGAAACTAGGGGTTGTTCACCAGGCAGAGATGACAAAACCAGCAAACCTGATTCGAAGCATCGGTCCTAAAAGAGCCACAGACCAGCGCTCTGGTACTAATTAGCTACCGTTACTTTTAATAATAATAATAATTGAATTTTATTGATCTCACAATGGAGAAATTTTAACCTTGCATTTGACCCATTCATTCTTTGGGCATCAGTGGGCTGCCATTGTGCGGCGCCCAGGGAGCAGTGTGAAGTTAAGGGACCCAGAGTGGAAGCTGTGGGATATTCAACCGGCTACTTTGAAAAACAAAGCGAAGTGTGTATGACGTCTTTCGCTCGCCGGACTGGAGTTGTGACAGGCAGCCCGGGCCACAGGCATGCTACGCTAGCCAAGTGCACGCAGCACGTTTGCAGAAGGAGACGCGGATAAAAGTAGTAAATTATGTATTAGGTAACAATGGGTCGAGTGTGGGCATGTGAGTAAAACTAGCTGCAGTTCAGCTGAATGAACGGTAGCCGGGCGCGCTTGGATGACGCCATACACGCTAAAAGATATAAATCTAAAAATATAACGGCGGATGTCTGGGAGACAGTGATTGGCCTACATGTTATGAATGCTGGCGTATCTTCATAAGGAATAAATTATACAGAAATTGTGCTCTTCAGGGGTTGACGTTATGATTGTACTCACTTTGCCCTTCAGGCAAGTGACTTCTTACATTTCATTTGCCCAGAAACAATTTTTACTTTCCCAGTATAACGTGCTTGATAAATATAGTTCCTAATATTCATTTTTGTATATATATCAATGAAACATGTTTGTTTTATAAATGTTTTTTTGTAATTCAGTATTTTTTAAGTTTACAGGTTCCTGGTGCGTTTATGCATGCGTCGTCAGATAATGAACCTCAAGCCTACATTACCTTGTTAACATGCTTTTCAATCCTTCCTGCACATCTTCTTCAAACTAAACTTTGCTTTTAAAACTGTTGTGTGCTTGGAAAAATATAAATTGTAATGTTAAAAATCTAAAAAAAAAAAAACTTGACAGGTTAAAAAAACTTAAGATAAATCACAAGACAGAAGTCAATGTCACAAATGAATAACTTTTATTTTAGAGTCACGGTATGTTTATATAAGATAATACTATTAATATAATGTGATTCTTCTAGAGAATCATTATACATAGTTATTATTTTTTATTCAGGGTTTCCACAGTCTGACATCATTTCAGAATTCCCTGACTTTTAACTGACTCAGGATTAGTTTTCCCTGACAAAATAAATGCAGCAACAAGACAATAATAATAACATAACAGGTCACCAATCTAACATGTTTAGCTCTATAACATTTAAATGCACCTCTCCAATGTCTAAGATAAAAAAATTTAATGAAACATTTTTTAATGTATGACCTGCATCACTGTACAGAAGACTGCCATATGATAGCGCTTTCTAGCTTGTTTGTCGCTTTGGTAACTACATCAAAATTACCACTAGGTGGACAAAAATCATACCATCTGGTGGAAAATCTCGCTGCTTTTTCAAATCAATGTTGCGAGAACGTGCTAAACAAACAACAAAATTTGTGCTGGCAACGCTTGTGGGTCGCTTTTAACGAATATCGGTGATTTTAAAGTAATTTTGAGTGATAATTTTTTTTGCGATCAATTTGTTCTCTCCCGACAAATAAAACTACTTGCCCCTGGAGATCGGGCGATGATTAACATCGAAGCCTTGAATTTAGTTTGTGCCTTCAACTAGTTGCCCATAGGAAGACGTTACTTGGATATAACCTAACGGAATATCTTCAGAACGGGTTCCAAATGACACAAAACTCATATGGGTGAGTAGAACATGATGTAATAACATAAAATCAAAAGGTCAATGTAAAAACAAAAACGCGGTTCCCCTTAAGTCCCAACCCCTTGCAGAGGGACCTTCTATTGTTCAAAATGCAATAGTGCAAAATATAAGAAACTGAAAAAAAAAAACTTGACTGAAAAAAAGTTTTAAGCATCTATTTTCAGGTTTAAATCTGTTTTTTCAAGATTTTTGTGTTTCAATTCAGTTTAATTTTTTTTTCATTTTTTGGAAGAAATATTATGGCCCAAAATTAGCTCCATACAGATCTCAGAAAAAATGCGGCACATCTGAAGAAGAGGCTTTAAGAGCTTCCCATTCCGGTAAATTCATGGACACTAATCTTGGATGATTCGCCTTATCAAACCCAAACAGATTGACCTGCTAAGTGAGCCAGTTGTTCCTGCTATCTGAATCATTTTTCACATTTGGACGATTGAACACATCATCATAAGGTCCATCCCCATGTGTGCAGAACGGCTGGTCTGTTGCATTAACTGCTTCATTCTCCTATGTGGCGTCACAGACTCTTTGAAGCCCCCTCTCCCTCCCCAGGAGAAATCACTCAGGCTGGTCTTGTTGATTCTGCAGCATAATGAAGGCAGCAGCGCTGTGCTACACCGAGCGGAAGAATAGAAATCAATTGGCACATAAAACACCCCAGAGGGCAGCAAACTAAAGACAAAGGGGAGAGACTCTCAACAGACCTGAGGGATGGAAAGGAACACCAGGGGCCCCAAACTGAGGCCCTCAGAGATTGTTGTCTGGAGCACAACAGCTCAATGAACAACTTTTAATCCAGGCGGTCAAATAAATCATTTATTCTGAGCTTGTTTAATCATAGTCAACATCTACCTTTCACACTCCTCCTTCAAACACATTTTCTGCTGCTGGTTCAGATAGCAGCGAAATATCAGGAAGATGAAGCAGAGCTGGGATTTAAACCTTCAGCTCTACAACAAAACAAACAAAATCGACCTGGAACTCAAAAAGAGGAAGTTTAATCTGCAATAAACATCAACCTGATGGGAGGCTGTCTGCATCAACAGGCTGCAGACCTCAGAGATTCAGGATTAACATCAGTGAACGAAGAGGAACTTCTGTAGCAGGGATGACCAAAGTGCAGCCTGGGGGCCATTTATGGCCCACTGCGATGCATTTTCATTTAAACACTTCAGATCGATCAATGCCAGCTCTTTAAGGCTGATGTCCCTACTGGTTATTTGACATCTAAACGATTCAAGATATGCTGATTTTTTTGGGGTGTGATACTTGAAGCCAATAATACCTTTTCTGCCTCCATTTACATGATAAAAATTAGTCACGATTCAATTAAAAAAGAAACAGTTAGGGACAAATCAAGAAAACATAAGAATGGATCTGTAGGTGCTGAATGCACTGATACAGTGGCTGCCAAACTTCGCTTAATAGGCCCCCCCTCCTCTTTCATCAATCTTTTAGATCAGGCGTAACCAATTAAAAATCTATGGTGTCCGAAAAAAGAAAACCATTAACCAGTAAAGGTCTGGAGACATTTTTAGTTACTTTAAACAGAATTTAACACTGAAATAAAATGCGGTGTTTATGCATCCATGTTATATGTTACCGGAGTTCATGAACTGCATTGTTCCGACTCCTCGAAGAAACGAGAGGAGGAACACGCCTTCCTAAGACCCGCCCCCTTCTTCTTCTGATTGTCTAATACTGTTAGATTCAGAGCGCTCCTCTGCTCCCATTGGCTGAGAAACGCAAGGAGGATTTTGATTGTCTTCTTTTTATTTATTTCACTCAATTTATTTTTGAGTGAACTTTTTTTAACCCACGGCTATCCCTATGAGCCGGAAATCCGGCCTGGAATACTTTAATCCCTGCAATTAACGGGATTCAGGTGACAAAACACGAAACCCATACAAGGCAAAACGCTCCAATAACCCAGGAGAACGACAGCCGGGTCTTTAATTTACATACGACTTTAAATATGCTTAGAATGAAAATGTGCTTGGATGAATAATACTGCCACCACCGTGTCATGGCCTCTGTGTCTCAGCAAACATACGGATTCCTTTCAACATGGGAGTGTTGGCCTAGTGGTTAGAGAAGTTGGAAGTACCCGGTTTGATCGCCTCCACCCTGGGTCCCTGAGCAAGACCCACACAGTGGCAGCCCACTGCGCCAAAAGGGAATGGGTGACATGCAGAGGAAAGTTTCTCCAATGTGAAATCAATAAAGATTAATTATTATTATTTGTTCTCTGTTCTTCATGACGCTTGTCATTCTCTATGAAGCCAGAATCAGAACAGCTAGATCTGCACCGAGGTAGACTCTGAAATTACAAAGCAAGCCACACTTTTCAGTTTATTTTGTAACAAATAAACCATTGATCATTTTTTCTGTCCACTCTGACTCTACAGCTGCGCGTTGTTTTGTGTTTGCATCATATCATGTTTCTGTTTACATCCACTCTTAGTGTATGATGATAAACACCTAAGGCTCGCTTTAAAGGGCACTTTCTATGAGGGAGACCAACCTTCCCCTGCTTTAGGATCTATAGACTGCCTCTCCAGACACACCCTACCTAACGCCAGGTGAGCACAACAAAGACGGAAAGCTTGCATGACAGGAATGTCCGGATGAAGGGCTGATCAACATGTGAAGGGACAGGAAAGGTACAACCGATAGAAAGTAGAAAAACTGCAGATCGGTTCCTGCATGTAGAGTCCTATGGCAAACAGCCTCCAGGCTGGGATCAACCCCACTGGGAGCAGAGGAAGACCTGAGCAGCTCGGTTCCACGTGTTTGCTTAAAGGTCTACAGCATCTCCAGCCGCTGATCCGTTCCGACATGACCGGACAAAGTCCTGCAAACAAACCTGGGGCTTCATTTTTTCAGCTGTTTGCAGATTGAACCTGTCAGGTCTACACAACGCACACACACTAAGCTTAATGAAAGCTGCCTGTGGGATGCACCCTATAGAAATACAATAATAGAAGCTGCAGTAAAACCCAGAGGTTTCCCGCCTTCTACTCAAAAGAGTAGCCGTGTCCGTTGGACCGGACCGCCACCGCAAAAGTTCTCATTCAAAAATAAAGCCTTAAAGGAATAGTACACCCAAAACATGATTAGCCTTCATTTTCTAC
>JAGKQL010000009.1:37280889-37298164 GCA_018398635.1 Cyprinodon brontotheroides
GACTCCATCCTGGAGAGAAATATCAGCTGTGCTGCTGCCATCAACATTTTCAAGCCCCCAGGAGCTGCGGGGACGACTCCATAGGCTCCGCCGGCAGCCAGCCACCCAGAAGTGGAAGGTGTCTAGTTTCAGTGATTAGTCCTGTTTCCCAGGTCATGGCACCCAGGAATCTGGAACCATTCTGGGTTGGGTATTAATGATGTTATGAGGTATTAATGAAGAAGTCAATTTAAGCTATAAATAATTTTACAAAAGAAGTAGCCTTTACATAAAATACATCTTGATTATACAACAAATTTTTAAAATCATATTCTTTTCTTCTTCCTGGTATCTTTCAACTAAAAAATTGCACATAATTAAAAATTTTATGTCTGTTTTTATTACATAAGTTTAAATATTAGGTGTTATGGTGAGTTACTCAGTAGTTAAGCTGCCTTTTTACTTTTTCACTCTTTACTTGAATATTTTCTGTTAAATCTACTTTTTACTCTTGTATAAAAATATGATAACTTAATGTTACTCTTACTTGAATACATTTTTAGGTACTCTACGCTCTTTATATAGGTAAAAACGTGAACTACAAGTAATCTGAACTATATTAATTAATTTTTTGGTTTAGAATGAATGTACTTTGAGTACATTTGCATATATTACATCTTCATAGGGCTTCTTCTGCTTTAGTTTTTACTCAGTAACATCCTTAAGAATTGGACCTTAGTTTGAATATAGATTAAGTTAATCCTTTACTACAAGCTGTTCATTTAAATAATAATAAAATTTTGTTTCAATTTCATGCTACTTGGAATTAGTGATTAAGATCCCTAACTTGATGAATTATAATTTATATGGCATCAATCGCAACGATATGGCAGTTAATTAAATAATGATTTAATTTCCCTTTGGGATTAACAAAGAATTTTTAAAATGAATTGAATTAAAAACAACAATTAAAAGTTGATATATTAGTGATCCTGAGTATTTAGCGCACATAAAGCAGGAGAGTAACAAAGCAAACCAACAGCATCATGTTCTTTTAATTAAAGATCAGTCATTTTTTCTTAAAATATTTGCATTTGTTCTCGGATTGAGGAGGTAAAAGAGACATTTTGCCAATGGAACAAGGCGATTTACACTTTAAAATAAGAAAACACAATTGCATTGCTCTTACATCAAGATTGCATGTTTTCTAATTATCTTATTTTAAGAGTAAAAAATACTCATTCCATTGGCAAACTATCTCATTTACCTTCTCAAATTATGCGTAAATACACTTGATTTAAGACATTTTTACTTATTTTCTAGATCGCTTTTCCAGTGGGGCATCTAGTGTAGAAACCAGGAATTTAAATCTGCATCCAGCATCAGAAGGAGAAACAGAAGCTTCTTCAGCTCTTTGTTTCCTTTTTCTGCCTGGGGTGGGGCAGTTGTTTCCTCTCTCCTCCCTCATGTCTTTTGATTTTCATGTCCACGTTGCTAGATAAGTTTACACAATCCTGAGTGGAGAAAAGATCTGCAAATGAACAACAACTGCATAGATGCATTTCATCTGTGTTCATGAATCCAGAGAATTTAACGTTGAGAACAAGAAGCTGAATCCTCTTTTCATGGGATGATCTGATCCTGGTCTCTCCTAAAAAAGGGAAAGTTTAGCAGCACTGCATGGACCACTGCAGCATGCAAAGTGCATGCACAATAGAGCCCTGATGAGAGGGGAGGAGCTGGAGTCCTGGCAGCGATCGAGGCAGAATTTAAGGAGGGCTGGTGGAGTTTATCATCACTATCTTTTTTTATCCAAAAAATGAAAATTGGGCTCATCCATCTTTACAGTAGAGCTAAACTTCACTCAAATTGGACAGACAGCATCTATGCAGAGAGGGAGCGTGCTCTCATCTGCACATGTAAAATACTAAACATGCACAAAGACAGCAGTTTATTGGCATTTGCATTAAATAAAAACTAATCATATGAGTATTAAATCAATTACTGAGCTCATTTATCTGCATTCTATAACATTTCTCTGCGTGACCTAGATTCAGTCTGTTAAAGGATAAGATTCTCAATGGCAGAAGAGGGAGTGGTGGCACAGTGGATTGGGTGTAGAGCATAGAATCCTGAGATTGTGAGTTCAATCCCCACTCCCACCCGACTGCTACCTTAAACTGAAACTAATATTTGAAAACTGATAGCAATGCACTTTTTTTCTCAAAAGGTTACAAGTAACTGATTTGATCCCCACAGCCTGCACTCCTGGGTCCCTGAGCAAGACTACTTAACCCTTCCAGGGCACTGCACAGTGGCAGCCCACTGCTAACCAAAAGGAGATGGGTTAAATGCAATTTCATGATTTAACTAAAGTCAGACCCAAGTGCTGAAGACCAAATCAGAGAGTTAAGGAAAAAAGTTTAGGAGCCGTTTATTTAAGGCATTTTGAAGAATCCAGTGTTGGCTCTGAACACTGGTCAGCGGAACTAAGGTGTGGCCTCAGCGCTAGGTAGCGACAGTTCAGTCTCGAAATTGAAGAGGAGACATAGATTGCTTAACTCACGTTTCCAGAGAAGTTTGAAACTGACTCTTAAGACTCCAGTCTGTGTCGCGCTAGTAGGAGTTTTTGTCTGATTAGGTGGGCAGACGGGTTTGCAGTTCAGTTGTCTGAAGGTGAGCGCAGAAACACTGACTGCCTGGAGGCTTTCCTGCAGTAGTTGAACGGGTCTGTGGTGCAGATGAATCCTTGCTCAGTGTTCAGCTCAAAGTAGCCTCTCTTGTGGAAAAGTTGATTTTAAGCAGTTTAAATCCTCAACTCCTGCTTGAAGCTCAACGTCCAGGAGAGAAGGTCGAAAAATCCTGGTTGCGGTTTTATTTGAAAAGCCACCCAGAGGCAAAGACAAAAGAACTCAGGCCAACTCAGCAAAACTCAGCTTGGCTATTTTGCCCAAATCTGGCAACACTCTGGCTTCGAAGGTGGCAGGTCAACAGCTTAAGATGGATAATGCGGAGTAACTCACATCAGGTGTGTAGTCAGAGTTACCGACCAGTGGCAGCCTACTGTGTGGAAAAGGAGACAAACACAGAAAAAATACATATGCAGACAGGAATCCTGACAATTTTGTTGCTCTGTACTTGTGACAGTGTAATGAAAATAAAAAGCTGGAAAAAAATAGAAGTTAATTTTAAGAAGGAAGTGCAATTTAAGTTTTACAAAAGGTGATTTCCGTCCAGGAGAAAAGAGATGCTATGAAGTGTAGGTGTCTTTTTTAGCCAAACTGTAATTGATGGTGAATATCTAACATTGGGTTCTGTATGGTTCTCTAAAAGTCTCCATCTAGTCAGAGAGATAGATGGATTAGATGGGTTTCTGCTCCAGCTGAGTGTTATGAACTGAACTCTATTCTCTCCATTAGCATTCCCACAGGGACTCTGACAGAGTCCCAGAAAACACATCATTTGATCTCTCTGTATTTTTTTCCCTGAGCTTTTCTGCACGATGTGACCGACTCTTTTCCTCGCCTACATCAGCAGCTTCCTTACATGAGAATTCAGAAAGGAATCAGTTAATTGCAGCTTGGAGAGGAGAATGAAAAGTCTCCTGGAGAGCAGCATTGTCTCCAGTCATTATTCTGCCGCCGTTCTTAGAAGCCACTTGAAATGCCTCCGAGGCCCTCACCTCATCTATCAAGGTATCAGAACAAATTCAGTGCAGACTGGGAATGTGTACCATGACGCTGGTTACCTCCCTCAGGAACCAAAAGGGCTGCTTCGAATCATGGGGATGCAGAGTTACTGATTTGCTCCGCACTATAACAGGCTGATAAATGGACCTAATAAACTCAGACTTTAGGATCCAATTTGTTGGGGTAAAAGAGGCTAAATTCAGCACAAAGAACACAGAAAAACCCAAAGTAATCAATTGGAGAGTGATAGAGACCGTTCCTTAAAGAGTATTCAGCTTTTATAGATTTAATTCAATTTAACATTACAGACCAACTCAAAGTAATGCATGTCTGTGGAAGAAAACATGACAAAGCGTTTTCAGAATACAGTATGTTCCTAAATCAATGCATGGAAAGTGTGGCATACATGTATTCAACATGTTTACTCTGACACTCACAAATAACCAGAAAGAATCCTACCTGTCTGTTGGTTTTTTGGGGGGCTGGCTGTTTACCCCTCCCTAATCCGCTCTACAGTGAGCGGATATACCTCATTGCTCACAGCCATTACCATGCCAACTAAAGCATTTTTTCCGATTGAAATTAGCGGGTTAACGCGTATTTTTTCCAAAATGGATTGATTCGCCAACAATCAGCATTTGGCTCCCTTCCCATTGGTCAAAAAAGCTGGTCTAAGCCCCTCGCCGGCCGGCCTCTGTCCCCTTACAGCATTTAGCTGCCACCAGTGCAACAGAAATCAGGAAAGTAAACAATGGAGAGCAACATGTAAGGAAGCCAGGGCGTAGTCCGTATCCTTTACTCTTTCCATCTTTAATCTGTCTGAATCCCTCTCACCAGCACTGCACCATGTTTATAGAATGTAAACCATTGTTTAGGCTTATTAGATCAGACGCGACTGGCACGGTGTGTTGATGTATGTTTGTTTTGCTTAATGGTATCGTGCAAAATTAGCCAGGCAACGCAGGTCTGATGTTCTACAGCATGCATTTTGGAGGCAATTTTAAGATGCATCCCTTGCTGTAGCTTCTCATTTGATCCCTCGGGTAGACACGCAACAATGAGCTGTTGCTCACTGCTACCTTCAAAAGCAGATTGTTCTTGGGTCTAAACGTGTTTTTCGTTACCTGCATCTCTCTGCCAGTCTTTGGCAGATTGTCTCCTCTTTACCGTCAACGTGGGGGGTGAGGTTGCTAGAGGACCCAAATGCAGAGATGAGTTCTTGTAGAGTTTAATGAAAAACTGAGGCAAGCATCTAAAAAACACAAAAATACTGAGAGAACTGTCAGGACTCCTGTTTCAGCTGTTTCTGTGTTTGTCTCCCTCTCATCTCACCAGGGAGGCGCCTGGTTCTGGTCCGCCTCCTCACACACCTGCTGATGAGTTTCCTCGTTAACGGAGTGTTCTTAAGCTGCCGGGACTGCCACTACTTCGATGCCAGAGTGTTTGCCAGTTTAGGGTACTCTAGCCAAGCTGTGAGTTTGCTGAGTCAAGCTGAGCTTTTGTCAACCTGACGTTTAACTTTTGTTTTGTTCTTTGCCTCTTGGCAGGAAGTCATCCTGCAAACTAGATTTCTCGGACTTCTCTCTCACTCGAAGGATCAGCTGAGCTTCAAACTGAAAGCTGGAGATTCAAACAGGAGGTTTCTGATCCACTTTCTCTAAGAGTCGTTTGAGCTTCTCACTCCAGAAAAGGGATGTTGGCTCTCCACTACTGACCTGTTCAAGTACTGCATGGAAATCACCCGAGTGGCAGTCGGTTTCTCCGTTCACCAACTTTCAACCGCGTTCTGGGTAAACCCTGTTCCGCCTCCACCCACCGAATCAGACAAACACTGGAACCACGGCACACAGTAGACAGTGAGTTGGCAGGATTTAACGGTCACAATCTGGAAACGTGAGTTCGGCAACCAAATCCTCTTATCAAGTTCACGAGTCAAATTCCCCACTGAGCCTGAACTAATCGCTGAGTCTTCCCCTCACTTTACAGTTCCCATTGAGCAGTGTTCAGAGCAACACTTCTTCCTCTGCTAAACTTCTTCAATAAAACCCGTTAAACCTTTTCCTGGTCTCTCTGTTCGGTTTTCTGCATTTGGGTCTGAACTTTGTAACATCATGACAAGAACCAAAAAACAGGGAAAACTCTCATGGGGAGTCAAAGACGTGGAAGCAACTAACAACAAGGAAGCAGCACAGGGAGAGTATATATGGCTGACAAAACAAAGACTGGGGTAATCAACTGATATGGAGCATATGTGGATGGAGCTAGCTTGGAGCTAGGAATATAGGGGGCACCTAAGAGTCTAATATATCTGGATCCTTCTTATTACTTCACTGGTCCCCAACTGCAAAAAATAACTGAATTTTCCCTTATTTTAAGTAGGTAAGTCTAAGATGAATTATGTTTAGATAAATTATTTCTTTTTTTTTCCAATGATATGCTTCTCATTTAGTTTCACAGTTTAGAAGATGTGTAAAAGTCTGCTAAAAAAACAACAAATCATCTGAGATAAGGATTTAAGATATGTTTTTCCCTTACTGTTTGTCTTCCTTGCTTTGGCGGCTAATATCCTGAGTTACATGGCAGAGAACAACAGCTATAGAAATAGCCTCAGTCTCTAATAAAGACAGTTAATTTTTTGCTGCAGGATGTAAAACAGAACTCAGAGCAGAGAGGATGTTTTTTTTTTAGAGTAAACTGCTGAGGTGGAAATGAGGAAATTATGTTCAGCATCTTAGATTGAAGCGGCCATGGAGGTGAGTCAGGTTGGGGACAGTGACAGGATTAAATGAACTAGAAGAACCGTGGATTTGCTCAGGACCAATCATATGATGGCTCCTAATTACACTGAAAGCCACTCATTCACAATGATGAGAGTGAGGCAGCAGCTCGTCACTCAGGCGATTAAAAAAAAGGTGATGAAATTTTATTACAGAACATTTTATTCTTGGATGTCCTTCAAGTTAGCAAGGGGTTAGCAAGATATATGCCTCTCTGTAATGGAATGACTAAAAAGATTTCTGTCTTTTTAAAAGCCAGAATACATCACTGTTGATCGTGTGTGTCACTGTTTAATTTCTACAGCTCTACACTTAATGATTTCTGTTTAAATTGCTGCAAACATGAGAATTCTTACTGATTAATACATATTAGACTGAATTGTTAAGATCAGTCTTTTGTACTAAAATGCAAACTCTGAATCATCTTGATGAGATTTAAATAAATTATTTCAGGCAAATGAAAGAGGGAAGGGAAATGATCTCAGGACCCAATAATTAATGGAAAGTGTCAGGTTTCTGTTATGTTTTTTCTTTGAGTGTTCAGTTTTCCTTTACTCATTGTTTTCTAGTTTTTAGTGGTTTAATTTTTATTTTGTTGTGTTCTGTGATTAAATTTTAGTTACTGTTTCAGTCTTGGCTCTGTTATGTTTTTCTTTTGAGTATTCAGTTTTACTTTACTCAATGTTTTATAGTCTTAGTGGTTTCATTCTTATTTTGATGTCTTTTCTGGTTATTTTCAGTTTCTAGGTTCTTATTTGTTGCCCTCTGCTGCCCTCTTGTGTTCTCCTTTTTCCTTAGCTGCTCGGCTCTGTGCACACCTGGTCCCAATCTGGTCGTTAGTCCTCTCTTGATTAAGTCTCCTTTAAATATTCTCCCTGTTCAGTTCTTCAGTGCTGGGTCCTCGTCAAACTTCTTCAGTCTTCCTCCACTTTGTCTCTCTGAGCCGTCCTCCTTGAGTTTGATTCCCTGATGTCTTCATGGTTTACTGGTTTGTTTTCTTCTTATTTTTTCATGTTTTAAATTTTTGATTTTTGGACTCCTGGTTTCATGTTTGTTTTTTGGACTTTCATTTTAATTTTGTATTCTTGGTTGCCTGTTTGTTTGGACTTTGATTTTTTTCAGTTTCCCCTTCATTAAACAAACCATAAATTCACCTCTGCCTGCCTGCCTCTGCTTTTAGGTCCTCAAACCCTCAAACAAATCCTGACAGAAAGGAAGTAGAGGGGAACACAGATGCAAATGTTAGAATAAATAAAGAAAATACAGGTGCAGAGAAATTACTAATCTACAGAAAGCTCGAGATTATCAGAAGGCTCTGATAATCTCGATAATGAATAAACCAAAAATGAAATAAATAATCCCAAAACAAGACTAGAAAGAGTCAGTTTGTAGCACTGTTGCCTTGCAGCAAGAAGGTTCTTGGTTTGAGTCCCAGCATGGAGTTTGCATGATCTCCCTATCCATAGATGGGTTCTCTCCGGGTACTCTGGCTTCCTCCTATAGTCCAGAATCCATCCATCCATCTTCTCCCACTTATTCTGTCAGGGTCATGGTGGGGCTGGGAATCTATGGGTGAGAGGTGGAGTACACCCTGGACAGGTCACCAGTCTTTCGCAGCCCAGTCCAGATGCCAGTTAACCTATTATGTTGGGATAATTGTCGTGACTTTGTCTACATGGTTGATTGATTCTATGTTGTCACAGACTGGTGACCTGTAAAGGGTGGACCCTACTTGTGGTAAATGGCCTGTACTTTTAAAGCACTTTTTCAAGTCAGGAGACTTGACCAAAGCACTTTTCACCACATTCAGTCATACACTGATGATGGAAAACTACATTGTAGCCACAGCCCCCTGGGGCTCACTGACAGAAGGCTGCTGTACACTGGCGCCACCGGGCCCTCTGACCACCAGAGGTAGGTTAAGTGTCTCTCCAAAGGACACAACAACACAGAAAGCCTTAGCCAGGGCTTGAACCGTCAACCCTTCGATTTCAGGGCAAACTCCTACATCCGACACCACTATTGCCCAAATGCAGACTTTTGTTCAAATTCAGTGGCTGCGTCCTCCGAAGACCAGACTCGAAGGCCGATTGTGTCATAGAGCTGCGCCGAGGTCTGTTCGGATTGCTAGACTCCTTGTAACGCGGCCGACGAATGCATCCTTTGTCCGTTTTGAAGAACGGGTCCGCTGTATCCTGGGTAGCCTTGGATATCCCAGGATTCATTGCAAGTTCAAGCAAAGTTTCGATTTCTCCGAGACTCAACTGAAAAATGTACTTGCTGCCAAACAGAGGTGAATATTGGAAGTTCAATTTTTAATATAACACAAGTACAAAAATATCCCAATGTCTGAAATTAATTAAAAATAGTTGTTTTAATGGTTATTGAGTCAGATATGTGGCGGTAATGTTTGATTTATCTAAAGGTTTTATTTTTTTACTCTGTAAATGGGTTTGGTTGTAATTTAAGGGCAGAATCTAATATATCTGCAGTGTGGGAAATTTAAATCTGATACTTTATGCAGCTGTTTAAGCTTCTCAAAATGTTATACATAACACCCAGAAAAACAGGGAGAAGTTTGGTATAGTTCTTGTTCCTGTTGCAGGTGTCAACTTTCACTGTTGTTTAGGCGACAGAGCGTACAGCAGTAACAGTAACGGAAGGTTGGACCCGTTTATTCTCACAGCCAAAACTTTTCCTCGGTATCCTTCACGGATCTGGAAGGATCCAGTCCAGGTAGACCATGTCCTTAGATGATGCAGCCCTTAAAACTTTAAATAAAACGTTGGGTTTATAGGGAAGAGGATTAGGGCCACTGGAAAAAAAATAAAAATAAAATAAAGAAAGGTTACTGATTTTTACATATTATTTCAGCTTAATATGGCAAAAAAGTCAGAATTCTGACTTTAATCTCAGAATTTTGGATCTTAATGTAAATGGGCACCATTAAGACAGAGATGTGGAGCACTCAGCTTCACTGACAAAGATGTGAGTTGTCTGAGAGGGCCAGTAACACATTGGTGGAAAATGACGGAATTAATTAGTTATGCTATTTTATTAATGGAAGAGAAGAAGGTGATTAAAACAAATGAGCTAGTCTCTAAAAGAGACATGGCTATGGCTTGATGCTAACATGTTTGTTGGCATCAGAATTCAGTCAGAATTCTGAGATTAAAGTCAGAATTTTGAGATTAAAATCAGAATTCTGATAAAAAGGTCGTAATTCTGAGATTAAAATCTGAATTCTAATTTTCTTCCCATATTAAACAAAAACAATATTTAAAAATCAGTATTTTTTATTTTTTACTTTTTTAGTGGCCCTAATCCTCTTCTGTATGTTTAGGCAAAACATTCAACAAAACATCAATTTTCCAAATAATAGTTTATTTCCCTCCTTACATTGTAAATTGGTTTGAGCACATTCCAATTAATCCAATTTAGTTTAATATCTAATCTGATTTAATTCCAAACTCTTCAACATGAAGCCTATAATCCATGTTAAGCCATGACATCATTGCATCACTTTCTTGATTATGGTTTTCTCTGTGTACATAGTAGCTTATTTTCACTAGATTAGTCAAGAGTTTTTAACTGAAATATGTTTGACTTGGATTTGCAAGATTTTTGTCCATAAGTTCATATATTTTGAATAAAAGTTTAGAGTTTATTTGAAATATAGCATTAACAGAACATAATATGACAATCTGAAAGTATTCTCAGTAAAGCTAAAATAACATTTATATGTATAACAATGTTAAATATAAACTTCTCCAGAAAAGAACCTTGAGGAACAACAAGGTTCATTTTAAAGGTTTCACTTTAATTCAGAAAAGTTGATTGACTTGATTAGAAGTGGGCCTTATAATCTGCCCTCCTTCTCCTAAACCTTCATCCCCTCCTATTAGTTCATCTTCTTCCCATGAGAAGTCCAATGTCTTCAGCTACCGCTCAGGCTCCTCTTGCACTGCCTGCCAGCTTCCTGTCTGCATTCAGTTGGGTAACACGCTATTGTTTTAAGCAGTGACACAGTCTTTAATACAGGAAAGAAGTTTCTAACCTCATGCTATCTAATTACGGCCAAGCTTGGCTTAAAATATGTTCTTTAAACTAACTGCAAATTATTCTAAACAAAGGAGTCATTAGCTTTGCCTTCTCAAAACATGATGAGCTGAGAGCTCGTTTTCCCACCTGTTACGCAACCATGATGTCATGCTGGTGCATTTAGGAAAAAGTGATTTCACACATCTGCTCTGCTTGTTGCATCGACATGTTTCTGCAGACAACAAAAAGGCAATCCAGTAAAACCGTGTTGGACGTTTGGGGCTTATTTTTTGCCAGAGCGAGGCCGTGCTGACACACCCTGCCTTCCCCAGCTCACAAACTCAATTACAAACATCTTCCAAGCAGCTGTGCACTATCATGTCTTCCTTGGCCATTGTTCGGTCTGCAGCTGTGGAGTTTGTGTCATTTAACGGATTTGTTCAGATTTTCCAGGAAACTGACAGAATTCCCAAACAGAACAGTGATTAACACGGAGGTTTTTTTGGGTTTCACTGAATCATTTGGAGATGTTAAGAAGACGGCAGCCGTGACCAAAGCTCTTCCAAACAATTGCATGCCTGTCCTCCTGCACGAGGCCACATGTAGCTTGCATTCAAACAAAGTGTATATTGAGGATAGCCCGCGCTGCTGAATGAAGCTTCTGTTCTGCTCGAGGAGGCAGCTGACAGCTTTCGCTTTGCCGCATTTCTTTTAAGCAACCGGCAACAAATTTTGGGTTGGTAATATTCAAAATTAGAGCTGTGAGCATTTTTTATTTTCCCACGTCAGTCATTTTTGCATGGCCCTATGAATTGTCTTATTTAGCTGACAATGGCAATACTATTTTCTATTTTCTAAACATTTACCTTATGAGTGAAGCAGCAAACATAGTTTGTTGGTCAAGTAGATTAAACTATTGATGCTTAATCTCTTGCACAAACACTTTGGGTGTAAACAACAATATATTCTGTCTGTTTATTCGTTTTCCTGGATTAGTTCAAGTCTGCAAGCCTGTCAGGGTCAGCCTAGGTCTTCATTTAGCAGCTTGCCAGGAGACGCTGGAGAGCTGGAAGAATGTGCGAACACTGCCCAGTTTGTGATTTAAGGGTTGCCCAGGGTTTAGCCTCCGCTGCTGCTGCCCTGTTTGTTCCCTGTCGCTGTCATGGCTAAAATTACCCTGGAGACATCAGACGTTTTTTAAAACTAAAAAAAAAAACTTTTACAACAGACAAAAAATGTGCAATGTTTTCTTTTTTAATGTAGCGATTTTATGTTTTTTTTTTGTAATTTAGTTAAAGTTTAAGCAGATAATTCTGTTTCTATAAATCAAAGTTAATCTGGACTTTTATGATCCCTGTTTTCTCACTGCTTGCATGCTTCTGTAAGGCCCAGATAATGATCTACTTTGGGCTGTCATCTTCACAAACCAGTCTGCTTCATCCATCCATCTCCACCTTAAAGAAGATGCAGCCACAAACTGCGTGGTCACCATGATGCTTTTAAGTGCTGTAGGAAATGTCAAAATCATGGTTTGCTGGGTAGAGACAATGTGCAAGCAGAGCTTTTTTTTTTATATAGAAAGCACGTCAAAATACTCTTCGTTGATTTAAAAATATTCTAGTGAAGTGAAGTTTTTGCATTAATTAATAAAAACTATAATATACCAACAACAGTTATATGGACAGAAAATAGGTTAATCTTCTTCTTTTCCTGACTGTGTTGGTTGAGAGAACATGAAAGAATTAGGGATGCACCCATATTGGGATTTTGGCCGACATCCCGATATGCCGATATTTTAAAACTCATGTAGCTTCATAACCCATATCGACACCGTATGTTAAAGCTGGACAAAAATACAGTCATTGAAAATAGCAGCTTTGTTATCCATTTCTGACACTTTGAAAAATAATAAACTCAATATATTTTCATATGCTGATATCAAATTGATTTTTAAAACGCTATCCATCGATATATTTTACTTTCAAATTCTGGTGAAATTTCATCGCTCTGTTAAAAACTCTCGCGATATTTTGCAAATTCTGTGAGATTTTGTTAGTAAAATAAACGACATCACAATAATATATCAACAACATATAAAATATGGCAAAATGTCGAAGCGACATATAGCAATATTTCAATAGTAAAAGAGATTGATATGGTGTTTTAAATGGCAATATATCAGCATATGAAGATATTGTGATATTTTTACGTATCAATATTTTTTTCCCTCGCTTCTAGAAGTTTTTAAGTCTGTAAAAAATAAGTTTTTAAGGAAGAAGTAGTATTTTTTTTTTAGACTTTAGAAACTCAGAAGCTGATCAAATATCGTTGTAAATATCGTGGGGTGGCCGATGTCCCATATCTGCTTTAAGGTCATATTCCTATATGGGGCCTCGTGCATCCCTAGAAAGCATACTGACTATTTTTGTTTTAAATGGTACATAATTATTTTACAGATTGAGAAACAATATTGGACTCCTGTAAAAGCTCTGATTCTGCCTTCACAAAGCTGCAGAATAGCATTAGAGTTGAGTGCATATATTTAAAATCTAAAAAAGGGGAAACAAATGGTGAATGTTTTGTGTTTTATAAAGTCTGATTCATTGTTGGCAATCATGTCTAATATACTGGTGTGATTACTTAGTATACAGTCGATTTCAGATATATATAAATCTAGTGTTCAATTTTGAGCGCCATTTGGAGAAAAATTTAAAAATACTTGTTTCAAAAGAGAAATTTGCTTTTTTTTGAGAGTTAACTAATTGTACGTCCAATGAAAATTAGATAATGCTTGGTTGTCCAAATGATCTCTGCCATGACCAGCTTTGTCAAGCTGCTAGCCGATAACTTCTGTGAAGCAGGAAAAAGTTTCAAAACAAAGTGAAGAAAGTCGAAATATTTTATATGCCTACATGTTTATGAGTCTGACAATCAGCGCGAATGGAACGTTTGGCTCTCAAAAGGGTATCGGTGCCCTATTTGTTGGTACTCGCCGATACCGATAGCGCTCTTTTAGTGTTTGCATCGGGGCCCCGCTCTGACAGAAATCCTGTTTGTGCAAAGCTAAGCAAAAAAGCTGAATCTTAGATGTTAGAAGATGGTTCACAGCTTCCTCTTTTTCAAGCTGTCATTTTACCACCAGCTGTCCAAAATATGTACAGTCTGCAATAAATTCCCCAGGTGTCAGTTGTTATTGTTGCTGTTCACTGTGTCCGAATTATGCATCAAATCCCTACAGACAAGAGCTTTCAAGAGAACCTGAGAAAGCCAAGACATGAGATGGAAAAGCATAATCAATGAATGCTGGGTTTAAAGGAGCAGCAGAGCTTCACTCAGTGCTGGTTTCTTGTCTTGTAGATGTTGTTTTATTGCTTTCTAGTCTCTTGCTTCCCTCAAGTATTTTCCCTGATGTTCATTAGTTTTTGTTTGGTTCTCAGTATTTTTGCCTCTGTTCCCCTTGGACTTTTATTAAAACATCCAAACTCATCCGTGCCAAATTTGGGTTCTCAAAACCGTCACACATCCTGACTCCAGGAGAAGAAAGTACAGATATTTTTGTTCAAAACAAGGGAATAAAAGTCTTCAGTAACATAAATGAAGCACAGATACTGAAAAAGACACTTAAGAACAATGAGTAAATATTTATACTTCCTTATTTAAAGCCTCTGACCGTGACAAACAATACCAGCAATCAGGCTTGATATTGGGGACTAATGCTTGAAAGCCCCTCTTTGACTCCTCCAAACATACATCAGCTCCCACGGCCTAAACAGTTTGGCGTTTGTATTTTCTGATTAAAAAATTCTAAGGAAGACATCTTGGTTGTTGTTGGTGCACAATTCATTCCAGCTTTAAGGTGACGATCTAGTAAAAGGTTCCTTTTTTACGGTCAAAGTACAAACCAACATGAAGGTTCTCCATCTCCATTAGCTTCCCTATCTGCTTGTAACTATGCCTTCTTGGTTGCTGGGTAATCCTAAAGATCCTTACAAATGGTTACAGCTGGTTTTCAACCAGCCAGGCCCTATAATGTTCTGTGAGCCTGATATTCTGGAACTATTTCAGCTGTAGATTCAGACTCTTGAATAGCTCCAGGAGTTTTCAATACAAGCTGTCTCTCATGATCTCTGCACTTTTAAATGGCACAGCCTCAAACCTGGATGAGACCAGCCTGCAATTTAGTCATCCTTGTCTTGATGTCCTCCATAAACAAATATGAACTGTTTACTAAAACCCTCCTGTTAAAATATCTAATACTCTTCTGGTTCGCTTGTAACACAAGAAGCTGAACTGTATTAATTCAATTAAATTCTGCAATAATTATATAGCAATTCAATACACAAAAAATGCACCAATTTACAAGGGATCATTTAAAGAGATCTTCAACCAAATTATACAGTCAAAGTGAGTTTTATATCAAAGGAAAACCAGCTGATTGCATCGACTCATTGACTCTTCATGCAATCCCTCACACTAAGCATGCTTGTAGCGACAGTGGAGAGTAAAAACTCCCTTTGAACAGGAAGAAAACCTCCAGCAGAATCAGGCTCAGTGTGAGCGGCCATCTGCTGAGGATCGACTGGGGTTCAAGGAGACAGAAGTGCAGACATAGAAAAAGAAGCATAGATACAAAAGGCAATCCGTCAACCAGCTCCACAGGCTGCCCCGCCCAGGAAACACACAGCCAGGCAGACGAGCTCCGAGCCAGCTCCCATGTCAGAGGTGATGAAGAGAGGCACATCCAGTTAGTCACAGTCAGAGAAACAGGACTACACTGGAAAACAGGCAGATATCCAACATCTGTAAAACAAAGGTGTTGATGGCAGCATACAAAGCTGATATTTATCTCCAGGATGGAGTCACAGCCAAACAGAAACAGACCAGATGAAGCTACTATGAGAAAAGCAGAGAGCAGAACGAGGAGATTGAACTAACAGATTCTGCAGAGGGGAGAATAGAGTGCTAGAATGAAGCAGAATTCTGAAAGTAAGGGGTCCCTATGTCCTCCAGCACAGCATACCCTCTTTTACTCCTGCATATGAGATAGAATGATGAAAAAAGGGGTCCCCTATGTCCTCCAGCAGTCTAAGCCTATAGCAGCATAACTATAGTAGCCTCATGATAACCTGAGCCACTGTAACTGTAAGCTTTATCAAAAAGGAAAAGTTTTAAGTTGTCTCTATTTCTGTTTAGTTTTTTTTTACTTTACTATTTATTTAACTTTACTATTTCATTTCAGTTTACTTAACTTTTATTTAGATGTAGTGTCTGGGGTCATATTTTGAGTAATTACAACTGTAGTATCCAACAGTACAGTTGATAGGACAATTTACGGAGAGTAGTGAAGGCATCATTTTTCCATGGATTCTGATTGGCTCTCCCATTCCAGCTCCCGCTTCCCATTGGCTGAGCCGCTCTGACTGAGCCCCCTCCCCTACCTTTGTCACTCCGTTGCGCTCCCGTTGAATCGCCTGCTTGTTGTTCCCCGGAGCTCCGCGGCAGAAGAAGTTGTCTCCGACCAGCAGCGGCTATAGCACAAACCGGTCCGGATATCTGGCGCCGTTTTTTCGGCTTTTCTTCACCCCGAGGAGCTCTGAGGATGAGGCGGTGAACTGGATGTCAAAGAACCGAGCTAGCTTCTCACATTGCGGCTCGTGCTCCGGGTTGTGTTGGGAACAAACAGCGGGGGAAGGACACACACAAACCCAGAGATGGTTCACTTTCCGCGGGTAACCTAACTGCTGCTGGTGCTGCTTTAAAAAATCTGAACAGAGAGAAGAAGAAGGTTAAGGTTAAAGTTCTTGTTGGAGCCTCACCATGCCGGACCAAATCACTGTTTCAGAGTTTGTCGCAGAGACAAATGAAGACTATAAATCTCCGACTGCCTCTTATTTCACCACCAGGATGTCCCACTGCAGGAACACAGTGGCTGCTCTGGAGGAGGTGAGTGGTTCTGCTGCAGTCTCCTGTTCACATAAAAAAAACCAGTTCTTGCATCTAACTGTTTTATAGCAGCTCTTTAGAGATCAGCTCCTCAACTGTTAATTCTATTCAGTTTATTTCTATAGAACTAATTCACAACATGTCATCTCAAGGTACTTCACAGTTCACCAGATCATCCAGTCAGATTGATTGAAAGTTTTCTTTTTAAGGAAAACCAGTTGATTGCATCGACTCATTGACTCAAAGGCAATTCCTCACACTAAGCATGCTTATTGGGTGACAGTGGAGAGGAAAAACCCCCCTTTAACAGGAAGAAACCTCCTGCAGAACCTAGTTCGTGAGCCGCCATCTGCTGAGTCCGACTGGGGTTCAAGGACACAGAAGGAGACATAGAAAAAAGAAGCATAGATACAAAAGCAGCTGTAAAGGCGGCCTCATTCAGGAAACACACAGCCAGGCAGACGAGCCTGAACCAGCTCCCATGCAAGAGGATAAGAGAGCATATCCAGTTAGTCACAGTCAGAGAAACTGGACTACACTGAAAAACAAAGTCACAACGCTACAACATCTATAAACAAAGGTGTTGATGGCAGCAGCACAGCTGATGTTTCTTCCAGGATGGATCCCAGCCAAACAGGAACAGACCAGATGAAGCTACTGTGAGAAAAAAAAAAAAGCAGAGAGAAGTAAAAGGGGTCCCTATGTCCCTCCAGCAGTCTCCTAAACCTATAGCAGCAAAACTATAAAGATAGCTCAGGATAACCTGAGCCACTCTAACTTTTAAAATTTATCAAAAAGCAAAGTTTTAAGCCTAACCTTAAAAGTAGACAGGGTGTCTGCCTCACG
>JAGKQL010000009.1:37318164-37340759 GCA_018398635.1 Cyprinodon brontotheroides
ACCGATATTTAACCCGATATTTGATCAGCTTCTGAGTTTCTAAAGTCAAAAAAAAAAAAAAAAAAATACTACTTCTTCTTCTTCCTCAAAAACTTCTTTTTTACAGACTTAAAAACTTCTAAAGACGAGGGAAAAAATATTGATACATTAAAATATCACAATATCTTCATATGCTGATATATTGCCATTTAAAAACACCATATCAATCTCTTTTACTAATGAAATATTGCTATATGTCATCGTTATGCTACGAAATCCCCCGAAAATTCATGAAATGTTGCCATATTTTTATATGTTGATATATTGACGCAGTATCAATCTATTTTACTAACAAAATCTCACAAGAATTTGCAAAATATCACCAGAGTTTGTAACAGAACGATGAAATTTCACGAGATTTTGAAAGTAAAATAGATCGATACCGCGTTTTTAAAAATCAATTTATATCAGCATATGAAAATATATTTGAGTTTATTATTTTTCAAAAGTGTCAGAAATGGATAACAAACTGCGCCATTTTCAATGACTACTTATTTTTGTCCGCGCTTTAACATCGGTATCGATATCGGCTACGGTTACATGAGTTTTAAAATATCGCATATCGGATATCGGCCAAAATCCCAATATCGTGCATCCCTACTATAAATACGATAAATACTCAATTAATTCTTTGGTGATTGTATTTAATATATCCATCCATCCATTTTCTGTCACACTTATCCCTGCTGGGTTTGTGAGGGTTGCTGCTGCCTATCTCCAGCTGTCTACGGACAAGAGGCGGGGTCCACCCTAAATATGTTACAATAAATCATTTATAGTAAATCACAATGCTGGTGAATCAGGTTTTCCTGCTTCACTGAAATCATCCTACTAATAACCGCAAACTACAACAAGTAACAGCAAATCCCCTGTAGTTCCCTGATCTGCAGTTAGGAGATGGATTGTTAAACAGCTCATCTGTTAGTGAGTATGCAGGAGCCTGGAGCAGCTTTCTGTGGAGATCCATAATTATTGGTGTTTGCAAACAGAGGGAGCGTCACGTCATGGGTGCAAGACCAGCAGCTGTTTTTACTGCGACGTAAAGTCCAAATAATAGCATCCAACATCACAATTAGCATTATCAATGTGCCTAGGATGCATGCCATAGAGATGCTAGTGAGATTATTTTTTCTCAAACTCTTTGGTTCTAAAATAAACCACTGACACTCGTGGAGCAATCAATGTTTTCAGTCGAGAAGTTCTTTGCTTCTGGGTCTGACTTTTTGTCAGAGATGCATGGTAGTAATATTGTTCATCTGTTTGGAACAATTTCCCCATATATGAGGAACGTAATGCAATCACTGAGTTGTGGAGGGGTGGTCAGCTACAGATTAATTGCATAAAATTGACAAATTTTTCCAAATATAAGCTCTAGTGAAGATAAAAAGAAAGCTGAATATATTAAAGCACACAAAATCACTGCTTAATACTTATAATCTTTTAGTCTCTTGATACCTGCTGTCACCTGAACAGTGTCAACATTTTATAGATGTTTCCTCAAATTTGTGGTGTTTTTTGGAGCCTTGACTAACTTAAGCACTGCAGATCCAACACTTTCATGAAGTGGCTCCACCCCTGACTGTTCCTCACTGCCTGTGAAACGAATAAATATGCATTTAGTAAATTTTGGTAATTAGATTTCAGTTCTACAGATGAGCACTTCAAAATGAATTCAAGTGGCTGCATTAGAGATGTCCCGATCCAGGCTTTTGCACTTCCGATCCGACACCGACATATTGTTTTTGGATCTCCGACCGACACCGATACCAGCCTATCCGAGCATGTATTTTAAGCTTAAGTTAAAGTATTTAGCCTTAGTTGTAAGACTCATGTTGAAAAAAGGGTTTTAGTACTCTTGATACCATCTAGCCAGCTAAATTAGGTGAGATTGAATAAAACACAATGCTTGGTAACAACAAACTTACCTGTTTATTAAGAGATAAACACAAACTGGACAAAATTGAAATTGAAATTGACAAAATGAATAGCAATCTAATATTGCACAGTGAGCAGTAAAACCGTAAACAGTTAAAGGTGCAAGTATTACTGTAAGTTTTAATAAAAATGCAAAACAGGGAAACACTGGTGCAAAATAGTAGAATGGATCGTTTCAATCGGTGAAACTGGAAAATCACGGACCGGATATTTTTTAAAAACTGGATCGGCAGTCTGGATCGGCATTATACATGCTTTGCCGATACGCATTTTTTTGCCAATATCGGCGTCCCGATCCGATACGTGAATCGGATCGGGACAAGCCTAGGCTGCATACACCTTAAAGTGATAAGGTGTGTTCATCTATGTGTCACACAAAAACACCTTAGAAATATGAATGTTGATTTGTCAGTCGGTCTCTACTCAAAACAGAGTTGAGGAGGTAAAAAATCATTTGAAGACTAATTCCATGCAAAATGAAAAATAGGACATATTCTGTAATGTATAGCCTACGGGCCTATCTAAATTTCTTTAAGGGGAAGTAAAATAGGTCGCCATTTTTAATGAACATGCCACTGTTGCTAATATATTTTTGCTATTGTTTTTTTTTTTTTTGTTGCTCTTTTTTTAGATGTCTGAATGAGGGGTTTCATTTGTTGTCTCTGCTTTGTTTTATTCAGTTGAACAAGCTCATTTTCTTATGGACCCCCTCCCGAAAAAAAAAAAAAAAAGCACAGTCAAACAGCCTCTTTTCATTTTCCAGCCCAAAAAATTTTCATAAACCGCCTGGATATACGAAATCTCACCCAATTTGAACCAAAATCTATTGATCTTTTAGGCCATAAATCTAAAGAAAAACATCTTTCACCCATAGAAGGCCATCCTGAACTGCCAGATTGGGAAACTTCCCAACCTGGCAACAATGCAGGTAAGCCAGGAAACATTAGCCTATTCTAGTCTTTAGATCCACATGAATTCAACAGACTGTAGTAAACAGATAAATGGAGGCAGAAGATGTCTTTCAGTCATCAATGCTCACATTCAGCGACACACAGGAGCTCTTTCAAACCTGGGCACCGTTTCATTCACAACACCTGTCCCATCAACCAGGAATCAGAGATACTTTGATAATCCCAGGGAGAAATTACTTTAGTTACATTACTCCATCTGTAATAGAGTGACTATAGGACCAGTTTGATAGAAGACTATTTCACACAATATATCAGTTTGGGGTCCTTGGCCTGGAAAGCTTTAAAGACCGCTGGTATAGGCTAATACTTACATGTGTTGGACGATTCATTGATGCATTGATTGAGTTAATGTGCAGTGATATAGATGAATTGTTCATCTTTTGTTTGATTTCTTAATAAATGTTTCTTTTTATTTAAATTTAGACCTTTGTACTGTTTGGTATTGTGTTTTTTGTTGTTGTTTTTTTTTGTTTTTCAGAATAGAATAGAAAATCTCTTTATTGTCCCACAATGGGGAAATTGTGGTTTCCCTATTGGGGAAATTATATTTTGTAAGTGGAGGAAGAAAAAGCATCAGCTCTAAGAATCACTCTAAAAATATTGGCAGCTCATATCCGGGATTCGTTAGATATCAAAATAATATTTTAACTGGCATTGGTCAATCTCTAGTTTATTTTACTATAATTGTTGACAGTTCAACAGACAAAGTCCTGAGATTATGCCCCGGGAGGAAGTATCCCCCATTTTTCCAATACTTTTAATCCCTCAAAGGGTTTTAAAGTGTCCATAAATTTAAACCAAATTTTTTACCTCCTGGTCATTGATGAGAGCTGTTCAAAGGAAATATCAGTGAGTTTTATGCATCTCTGTGGGGTTCTTATTCTCTATTAAAGCATCGCTCACTAAACGCACCGTAGACATGACCTGCATTAAACCCTGGCACTATGAGATCGCCTGGACAAAGACCTCCATGACCCTGCAGAGTTCTGGCCACAGATGGAGCCTGATTGTAATAATGATGACATCATGCTTTAGGGTGAGGATTAATTCAGCTAGTTTGGCTCGCTCTGCCTCTTCTGGAAAAGAACCAGTCTGTTTACAAAGAGCAGAGGAGAACTGCTGACCATGCAGAAACGATGCATTAGGTAGGCTTGTGGAGCAGCTGCAAACTCAGGCTTTGGTAAAAGTTTTCAGCTTGTTTTTAGGAAGGATGGCTGCCAGGGGAAATCCCACCTTCCTTCATATGCAACTTTGGCCTGAAAAGAGCATTGTGCGGATAAAACATCAGGGGTCATCCAGGAGGAGCTCCAGCCTACAGAGTGTAGCTCAGCTGGAAGGAGGAACAGAGCTTGGCGGATGGATGAAGAGACAGATTGTGATTTAAAGGGGCCTTCACTGCGTTCAGCTGGTTTATTGCCCTGCCTGTCTGCTGCTGTCACTTCAGACCACTCTGTGGGAATTACAGCGGCTGCTGAAGCGTGACATTGCCTGAGTGCTCATGTTGGACCGAGGGGAGCCGCTCCCAAAGCCAATTTAAAGCCTTTATTTAGATTATCTAACAGATTCACCAGCTGATTGCTTAGACTGGCTGAAGAGTAATAATGTGGTGCTACTGGGGGGAAATAACGGCCGTTTCTCAATCTGTGTACTTGTGCGTTCTCATGTACTTGTGAAATGTCATCAGCCTCAGGCCTGGTACTGTTCCAGTTCACGAGAACAGCAGACTGAGAACGGACAAAGTCCCTGGATGTTGTTCTCGCCCCTCTCTCTTTACAGAGCATGCATCAGAGCAGACTTGTCTGCTCTCTATAAATGCTTATATGCCATGATCAATATGATTAAAGCCTTAAGGGATACTAAAGTTACTAAAGTCCTTAAGGGTCCATTTGTTGGTCCATTGGTTGGTGACCGCCGCTCGAGGCTTGCCTGTGCCAGCTACAGTGTCTTCTCGCCTCGCCTTCCCTGACTGGCTTCCCAGATGTAATAACTGTCCTCCTCCCGGCCAGCCGCAGCCCATCTCTGCCGCCTTTGCCGCTGTGTTTGCCCATCGAACTTGTTCTAAATCCTGCCATCCTCCTTCTGTCCTCTGCCATTAACTTCTATAGTTAGCCCAAGCCATCGATGGCATCTACCAGGCTGGGTAGATGGTAGATGCTAGGGGTGGAACGGTTCACAAAATCCACGGTTCAGTTCGGTTCACGGTTTCGTGATTGTTACACCGAAATCCCATAAAAATTAATGAAATTAATGAAAATCCCCAAAATGAATGAATTGTAATGTTTTTACCGATTCGAGAAACCATGGGATTATTTCCTCCGATAAGTTTTGCTATCTTTGGAATTTTGGCATCTGGCACTTGCCCTCTACGATCACCAAGGAACTCGAGCTTGTTTTGACGCGGGAGCCACAGTGGAGGCTGTAGGCTTTGCTTTGAGTAGCCGGTCTGGAGCAGGAGCGCTGATTTTATGTGGGATTTCGGGTTAGCCTGACATGTTGGTCATGTTGCCGTTAGTGATGCACGAAAACGTATAACAATGCTTGCAATAATTGTTTTATCCCCAACTTCCTACCCTGAGGGGCCTAAATGCAAAAAATCCCGCCAGCAGACCTATGCTGCTGGCGCGTCTTCCAACTCCTGTTCTTTCCCACTCGCCATACCCACACAATTCTCCACAACAACTGATTTTTCTCTGCTACACCCGGCTACGCTGCTTCGCTTCTTCTTGTTTACTACTGGTGGTTGGCTTTGGTCGCAGTACCGCCACCTTCTGCTCTGGAGTGTAAACGCTTCGCCTATGAGAAAAAGGAGCAGCGCATGAACCGAACGAAACATCGCCAAACGTAACCGAGATGAGTCAAACCGAATGCCTAGACGATTAGCGCAAACCGCTCCATCCCCAGTAGATGTTACAGTTTACCGACAGGCTTCTCAAATCTAATACTTGATCCTCAGCCCTCTTCCCAAAGTCATGAATTCCGTAGATTGGGGCTTCAGAAATTTCTGACTTTAATCTCAGAATTCTAAATTTTTCCCATCTTGACAGCTAACAAACATGTTAGCATCAAGCCATAGCCATGTCTTCTTTAGAGACTAGCTGTCTTGTTTTTAATGACCTTCTGCTCCTCCATATTACGATGTAATCCTCTTTAAATGCAGTAAAGTTGCTTCACCCATCATTTTCCACCGAAGCGTGTTACCGCCTCCCAAAACAACTCACATCTGTCAGTGAAGCTGAGTGCTCCACATCTCTTCCTTCATGGTGCCTTATCTACATTAAGATCCAAAATTTGAGATTAAAGTCAAAATTCTGAGATTGAAGTCAGAATTCTGAGAAAAAAGTCATAATTCTAAGAAAAAAAGTCATAAATTCTGAGATTAAAGTAATAATTCTGAGAATAAAATTCAGCATTCTTGACTTTTTCTCCCATGTTAATCTGATATAAAATTCTTAAAAATCAGTTAACTTTTTTTTTTCAGTTGCTCTAATCCTCTTCTGTATGTGGCTTAGTAAGCCATACCCATGCCAAAGTTTGAATATTGTATCTGGAGACAGCCTTTGAGGACTGATACTTTTCAGGGTATCAATACTTTTGACAAAACCATATTTATTACTGGAATTCTGTTTTGATTATCTGCAGCTTTCAGACCTTTGATGGAGAATTATTGTTCTTCTCATTTCCAGTATTGTAAAAAAAACTCTTCAGCCTGAAATCCTAGGCTTCCTTTCAGGGTGAAAATATACAAATTATCTTTCCCTACTTGGATGTAACTTCTGAAGAAGAGTTCTCTAAGATGCTCTCAGCGTTAAATCACCTTTGTGGTCGGGTTGGTTACAGAAATGGACCTTTGGTTTCCACAATGGAGCAGCTGAACCTGCGGTAGTACTGTTCTGTGGTTATTAACAGAGACTGGCTGTTAAACTGCGGCTGTGGGTGTGACTGGGGGGGTCTGAGCTGCAGCTGGATAGGGTGTCTGAGTCGGGCAGAGAGGACAGGATGCAGCGTCTGCTCCAGATGAGTCATCCAGCAGGAGCTGAAGGAAGTAAAACCGCAGCTCCTTTACTCTGAAGTTGTTTTTCTTCAGTGTCTGATGAAGGGCACCTAATTTAACCACACCATGTTTTTATTCTGTCTGGAGAATTTATTGCTCTCTGAGAAATGTACTCGGTCTTTGAATTTGATGGAAGCAGATTCTAAAAGGCTCGGACTACTGAACAAACTAAAAGAGAGCCGTGTGATGTTTTAGCAGTAAACCTAATGTGGTCAAGATCTGGTTCTGCTATAATTTCAGACAGAAAATCTGCAGTCTTGACCCGCTGTCATTTAAAGTTTGTTCATTCTGAATCAAAGTTCGGCTTTAACCTTGAAATAGGAAATGGAAAATGATTGGTTCCCTGATGCCTTTACAACCTCAGAGTTGTTTCTGACATATTCCTCATGAGTTGCAATAGATCAGCTCCTAATTGCAGGACAGGTGCAGAGGAAAAACTGGTTAGGCTACGTTCACACTGTAGGTCTTGATGCTTGGATACAATTTTTCTGCATTGCCATTCAGACTACTACTTAAATGCAGACCTAATCGGACTCCAATCAAAACTTTTCAATGCCCCAATGCGACCCGCATTAGCAGAAGGATAGTGTAGACATCAAATAGCAGTGCACCGTTTGTGGAAGCAATACTGTTGACATCCATTTGGTTGAAAATTTTTATCCACAGGTAATCCCAATGCACTTTACAGTAATATGTCAGTCAGATCACCCACAGATCCAAGGAAAACCGTCTGATTGCGTCCAGTCATTGACTTTGAAGGATTCGCCCCTCCTGGATGAGTATGTGATGACAGTATACATTCGCTTTTGTTGTGTGGTTGACTCTACAGCGATCCCTCACACCAAGCATGCAGCAACAGTGGACAGGAAGAACTCCCTTTTGATAGGAAGAAACCTCCAGTAGAACCAGGTTTGGCTTTTTGTAGGGGGTTCAAGGGTATAGAAGCAGACGCACAAAAGGAACTCGGAAGCACTGATCCATAAATACTTTCTATTTTGGCAAAGGTAGAGTGAACTAACTCCATAGAGGCTCAAATGCAGAGACAAAAACCGAGGCCTAGGATGGAGTTGGAGAGGTCATGGAGAAATTTTCGTACCAAGACCGACTATCGGTCGGCCTCAAAGCGATTCTGGCACACAGATGGTAGAGGGAATACTTTAAGGATCTCCTCAACCCGGCTGATATGCCTTCCAAAGGAAGAGACGGGCTGCTTTAGGCCTGATTCATTCATCACCCAGGCTAAAGCCATTATGGGGTCAAAAAACTCTAAGGAGTTGGCAAGGCTTTGTAGGTGGATGAGATCTGCCCTGAGTACCTCAGGTATATTGTGGATAATATACCGCTTCAACATCACGTGGAGGCCCAGGGGACGACCAAGGACACACTATAGGGACTGTTTCTCGGCTGGCCTGGGAGAGTCTCAGGAGACTGATTCCCCCTCATCTGGTCCGGGATAACGCTGAAGATTGTGAGTAGGATTACGGGTGTTGATGGCAGCAGCTCAGGTGTTTCCCTTCAGGATGTTGTCATGACTAAACAGAACCAGAAAAAGAGATATAAAAGCAAAGAGAACATAAAGTTGGGATTGAAAACAAATACTGCTGAATGAGAGAAGTGGGATGAAGCAGATTGATGAAAAGTGGTCTCTATGTCCTCCAGCGGTCTAAGCCTATAGCAGCATAACATAGATATAACTCAGGATAACCTGAGCCACTATAACTCTTAGCTTTATCAGAGATGAAATCTTTTCACCTAGTCTAAGTCGCTGTGTTGTTTTAAGTTGCTTAACTACAGCAGCTGACAGTACTATGATCATATAGAACAGATTTGCTTCAAATTTGCCTGCAGTTTAAATGTAGCTTTAGAGACTGTGGAAGACCTGAAACGGGTGGTATTCACCTTTAAGCAGGAGAAGCACCCTAAATATTCAGCCAGAGATACAAAAGATGGTTTAGATCAGGCTTCCTCATTTCCGGCCCCTGCGGTCCGCTGTGTCCTGCACCTTTTATATGCTTCTCAGCTTTAACACCTGATTCAAACTAACTAACTACCTTCTCAGCCTGTAGTTCTCCAGACTGCTAAGAATGTGATTATTTGATCCAGGCTTGATGAAGCAGACACATCTAAAAAGGGGCAGGACACTGGCCCTTGAGGACTGGAATTAAGGAAGCCTGGTTTAGGTTTGAAGTATCTTCATATGTTAGAACAGCCTAGTTAAAGTCCAAAACTTTCTCCAATTTAGAATGCCCAAAAGACTTGAAAAAGATGCTCATCATCAGATGCTTCCCATCAAGTCTGATTGAGCTAGAATGCAAAGAAATCAGAGTTTAAATGTTGAAAGCTGGTGGAGACATGAAGTGGTGTTCTTAAAGGACTGAAGAAGTAGAGGATGAATGCAAATACAAATCACACTTCTGAGATGCTGACATATAAAAAAAACAATCTGTTTTTCCTTCTATGTTAGCTTAATTTTGATTTTCTTTTCAACATCCACCAAATTATACCTTCAAGAATATCATAGAAATGTTAAATATCTTCACATCATCCTCCACCCACTAATTGACTTTCTGTATGCGCTTGTTTTTCTGTTCAGGCTCTGGATGTAGATCGCAGCGTTCTCTACAAGATGAAGAAGTCTGTGAAGGCCATCTACGCTTCTGGTCTGGGTGAGTCGTGATGGCGGATTCTGCAGATTCTGCGGATTCTTTTCATTTCAGTTTAGACGTCAGACTCAACCTGATTTAAGCTCATCAATCCCCAAAACTTCAGAAATTTTTACATCACAGGTTCTAGTAATAGTTCTGCAGGTTTTACTTTCTCAGTCATTTTTTGAAACACTCTTATTTTGAGAATTTTTCTAAATAACGTCAATAAACTAACTGACTATATATGGCAGTCTGAGGTGCTGCCTTTACCTCTGGGTTGCTGCACCAACTGAAACTAAGAAAGCAGCAGCTTTCTTTTATGACGCTGTATTGGACTTAGAAGGATGCAAATAGAAATAAAGATGGCTGCCTTCAGAGAGATTTGACCAGAAAAGCCTTAAAGTGGGAATTGTTAATGTGGTGTTTTGTTTGCTGCAGTGTTTTCACTGTCCTTTGTTTGGGTCGATTGACAGAACCCTGCAGAGGGAGCAACTCAGAACGATGTGCTGAGCGGGTTCTTTTTTCCAAACAGAGCATGCTCTGTTCAGGCCACAGAGACAGCTGTCTGATTCAGACCCTGAAAGGAGCAGCTGGGGGGGGAGAGAGACCCATGTTCTCACTTCACTGTACATTTAAGCATGCTTGCTGGTTTGTGTTGATTTTATTCAGCAGCTATGTGGGACAGAAATTCCACTTTATACTGGCAAACAGTCTATGGGCAAGAGGTGTTGTTCACCTTGGACAGTCGGAGATAGGCACCTGCCCCACCATGACCCTGACAATATAAATGGCAGGAGGGATGGATGGATGGATGGATGGATGGATGGATGGATGGATGGATGGATGGATGGATGGATGGATGGATGGATGGATGGATGGATGGATGGATGGATGGATGGATGGATGGAAGAATGTCAGTGTTTATGGTATAAATGGTTCATTATTAGGGTCTTTCTAGAACATCTTTATTTCCTTCTTTTACAGAAGGCTCACATTAACCAAAGCTGCCTGTTTTTAACAGTCTTTGCAGAAAAGGACTGTCATTGTCCTTACCTGTTCTGGATATAAATATTTCTATTAATTCTCTAATTTACGGCTGGCTAATTTAGAAAAATGTATATATTTCTTAATTTCGGTTGATATATAATATAATTGCGATGCTAATGTATAGCAAAGGTTCAGAAGCGATGCCCCCAACAGATGCCTGTACAAACTTCTCAAAAATGTTTTCCTATATCTGTGAAAATCTTCCAATATAACATTTAAAAAAAGAAAATTTTTTTCAAAACCCATCCAACTGTTTTCATATAGAGCTGCAACTTGAACAGATACAATTTTATACATTTAATTCAAATTGCGGGAATTGACAACACATTTCATCTTGAAACACTTAAGAGCTGAGCCCATAACTATGTTTTTGTAGAAAAACAGGACTAAACACGGAAAAACAGGCCCAACTCTACAATCTACAATTGAAAATTTGATGGCAGCGGCGCAGCTCGTATTTCCCTACGCAATAGTATCACAGCCAAACAGGAAAAGGCCAGATAAAGATACTATGATAAGAAAGAGTATAACGAGCATGAAGTTAGAGGTTAAACTAATAAACACTGCAGAATTGGAGAATAGAGCTAGAATGACGTAGTATGATGAAAAAGAGCTCCCTATGTCCTCCAGCATTCTAAGCCTATAGCAGCATAACTATAGAGATATCTCAGGATAACTTGAGCTTACCTGAACTATAAGCTTTTATTTCCAAAAAGGAAGTTTTAAGCCTAGGCTTTAAAGCAGACAGGGTGTCTGCCTCAATAATTAAATGAACTGGCATCACTGGCTGACTTTACCTTACAAAAAACAAAACAAATAAAATCAAGATGGGCAACTTTTGCTGTTTCTCTTCTCATCACACTTAATGGAAATCGCCAAATTCAAAACAACTTTCATTTTATATTCCTGTGAGGTCTTTTTTTTTCTTTTTGTAAATGTGCTTAAGGTTTATCTCACATGAGTGATCAGCTTTTTTCACTGCTTGTGTCCTGAATGCAATTATTAGAATTGCATTTCTCTCAATATGCTTTGCATATAGCATCACTGATACCAGCTGACCTGATAAAATAAGTATGACCAGATTGAACCCCATTCATTAAAACCTCACTTCAGCACTGATCTGTGGTCCCCTTTTGCTAATTCAACTTCTTTCACTTTGAGCTAATTGTAACCGTAGACTAATAATGAGGTTTTGGTTTGCATTGCCTGGTTAATTAAGCTAGAATGAATGGAAATGTGTCTAATTTTGGTTTTAGTTTACATGTTTGCTCAAAATTCACATAAGAATCGTATGAAAACAGATAATGTTGACTTTGTCTATCGGCTTAAAATGTCCAGTGATCATCTCCATCTAAAGAACTGAGCTCCAAGATCATGATTGAAGTAATTTCCTTCCACCTGTCAGTCCCCCAGTTTTGGTGCACCAGTACAAACACAAAACTTGTTTGCATTTTCTAGGGAAGGGTCTTCCTGTGTCACCTCACACAGCTCCATGGATGCTCATGACCTTTTTGTTTTTGGCCCATCACTTTCAGGATGCGTTAAGGAGTTCAACATTGTTTTGACATGGAAACTTTTAAGACTGGGAGTCTTTTTACCTTTGCTGGTAGTGGGTTATGACAATGTGGACCCTTTGCACAAGTATGGCTCCTCTGTGGGGTGCCTGCCTCCTGCTACCTTCCCTGGGAGCTGAGTTCTTCCAGATTAACTTTCTTCTCAATCTAGAAAATTTCAGGTGACAATCCAGCACACACTTACTCCACACAGGTTAAAAAAATTAGAAGAACAAAGAAAGACAGGCTCATCTTTTCTGACGCATGTAGGGAACCAGCTTCGCATTGTGGTATGCTTAAAATGCTGCAGTGGGACTAAAAAAAGATTGTCCCTGATAAAATCAAGGTTCCTTCACCAGGACCAGTGGCTGTGACTGTCCTTTAATGCTAACGGTTATTGTGATGTTTCAAACATCAACATACCAAAATTGAAGTAGATAGCTAAGATAAATGCTGGAATGCTGCTGGTTGTAAACCTAAAAATATATTGGAAACAGTTTGCTTGGTCATAAACAAACTTAAGGAAATCTCACTAGAGGTTAAAATGTAAAAGAAAACTGGATTATATTTATTCTGGAGTATATCAAGAAGATTAACTGTAAAAAAACAGCTTTTTCTAAAGATGCAGAGATCTGAATACGGCTTCATGGTTTACAGTTTACAAAACATTGTGGTGAAAGACTAGGTGCCCTTCCTGATCTATTTACTTGTAGAAGCACCTCTAGCTCTCAGTAGTTGTTTCCTTCATTCTGGAAAAACTTTGGCTTTTGTCATAGCAGAACGTCAGTTTATCAAATCCATTTTTGTCAACTTGCTTTGGCCCTGCCTACCCGATCCGTCCCTGAAGCACGATCCGTACCATCAGCTAATTCACACATAAGGATCCAGATATACATCAGGGTCACCATTGATTTTATTTTGTAAAAAATACCTAAATTACATTTTTCCCTCACAAAAATAGTAGGCATACTAAAATAAAACGTGTTAAAGGTTAAGAATGTATTTCCTGGGATAATAAACGCATTAGAAAATAAAATAAATAATAAAAATAAATAGGAGAAGATTTTTCTCTCCTTAGCTCAGAACATTGAAAAACAACCAAATCAATTAGCAAAACTATGCAGATGATACACAGATTTATATCACAATGTCACCAGGTGACTATAAACCCATCAGAGTGTTGGTTAGATGCTTAGAACAGATCAATATGTGGACGCACCATCATTTTCTACCTTTAACTTTCATTTATCTTTAGTAGAATTGATCACTGCAAGTGTCTTCAAAGGTTTGCCTAAAAGGTCCATCAGACAGCTGCAGCTGATCCAAAATGCTGCTGCCCGTGTTCTCACTAGACTTAAGAAAGTAGAGCGCAACAGCCCGGTTCTGAAGATTTCCACTGGCTCCCTGTAGCTCAGAGAATAGACTTTAAAATCCTTCTGTTAGTCTATAAATCACTGATTGGATCAACACCTCAATACACGAAGGAATATTTATATTTCATCGTTCACTTTCAAGTGCTTCACAAAAGACTAAATAAAAGCTTGAGTAAATAGAAATGTCCTAGACAAAAAAAATTAAAACTACGATTATAAATTAGGGTTTTAGAAATTGTTATATAGCAAATGCCATTAATTGTCCTGCCCACTTTAATTGCCTCAGTTCTTTAATCTCTCTCTTTTTTTGGGTATCTTAAGCTGCTTCTTCTAACTAATAATTTCCAGTTCCTAACCCCTTTTGAGATTGCTGTGCACCCACAGTCACACTTTAAAGGGCATTGCTGATATTTTAAAGATAAAACATGCAGGTCTTATTTCTCTAGAATTGGACTAATAGTGGATACAGTCATGCAGAAAGGTCTGATAGAAACCTTCCATGTTGCTGTATGAGTGGAGAAACTGTAAAAGTGTTGAGAAGCCAGCTATCGCCGCCCAGTAAGACCGGCTATTAAATCTAAAGCTCAGAGGGGGTTCGATTTTTGAAGAGTAAATAGTTAAGAGTTCATGCAGGGAAAAACTTACAGAAGCTGAGTCAGAGATGAGAGCTCCTGCTGCAGGGTGTTTGGAAAGCGATAGAGGCAGAGGAGCAACTCCTCACCTGCTGCATCACGAAGCCGCCAGACTGTTACGGATTAATGAAACAGTGTCAGGTTTAACACCTAAAACACTGTAAAACAAGGAAAGAAATACACAGAGTCAGAATTTTATCACTCGCTAGTGAGAGTAGGAAGAGACCGCGGCAGGTACATCTCCACCTCCTCACCTGCCGTCTTCAGCTTTCCCCTCATTTATTAAAGCCAGAGGGTTCCCTAGTTACACAAGCTGAGTTTGCGCTTACCAGTTGAATAGGAACAAGAAATACAATTCAAAAACTTGCAGCCTCAGTGAACAGGTCAATTTTGCATTTAAATGACTTCACAGACTCCTCATGCAGAACCTCCTGGTTTCGTTAAGATTGAGCAATACTTCCTGAGAGTTGACCTATACTGCTTGTGCCACACCTCTCTGGAACAGTAATATGTCACACATTATACATCATAAGAACAAACATTAAGTATCTTATACATGATTATTCCAACAACCAGCAGCAGCATCAAAGACACCTGGAAGTCACAGAGTTTTATAAAACTCCCTCAATTAAAAAGGGAGCAGATGGATAAGAAATAAGATTAACATAAATGTATTTTAGAGCTAACAGAAATTGTATATTTTAAAAACCGATTAAATGTGTGCATTTCAGCTTTTCCGAGCTTCTTATTTAAGGCTTTTTTTTCTCTCCAGACAGACTGATTGTACTTCTAGGTTCTGTTAACTGTGAATTTGTAACCTTGGTGGTAGAAATGTTCCTCTACAGCCTCTCAATGATCTCTGCTGAGGCTTTTTATCTTTGTGATTTTCTTTCTCATGTCCTGTAATTCTTTCTGTTTAGTCCGCTCCCTTCCCTTCTCTCCAACACAGGGTCCAGTGTTGTTTTTGTCCCCTCAGTCTCTGCAGAGAAATGACATTAATCTGAGCTCACACATTGTTCTGCGTGCGTCAGCGGGCCGGGCATCGCAGAGCCTGTTGAACGGAGGAAGCAGAAGCCGGCCTGGTGTCCCATGATTAAACTGCATGCGTTAAAGTAAAGAATCTGCCGACCAAACCTTTGGGACGTTATCGAAGCTGGACGTTGTTTTTCTTTTTCTTTGCTTTTATGCAAACTGATAAGAAACTGCATGTGTTTGCAAGCCATCAGTGTGTTGCCTAGAGGTGTCCAGTGTTATGGAGAACAGTGGAAAAAGGATTACTGCAGTTGGAGGAGGGATGGAAGCACAAACTGTGAGTTCCTTTAAATAATTAACCAAGCACAATGAACAGAGCAAAGCTTTATTCAAAACTTGGGTTGCTGATTAGGAACCTTAACTTGCAGACTTGTCTGCTGGTCATCCCTGACCTATCTGCTGGGGGTTTGTTCTTCATGATGCTGTTTGTTCTCTAAAGAACCGTTTAGGCCAGACAGCAAGGCAGGTTTATCGGTCGTTTAATTATATTGCACATTTCAGGAGCGAGATAATTCAAAGAGCTGTACATGAAAAAATGAAATAAAATCAAAGTACATTGCAGTGGCATAAATTGATTGATTGATTGACTTTGTTGATAAAACAGTGGAGAAATGTCCTCGTTACATCAGCTCAAATGATCAGAGAAGAAGGATGTGCCAAAGGAAGAAAAGGGTGCATGGGATATATTATACAGCATATACAGTGCGCCACAAATGACAGCTTTTATTATTGTTATTATAGTAGGATTAATATACAGGTTTATTGTACAGGGTGTTTACATGGGTATTTATATGGATGTATATTTATTTGTATATATAGTTATTGCACAGGGTATCAAATGGTAAACTGCACATTATACATTTCACAAGTTAATGCCGTTGTAGTGTCGCATTGTAGAGTCTGCTCCTCTACAGTCTGGTGCAGAGGGTGGAAGGTATTATCCATGATGGATGTAAACTTGGACAGCACCCTCCTCTAAAAGGCCACTTTAAACAAATATGTTTTTGATCACAGTTTAAAGCTTAAGAAATATTTGCCTCATCCAATGTGTTAATTTCTTCTTTGCATTTACCCACAGTTAGAACGGGTTCATAGTCACCTGGTGACATCTTAATGGACAACTGTGTGTCATCTGCATAGTTATAGTAACTTAGATTGTTGTTTAAGATCTGAGTTTGGGTGAGCAGGCAGATATAAAAAAGGGACCCTTGGGGAATTCCACATATAACTTTTTGTGGTCTATGATGTAAAGTTAGCTACAAACAGAGAAAAGACATTGTAATTTAAGTAGGTATGAAACCAGTCCAGTGCTATACCAGAAAGGCTGAACCAGTTTCCAAGGCCCTCTGATAAAATAGTGATCAACAGAAATGAATGTTGCACTAAGGTCTAATACCACCGTTTATACAGATGCCATTGAGCACCTTGACAAAGACAGTTCCTGTAATATGGTGAGTGAGTGTGGTTTATGACATGAACCCCAGAAAACACATGTAAAGGGGTTCAAGGGCTGTGATACCTTTTCAGATTGCCATAGAGTGAATCTGAATGCATTCGTCTCTCCGCCTGCTGGACAGGAAAATCTAGTTTGCTGCCTTTGAGGATGCTTGCCAGTTGTGACTCAGGGGATTCTGGCTTTTTTCTCTTGCAAATAACATGATGGATATCTGAGGTCATGATATGAGCCACATGTCTGAACTTGTACAGTTGATCTTATCTGGTTATTTGTTTGATGGCTGTAAACTTGTACAGTCATTGTACGTGCCGTCCTTCTGTAAAATGTTATTATGTTATTAAAAGGTTATTATTCCCACACAAGCCCATCGTTTCTGTCATTGCTGTTGTCATGGTAGTGTTCCCCCATGGAGTCCCTCCCCTGCTTCACCGCTCTCCCAGCGGTACCAGTTGTTAATCAGCCCAGTCTAATGGTCTGACTTCCATACTCCAGGTTTAACCTTAAATTGGTGGACTAAATCAGATTGAAACAGATATTGGTTTTATTTTTAAAATTTTTTTTTGGAAGGAGGATCAATAATTTGATTAAAGTTAAATTATGTCTAAAAATCTGTGGTGTGTTGTTATTTTATGCAAGCCAGTTAGTTATATCGCCAGCCTGAACACCTAAATTCGCCAATCATATATCAACGTCATCTGTCAATGAAAATTTTTCAGTCATAGCATATCTTGATTTCGTTAGTTGCAGCTAATATAACGCATAACGGTTGAAATGAGAATCCTTCCCTTTTCCCATTGAGTTACGCCCCAGTGTTCACTGGGATGGACGCCTGTGTCTTCTTCAGGCTGATAGAGAGCTAACAGAACTGGCAGCGCTACGCGAGGCAAGGGCTCAAACATGTACTGAGGCTGGAGTGCCTTCTACACCAAACCAAAGCTTCTGCCACCCCTGGCGCCTCCTCTTTCCACAACATCTTCGATCCACGCTTTCCTCCTCCTCTAAATAAACAATGGATGATGGAGGAGACTCGCCCACCCACTCCTCGGACACTAAACTCTCCTCCTCTTTGGCGTGTTTCCCTGTCCATACGCTCCTTGACAGCGCATTGCCTTTGGTCACCAATTTAGTGTTACTTGTCCTCCCAATGGAATTTCCCATTGGGAACCTGCGCCAGCATTAAGTTGCTAACTGGTTAGCAAGATGCTTCAGAGAAACCGCCACAACCAAACTTGCTTGAGCAACCTTTCACCACAACAATCCTGCCCCCTTGAAAACAACCAATCGGCTATGCACTTTATATCTACTCTTTTGTAAAAGTCGTAAGTAACCACTCGGGAGAATTTGGAAATGCAACGGATGGAACAACTTTAAAAGATTTCACAATAATCCTAGATGGGGATGCCTGTTGAACTGGTTTACAGTTACTTTGTATCTCTGCTTCTGTCTCCTTGAGCCACTGGGGTATCTCCAGCAGATGGCGGAACTCGCGCTGAGCCTGGTTCTGCTGGAGGTTTCTTCCTGTTAAAGGGAGTTTTCCTCTCCACTGTCGCTACAAGCATGCTTAGTGTGGGATTGCCTTCGAGTCAATAAATTGGCTTCACAATCCAGCTGGTTTTCCTTAGATAGAAAACTTTGAATCAATTTGACTGCACCATCCATCCACAGTGCAGACTCACAGCAATGTTCACCTTTCCAACAAGCCTAAACATATAAAAGATTGATAAAAAGAAGGGGTTTAATTTGAATGGCCAAATCAATCTCCACATAAATCTAACAGAATCGGATGCTTGAAATTGATGTCAGACACTCTCTTTAGTCTGAACCAGTGCTGAACGGTTTTGCCAAAACTCAAAATTGCAATTGCATCTTTACCTTTGCACTAGTCCCAAGCTTGCAGATGTCTCTCCCTAGGCTTTCAGTTTTTGAAAACTTGCTTGCCCAGAGTCAATTGTTGCACAAGTTTACTGTAACCTTTATGTAAAGTAAAGCTTACTTTTATTTGCATGCATGGATGTGCATGCTACCTGCAACTCTCTCCTTTCTTCATGGTGATAAACCCACTTCAAGTGTTTTACCAACAGAAATGTAGAGCCTTACTGTTGTTAAATACAATTCGATTAGTTGTCCCTGTAATTTGGAAATTGCATTTTGGTAAATTAGGGTTATATTGTAAAAGCAATTGATTGCACAGCCCTAATTTGATCCGTGTCATTTCCTTTATCCCAGTAGCCGTATAGACTACAGATTGGATTATTTCACCATAACTGCAGCTTTAATGACCGGTCAGCCGCCTCGGTTTGATGAGCTGTATGTGTTTGTCTTCCAGCCCACGTTGAGAACGAGGAGCAGTACACTCAGGCTCTGGAGAAGTTTGGGGAAAACTGTGTTTACAGAGATGATCCAGACCTGGGTTCAGCCTTTCTCAAGTTCTCCGTCTTCACCAAGGAGCTGACTTCGCTTTTCAAAAACCTTGTAAGTATGTGTGGGTAGAGCCCTCTGACACACATGTCTGAGCACATCACAGGTCCAGCTGGATCCCAGCGCCTCCTTAATGGAGCTCCAGCTTTTCCACTGACAGGGAGACATTTTAGCACCAAAAATCCCCTAAATCTGGGTCAGCCTGAAGCTGCTCACTGGTTTTATTTTTATCACTTGCAAAGATGTAAAGTATGAGCTTTTGCCTGAGCTGGATGTTGAGTTGGAAGCATGTCTGTGAGCTCAGACTTCCAGGGCTTTACGTTTAAGATCCGGAAGACCTTTTAGTGACAGGCGTCATTTTGTCTGTTCTGAATGCTTTTATTCAGCCTGCTGAGTTTTTAATCAGTAAAAATGCAAATGCAACCTCTGATCCTCCTCTTCCTGTTTGCCTCCCAGTTCCAGAACATGAACAACATCATCACCTTCCCCCTGGACAGCCTGCTGAAAGGAGACCTAAAGGGAGTTAAAGGGGTAAGGCTGCTGCTTCCTCTGGGATCTTTATAACGAGCAGAACCTGAGAGCAGAACTGCCCTAACCATCCAGGTCCTGCAGCTGCATTACTGGGTTATCCATAGATCACCATCACCTGATTGATTTGATTTTTGTTTTATTTGGTTGGGACAGTGCCTGTTAATGGACATACATGCAATGTAAACATGGCAGATTATAGCCCCAGGCTGATTTTCATCTGTTGTCCCAAAGGGCGGGGTCACACGTGGGTCAGACAGAGCCAGTTACACAGAAAGAACAATACAATATATATCCACATTGCACATTCTCAATAATAGACTCAGCCCCTCAATCATGTTTTATGGGTTTCAGTAACCAGAGAGAGAGGCAGAAGGTTGTCAAGCGTGCTCACAGGTCTGTCTGTTACAGATTTGATTTTAACACAAAGAATACAAAATGAAACAACAAAATAAGAAAACTCTCTTCTCCAGCGAAGCTCCATAAAGAATAAAAAAATCTCCACCCCAGTATTTAGTCTGTTTGATTTTGAGCATTCAGATGAACATTTGAATAAAGATAATATAACATTGTCAGAGAGACTGGAAATGAGGAAACTATTCTCACTGGACTAAAACACAAGGAAACAATGTTGACCTTATTGGGTTTTAGCATTGTCCACAGCTGCTTAACAGTATTTCCAGTGATGCAAAAGACGCGCTCTGCAGGTGGGCTTTTCTTTGCCCACAAAGTCACCTGCAAAAACATATTGCCGTCCCCATTTGATGGACTAATGAATATCGACTGGAAAATTGTTAGATATCTCCCAACCCTAAATCAGTGCTTCTTATCCTTTTTTGAGGTACCAAACCCATCAGTTTCATATGCACATTCACTGAAACATTCTTTACTGATAAATAAAATATTACTGTTTTTCCAAATTCAAGACACATGTATATGTATTTTACTGGTGCAAAAATGGTGGTGTACATGAACATCACCTTGCTCAACAAACAAAACCAACACAGTGCATGAACTCACAGCAAATTATGGTATTTTATTCTGGTCCCCAAAAAATATTGTGTCCCAATAAAAGAATTTCAGCCCCCCATTTTTTTTTTTTTTTAAAGAATTTAAAGGGGTCATAGAATGCAAAACTTAGTTTATATGGTTATAGATGAATAACGATAGTTAAGTCGGGGAAATGGACGTACAGAGAAGTTCTAACCCCATCGATACCTCCTTTCTCTGCAAATCTCACAATTCTAAACTTCCACCATAAAACGGGTGAATCCAAACAAAGCCCCAAATTGACGGAAACTCTGGGATGTTACCTTATTTGGTTCTGGCCTGTACTGTTGTCACGCCCCGAAATTGTCATAGAGCAGCCCACTGGTTCACTGCTGGACCGCTGACTGGACCGGACCTCAGCAGAGAGCCATGAGCCGCCCGTCCTCAGCTTGAAGAGGGGCAATACAATGTTCCAGGTGACTGGTTGTCAGAGAGCTGATTGGATTAGTTAGAAAAATAAGCCTATAAGTTTCGGTTTACTCTCTAACAGTCACCTTGTTACCACTCAAAGCTGTGCAAACTGTGAAATAGGTTGAATCCTCCTGTAAAAAACAAAATATAAGATTCATTTTACAGCAGAGTATACTAAAGTATGTCCACAGCTAGTGAAGGGGTAGGGTTAGTGTGTATGTATGTATTTGACCAAAATCCCAGATGATTTTTAAATTTCCCAGACATTTTTTTAGGCATGAAAAGTAGGATATGTCCGGGAAAAAGAGGACGTCTGGTCCCACTACCATATCAACAATCTGATGTTTCAGTGAGTGAGTGCTTGTTGCTATGAGGCGCCTTTTGCTCAGCGTTGCAGCGGCTCGTTATAAACCAACCAATCAGAGCACAGTTTGCCCAAATAATTATGATCATACCATGAAAGTGAAGAAAACCTTTCGCTTCATTCTAGGGTTTTTAACTAGCTGCATTAGGCTCATAGGAACAGTTTAATATGCCATTTTCAGCCCAACCAATGTGCCATAATAATCTCTATTCAGAGACCTGAAGAACCAGATACCCTATAGAATCATTCTATCACCCATTTAACATTTTATAATAATCCTAATTTTTATTTTAAATTTAATTTGTTTTGTCATTTTGAAATCCACAACATACCTCTTTCTTTGGGGGCAGAATAAAGCATTGCCCATATTACATACCTGTAAATCAATGACTTTTTCCCTTGTTTTTGGGAGATAAGTTCAGCTGGCGCGTAGCTTCACCTTGGCAATGCTACCTCAGTGCCGTCATCACAGCAAAGTCTGTTCATTTTCTTCGTTTTTTTGTCCAGTATCCTCCAAAGCGATTGCTCGTCAAGATTTCTTGTAACAAACGATATAAAAAAATTCCAGGTCTTTCTTAGCAATAAATGGGTACTGCAGCAAGTGATGGCCAAGCGGGATGTGTTTAAAAAAAAAATAAAAGCAGGCCGTGTCATCACGGACTTTACACAACTGTGCCCCCTGAGACCGACTCCTCGAACCCTATATGGTTCGATCGAACACAGGTTAAGAACCACTGCTTTAAATCAAACTAAAATAAAACAAACTGCGATGAAGACAACTGTCAGTGTTTGTCTTTAACTGTCCTTTCATATCTCTTGAATGGAAAACCTAAAAAATTGATTATTCTACTGTGAAATGCCGGTTGCTTAATTCACCCAACTATTTTTGACGCTTGTGTACCTTCTGCCAAAGAGGGCGTGGTTCAGCAGTGTTTGTTAGTTAGTAAGATTATGGAAATAGGTGTGGATGGTTCTCTTTAATTTTTTTTTTTAGCTCAACCTCGAACCCATTAAGTTTGATGGTGACGCGAATACAATCGAGATTAAAGGAGAAGTTCGGTTTTTTACACTTTAAGCCCATTTTCTGTAG
>JAGKQL010000009.1:37369395-37402386 GCA_018398635.1 Cyprinodon brontotheroides
TCTCTCTCTTAATATATATATAATATTTATAATATATATACATGTGTTTATCTCTGTGTGTGGTTGTGTGGGCTTTGAACCAAAGGCATGACAAGATTTTAGCTCTGATAACTTTCCGTCTTGATGAATCTGGACAGATACCTTCATGCAGCTCGTTGTTTTAAAATGTGCTGCAACGTTCGATATATTAGCAGAAACATCCTGTGTGCATCTGCGGCGCATTAGAGGGAATCTGCCATATGTCAGTAATGTGCTGCAGCCTGTGGCATGAAGAACATTTCCCTTTCACAGGAAGGAATGGCTTTCATTAAATATTTTAGGGTTGCCGTACTCAGAAACCAAAGACACCCCCGACCTTTGGTTTGACCCTTTCTACTGTTAACCTTTAAAGTCTTCCAGGTTAACTTTTTGGATTGCTCTATGTTTTGCTGTGGACTGGTCACCATAACCTGAACATTTTAAATCAAGGAGAATTTGCAGATTCTTAGTGCATTGTTTAGATTTCTCTTCCCTTTACCTCTAACTTGTCTTGTCGGCTGAATTTTCCCAGGATTCCCAGGTGCGGCAGAGCACGACGTACAGCCTGCACCAGCCGCAGGGCAACAAGGAGCACGGCACTGAGCGGAGTGGCTTCCTGTTCAAGAAAAGTGACGGGTGAGCGTCTCCACTGGGCCTCAGGGGTCAGATCCAGGGGAATAGTTGAACACGGTTCAGTTTCCCTCAACAAGGAATAATCAGTTGGTTCGTAGTGATTTGATACATTTAGCGTTAATCAGTAAAAAAATAAAAACAATAATTTTCGATGCGATCACTGAGTCCGGGAGCGGCCATTTTTGCCCAAATATAGTAGCCCCTCCCTCCTGCCATCTTCCAGCAGTGACGTCACGGTGCGAGGTAAGCCTAGCGCCATTCTCCCGCTTTACAAGCTAAATCAATGGGAACTACTAGACACATCTGCAATCAACAACAATTATTGAAGATTTCCAGAGGACTTCACCATTGAAATTCACCAGAGCTATAGTGAAACTGACAATGCCCACGTGCATGGCAGCTGGATGCTGGAATACATCGGGTAAAAGTGAAAATAAAGAGTTATTCCACCTTTCTGATTCCTGATCCTCCACGGACGGGTTGGTGGTTGGATCGCCAACTTGAAGAGGGAGGATTTGCCATGAACTTCTAGCCAGAGAAAAACCCGTAATATGTAGCCAACATTTGGAAGAAGAATGTTTTCAAGATGACTTGATAATAGCGTGCTGTGACAAACACCAGATACAGCACTGGGACTTGATCAACAGCCGATATGCACCGTGGCGTCACTAACCAGTAGGTGGCAGTAGTGTTCTTTGACAAACATGGATGCCTCCAGTAAAGCACATTCACATTAAAATTACTCTGAATTAAAAATACTTATCATTTATTGAACAGTATGTAATAATTTCATATTTAAAGAAGTACATTCAAAGGGTTGAATTCTGACTTTGACGCACTTCTCCTTTAAAAGTTGCTGTTCTCATAGCTCATACAAGTTTCACTACGCCTGAATGTCCGCCATAACCCCTAAAATTCCTCAATCACAATATATAGGGTGCCTAGATTTGACTGTGTGACGCCAGCGCCATCTTTATTAGTCTGTATGTCAGGTAGCGACAGCTTATGACAACAGCAGGCCGCTGTAACAGCAAATCCCATAATGCTTTGTGAGGAGAGCTCTCCCCGCGCAAGGCATTATGGGTTAAATCTGCCTCTTCTGAGGCCTTTCTCTTCTTCTCATACACTTTGTAGACACTTTTTGTTTTACGGCCCTCTGCCATTTTTCAAAGTACCGCAGTGAGAAAGGTGAGCTTTAATGACTGTCTGAAACCGTAGCTCACCACAGCCTGAAAGTGCAAATGCACAGAAAAAGATAGCTAACGGTACCAGCATGTAGGACAGCCTTACGTAAACATATCACCAGAATGATTGACAGTTAGGAGGACCACTTATTAAGATGCTCTACCTCGGAAATAAAAGATTGTCCTCTATATCTTTAATATCACATCAATAACAAAAAAATAAGCTTTATTCATAGTGGCATGCAGAATTATTTCTAGTGTTTTTTGGTTGGAATTGATTATTACAGCAGTTTCAGCAGGTAGGACCAAATATGAAGCGTTTTAAGAAAACATTCTTGGTGTAGTTGGTGCTGAAGTCTAGTTAAAAAACCCCATTATAATCCACTTTCAGGTCATTTAGATGGTGATTGTGAGCTTTTTGTCTTCTTTGTGCAGGTTGAGAAAAGTCTGGCAGAAGAGAAAATGCACGGCTAAAAACGGATACCTTACCATCTCACACGGCACCGTAAGTTTGATAGCGGGTAGATCCCAGCATCTCTAAACAGACTAAATAATGTAAATAATAATAATAAATGTGCAGTAGTGAACAGCAGAGAGCCAATGGTGGAGTCCTTTCTCACCAAACTCCCTCCTAGTTAAGATTCAACACAGGCCTCTGACTCCAAGCAGCTTATCAGATGTTTCCTTTGGCTCGGGCCGCAGCAGCAGTCAAATACCATCAAACACAACATTCCTGCTCCGCTCACTCAGCTTGTTTTTCCTTGTGACTGTTGTCTCTACTAGGCGAACAGACCGCCAGCTAAACTCAACCTGCTGACCTGCCAGGTGAAACACAATCCGGAGGAGAAGAGAAGCTTCGACCTCATTTCACGTAGGTGTAATATCTTTCGTTGGGCAGCGGATCTCTCTCTCTCTGTGTGTGTCCATAGCTGTTATCAGCATTTTTCCCACAGACTTTGGTCTCTTTAGTGACAACAGCGTCAAAGGTTCCAGCTTAGCAGGCCGCAACCACATGATGGCAGACTAAAGCAGATTAAAGCATAATAGCTTAAACTAATTCATTCTTGGAGTTTTTAAAAACACTATATTTTTGCAGGTTTCCTCTGTCCAGCAAAATATTTCATCACATTACACCTATGAACCCCCTAGATATTTTAATTAAGTTTATCTGTTGTAAAAAAATCTGTAAAAATAGCCCGTTTCTATTTAAGCCATTAGGGTTGCAGCTTTTATTTACTGATGCTGCGACTTTATTCTTGCAATATTACTATAATATTCTAGAGTTAATATAATGACTTTTTATTAAATCATGACTTTTTTCTAGTAATGTAATGACTTTTATCTTTTAGACCTAACGTTAGGACTTTTGTCGTAATAAATTTTCTAATGCTTTGCATATTTTAGATGCATTTTATATAATTAAGGGAATTTATTATTCGCTTATTAGTATTATTATCATTATAAGTATTTAAGGGGCTAAAATACTAATTTAATTGGCAAATGTTATTATTATTATTTATTTATTTGCCTGTTAAATGAAAGGCAGATAATTTTTCTAAGAAAACTGTTCGTACTTTAGTTCAATTTTTGCAGCATACAAGACCTAAACCATCTCATAGTATCTCTGTGGAGATGTTTACCTGTTGGAAGATGAACCTCCACCATACTCCGGCGCCGCACAATGGCGGCCCACTGCTCCCCAAGGGGATGGAATAAATTCAGAGAGTTCATTTCTTTGCTCTGTCTTTGTGACAGTGTAATTACAATAAAACACATACTCTTTTCCTGTAGCCTTTATTGAATTTTCATCCAGAATTGTCTTGGATTTTGCTCTGTAAGTGTCCCACAGCATGATGCTGCCTCCATCCTGTGTTACCCTGGGGTTGGTGCATTAATGGTAACGTTTAGAATGAGCTTCAATATTTTGGCCCGGAAATATCAAAGCAGCACGTGCATTTACATGAGATCAAATTACAGCATCAATCTGTTTACTAAATTTGGAGAAGAATTTTATTTAGGTTGTCAGAATAAAGGGGTTGACTTTGCCTCTCCCTCACAAATATGTATCCTTTTTTGTTTAACTATGACTCGATTAAATCATAAAATGTTCAACCCTAGTTGTAATGGGTAATGAAGGAATGGAAGGGGTGTGAAGACTTATGTATTAACATGTATGTTAAATTACATAATCTAAACTAAGACTGTTTTATGAACCTCTTTCTGTTTTCCTTTTAGATGATCGAACATATCATTTTCAAGCCGAGGACGACCAGGACTGTCAGATGTACGTTTCTGCTTCCTCCATTCTTCCTGTTTTTCCCTCCAAACACTTTCTTCCTCTTGTAGATCTTTACCTCCTCACCCATCCTTTTCCTCCCTCCCCTCTGTTGGTTCTTCCTTCCATTCATCTCATGTCTCCTTTTTTTATGTCCTCCCTCCCCTCCACTCCCAGCTGGATCTCAGTTCTGCAGAACAGTAAAGAGGAGGCTCTGAATCAGGCGTTTAAGGGGGACCACCATGTTGGCGAGAACAACATCGTACAGGAGCTGACAAAGGCCATCCTGGGGGAGGTGAAAAGGATGACGGGAAATGACGTGTGCTGCGACTGCGGAGCCCCCAGTGAGTGGAAACGCTGCCGTCATGGCGGTTCTGCAGCTCAAAAACCACATTTTCATCATGAAACTGTGAGGAGATTTTGTGACACTCGGTTGAGACACTCGGGTCCGAACATTTCAGTCATATGATGGCACATTTCAGATTTATTTTTAACAGTAATAAGCATTAATTCAATATTTATGAATAAGCCATAAAAACCAAAGAATCTAATGAAGAATAAATCAGAACCTGACATTAATAATAAAATTTAAATCTCATATTTCATTTGGCGCTCCTGGATGTTGAAAGGAGGGGGAACTCCATTGCCAGATCCACAGCTTTGAGCCTGAGGCCTTCAGGAAGACAGTTTTATCCGCTATAAGATCTGGTAAATCGTTAAAGTAATGAGGTTGGCTGATGTGTAAAAGATTTTCCAACCAATATTTATCAGTCCATCTAATGGCGATTGACGATATATTTGTGCAAGGGACTTTGTGGGCAAAAACAAGCACCCCTCAGAGCGCTTCTGCTGCACCACAGGTAAAGCTGTTAACCACCTTCACACACTAACAGCCAATAAGATCAACATGGTTGTTTCTTTGTGAAAAATGTGTTACACTAAACGCTGTAGAAGTGTCTTAGCCCCCTTCTCAGAAATAGAAATGAAAGTATTAACAGAAATACAGGATCAGATATATTCAGGGTTCGTACGGGTGCTGGAAATCCTTGAAAAAGCTTGGATTTTGACGTTGTGTTTTCAAGGTTTGAAAAGTGCTTATATTATTTTGGATGAAATGCTTGAAAGTGTCGAAATTGTAACTATTTCTTTTGCAACAAATACCTATCTAACTGTGTATTGTTTATTAAATGGAAATAGTATTTGGAGAGCCTGAAAATGAAACCTGCTGGCTTATGTGTGACTGCGATCTGCCAGTCTATTTCCATGTGACTCTGCCCCATGAAACCCACTACTGCACCATGCGGGGAGGTTGTGGTTTCAATGAACGTTGGCTGGAAGATGAAAAATACAAAATTATAGTTAAGCGAGGGACAAGCCCTTGCACCGGTTGCCTCTTGTAAAAGTCTGCAAAGATTGTTGCAGCTTTTCACAACCTTGAAGGAAGCGTCGATTGCCTGTCCGGTCACATGAAGAGTAAGTCATAGTGACTGAGAGTACGGTGTGATGATAATATAATGTTAGTATTGGCCCAGTGTTTCCCGCCAGCACTATCCAAACTCACACTGTAAGCCACCATAGCGTTCCAAAAACAAAAACAAAAAACGAAGTGTACGAACCCTGATTGTTGGCCCCATTAGTTTTCTGGATGCTCAAAATCAAACAGACTTGTTTTTTTACATGGAAACTACACAGCTTAAGCTGAAGGAGAGAAATTTTCCTTTTCATTTTTTGTTCTTTAACCCGTAGGTCCAACAAAAGAAACAAAAACGTCGCTGTTTAAAAAGAGAATGTTGAGTCTATCGTCGATGGTCAATAGCAGGGGTAGAAACAATAATAAATGAGCGGGGTCCGAATAAAAAAGGTCCAGAGACATTTTTAATTATATGTTACTTTAAACAAAATTTAACAGTGAAATAAAATGAGGTGTTTTTGCATCCATGTTATGCATTGGCTTTTTAAATACAAAAAAATAAAAAGAAAAATTGCATTTTTTTTAACTTTTTTAAAATCTAAAGTGTTTTTTTAAATAGAGAACAACAATCGTTCAGTTTGGTATATAGCCAATTTCCTAATTATTGTATTTTATAAAACCCCTGAACTGAGCGTTTTTTCATCCTTTTTTCTGTCTTAATGTTGGCAGTGGGCTTTATGCTGCCCTGCAAGGCTTTAAACCTGGGTTTGAATGGAGACTAAGCCATTCTCAAGCACATATCAAGGTGCTCATTCTGAGCCTGGATCCAAAAACCAAAGATTTATCTGCATAGAGATGCATGTATAATTGTCTGAGGTTGTTTACACTATTTGTAGAGATTGTAAAAAAAAAAAGGTTAGAGAATTAAACCTTATGGAAACCCCACATAAAATAATTAGCAAACCACTCAGCTGTTTTCTAATATTCTGTTTAAGATGTCCAATCAAAGCTTAAACAAGCAGAACTAAAGGCTTTGGAGATAAATTGGAGATGATTATAATTTCAGAGTAGTGGCTGTTTTTATGGTGTTTGTCTTCAGGTAAAAAAAAATAAAAAATAATGAGAAATAATGTCTATTTTATATCATTGTTACTTTTGTTCCTCAGGTCCAACATGGCTGTCCACCAACCTGGGCATCCTCACCTGCATTGAATGTTCAGGCATCCACAGGGAGCTCGGGGTCCACTACTCGCGGATCCAGTCCCTCACCCTGGATGTACTCAGCACCTCAGAGCTCTTGGTACAAATATTTTCCTTTTCTAATTTTCAATTTTCCTTCTCCTGGAAGTGATGTGGTAAGATGCTGCAGCGTCCTCCGGCTCACGTTTCCTTTCGCAAAATTCAGAATTTGTTTGTTGTTTTTTGGGGCTTTTTTAAATCCGGGTTTGGTGCAGAGATTTACAGCCTGCGGGACATCTGGGATTAAACGCTTCCAGTCATGATTGCTTTAGACGCCACAGTCAGACACGGCTTGCTCCTCTGTCACAGCTCAGGACCGGGGTGTGAGAGCTGCACTGATGCAGCTTTTAAATTTACTCTCTCTCTGTGTTTCCTCCACAGCTGGCCAAGAACGTGGGGAATGCAGGTTTTAATGAAATCATGGAAGCTTGTTTAAATGCTGAGAACGTTGTGAAACCAAACCCAGCGAGTGACATGTAAGTTCTGGCTCTTTGGACGCGAAATAATCACTACTGTTCTGGTTTCCCTGCCCACCTTTTTCTGCTTTAAGTTGATGCTATCATTGACTTTTCCTTTGAATTTTTATGAATTCTGCTACAGGTTTGCTTATTTTTCTAACATCAAGTGGTTTATTTTCTGCCTTTAAGGTAAAATAAAACCCACAACACTGCCTCTGTGTCTATAAAAACAAAGTTCTCTTTGATGTTTTGTAAAAGTCATGCAGGCAGAGCTAACATGAGATCTGGACCAAATGAGCATCGAGAAACTTTAACACATCTCCACAGTGAAACAGGGTGGTGGCACCATCATTCTGTGGGATTCCATTCTTCACCCCATCTTTCATATTTACAAGTGAAAATAACAAAAATCTTCTTACTCTACTTTATGTTGCTCCAATGAAAGAAATCGAAGTTTGTTGATTTTAAAAGTCAAAGCTAAATAAAAGTTTAAATTTAAATTAAATTGTTTGTTCTCCAAATATAAATGATTGAAAGAACTTCTAGAGCAGGAGCACATATGTGGCCCTTTGGTTCCTTTACCAGCAGCGGCCTTATGAAGGCCGATAAGAAATGATTTTATTCCCTAAGGTAATGGAGTTCTATGCACAACTCTACTGCTTCCTGAATTTAATGCAGCTATTTGTTTCCTGTCTCTTTCCACTGTATGAACTGATTAATCCAGGTGTGTCAGGCCACGGTTACTGAGGTCAAGCACACCTGGATTAATCGCTTCATCCAGTAGAAAAAGACAGGAAACAGTACCGGAGTTCTCCATAGAGCCCATGAAAAAGGTTTCTTCTGCACAGAACATCTGCAACAGCATGGAACCAGAGGTTAAAGGCTTTTAATTTAAGACTTTTTAGCTTCAGCTTAATGTGCTTTATATTTTTATAGGTTTGTGACTCTCGTAGTTTGCTTCTTGGTGCAAACTTTTTTCCAAAAACAAATAATTATTGTCCCAGCATTTCATTTTGTAGTAAAGTATTAGTCAAAACAAAGGACTGTTTTAAATTAAAGAGGTTGCAGGCAGCTCTAGTGATCCAGCAATGAGGGTTTTTGCTCCGCTTTCTTGCTGCCAGGTGATTTATGGCGGGGACGGTTAATAAATATCTGAACCAAAACACTCTTGATAAACACTAAATAGCAATCTCTTGTGACCATTCACACAAAAATTAATGTCTGACAGACGAGAACAAACCTCTTATTGTCCAGTTTTGAAGCATTTACTATTTTCTTTGAATTCTGTCTCTTAAAATTTAGTGTCCCTGCTCCCAATGCAGGGCTGGATGATAAGTTTTATTGTCGGCGAGAGCACAAAATTTCATTACACGACGCCTTAGCCGGGCAGAGCAATGATAATAAACATATATTTATCACTCAAAAGGTACTTTAAAATCACGACAGCGTTGCGGTAGCCATTTTACCGTTGTTTTATGTGTAAAGCATTCTTGCGTGATTTGCAGAAAAAGCGTGATGATTTTCGCTGGGCAATAGGTTTTCTCCTCGCGCCAGGAGAAGAATGCTGCGAGCAGCAGCTGGATGGGTAATCTATACTATAAACTACTCTAGATTAAAATAGTCAGTCAGGGATTAGGAAAAATAATGATAATAATTGTATGCGCACAGTGTAAATATATAACTATCATGGCAGTCTTCTGTACAGTGGTGTTGTACATTAAAAAATGTTCATTACATTTTTTTCTCAAGACATTGGAGTGGTGCATTTAAATGCTATAGAGCTAAACATGTTAAATTGGTGTGAGTGTGTAAGTTTTAACCTGTCAAGTGTTTTTAGATTTTACATTACAATTTATATTTTTCCAAGCATACACACAGTTTAAAGCAAAGTTTAATTTGAAAAGATGTGCAGGAAGGATGAAAAGCATGTTAACACGTAATGTAGGCTTGAGTTCATTATCTGACGCATATACAATAATTCAGGAACCTGAAACTTACTGAATTGCAAAACATTTAAAACAAACATGTTTCATTGATATATATACAAAAATGAATATAAAAGAACTATATTTATCAAAAACATTATACTGGGCAAGTAAAATTGTTTCTGGGGCAAATGAAATGTGAAAGTTTACTTGCCCAAAGGAAAAATTTTTAACGTCAACCCCTGCCCCTGTGATGTGACACAACTAAAATCCTTCTTCCAAATGCTGTATATTAAAATCCTCAACACCTTCCTTAGTATGTATGAGGTCCACCAACTAGTTCCTGCAAGAGTTTCCCTGGAAAATTAGCTCCACATATAGTTACACAACTATTACAGCAGCGACTCCACCTTGTCACAGTTGAAACAAGCCCTCCCAAACGCCTGCTCAATTCCCCTGGCAGGACAACAAGAAATAACGGCCCAACCACACGCACACACACACATACAAACTGTTGGAATGTAGGGCCAAGAGTGCATCCAATTTTTAGAGACAAAAGAATTACTGCCAATGTTTATATGGTGCGCCTGTGCCAATTCTGCAATTATGTAGCAACATGCACAGTTCCCGGCAAGTTATTACTGGCTTGCTCTGCACTTTCAATACTCTAAAATAAAGGGATATCTTTAAAAAAAAAAAAAAAAAAAAAAACATTTGACAAATTGAGTTTATCTCGCCTAAGGTACGCTACCTTATACATCAAAAACCTACTTATTAAAATCGGTTTATTACATCCACTTCAAACAAGCTTTAGTCCTCCTTTAATCCCAGTCCCTCAGCTTTAATTAAGGTTACAGAGAATAAAAATCACTTGTCCAAAAAAGTATAAAGGTTAAAAATCAAGCAGTTCATGGATTTAAGCACTGATACAAATAAATATGGAGTTCACATTTTACAGAAAAAATAAAAAATACAAGTGCTACTCCTTCCCCCTGTCCTGTGTCGCCTCCTCGCCCCCAGTGAAGCGTTGTAAAGTCTGATGGCGTGGAGTTAGCGTGCCACTTGCAGCTATCACCATTAATCTTACAAAACATTAAAAAAATATATATATATATATATATATTTATATATATATATATATATATATACAAAAGAAGCACTGGATGTCATTTTCAAAGTTGTCTGTCTTGTTTCCTCACCAGGCAAACCAGGAAAGACTTCATCACGTCCAAATACATCGAGAAACGGTTCGCCAGGAGGAAGTGTCCCGACACGGCGTCGAGGCTCCACACGCTGTGCGAGGCGGTGAAGGCTCGAGACATCTTCTCACTCATCCAGGTCTACGCCGAGGGGGTGGACCTGATGGAGCCCATTCCGCTCGCCAATGGACATGTAAGAAACCTGCAGTTTTTTTCCGTCTCCTCTGCTTCTCATGGCTCCTCTTCCTTTTTTTTTTAAAGCGATGGTTTCTCCTCTGCAGGAACAAGGAGAGACGGCCCTTCATCTGGCTGTCAGGCTGGTTGACAGAATGTGATTTCTCTCAAATAAATAAAAGTAAAATTTCATTCAAGATGCGTGGGTAAAGTAGGGCTAAAAGAAATATATATATTGGTTTAACAAAAAAAATAAAATGTCAATTATTTTTACAATCAATAATCAGACTGCACACGCAGGTTCCTTAAAGAAGACTTAATACACTATTCAACTGAGAAGGTTCATTCATTAAAACATGTCACTTTTCTATATTCAATAGTGTCGAATGAATGCTTTTAGAAGAGCAACAGGTAGGATTTTCTGAAAGCACGCACGCGCTGTTCACGATGGGGAAGTTACGAAGCCGCACTCAAACGCTGATTCAGCTCGTGGCAAAGAACTCATGCTCTTCCCTCAACACCGAAGTCCTCAGACATTTTCTTTCGTTGTTTCTCTTTTTCGGCGTACCAGGTAAACAGCACATTTCTTCTTTCACACTTTGCATTATTGGCAGAGCAGACGCTGAATGCGCACTTTCATCTGGTTTGTCTGGTTGCTCGCAAGCGCCGCGGAACTATTTACATGTGCTGCCAGGGAAATCCTATACACTACTGTTTATGCACTAAAAACATTCTAAATGACTTCTGTTTCAAATTCTGATGCTACCCACTCAGGACACATGGAATACATTGACGAGCAGTATGGGAGGAATATTGATATCGTTTTTGTGACTTTATGGACCTTTCTGTCTCTTGCACCATAGACCTCCATTATTTGAATAGCAGACAGCGGGAAGCCTCCCAGATCTCCAGATGCATTTGAGATATCAAAAAAGTACTCCAGAGTGTTGTTCAGCATAAGGGAGTAGAAAATGAAGGCTAAATCAGTCTGATCTTTTTTAGCAGGTTTTCTTCAGGACTCTCCTGAAACTAAGTCTGTCTTATTTTAGTAGAATATGTTCCTGGAACATTTTGACAGAAAATAAATCGTATTTTCCTTTAGCAGCTTGTCCACAGGGGCCGATTTGTTGCCCTGCCTATTTAGTTTCTTTTCCAGAGTTCCCTATAATCCTCCTGCTCTGGTTAAGGCTCTCTGTCATCCGTAAAAGCATACTTTTATAGTCTGCAGGTGGAGCAGAGCCCTGAGACGAGGGTTTTTAACGATAATAATCTTTTGATATTAGTTGACCGATTATAAGGAAAATATCCGATACCGATCGCCATTAATTATATCACGGTAGTATATTGCAATGGATTTCAAATTTATTCAGAAATACATATAATTAATAAATAAAAATAGAATAAATAAATACAATAAAGGTTGTATACTGTTCAAAAAGTTTAAAACAGTGGATGATTATTGCTCCACTTAAAATTAAAATCAAGTGTTCCTTCCTTTTAGCCATGCTTTGGACACATAACAATGACACTAACCAAACCGTTAAAAAAACAAAAATAATTCTCAGCAGCTGCACCTCTTACAGAAAAAAGTCTGTTGGCTGAAAAGTGCTTTGATTTTATGGATTTTATTCAGCTGTTCTGAAAGTGCATTGTCCTCTATTCTGCACCTTAGATGAATGACTGCTTAGGTGCCACTGGTGGTAGCACTATATTGATACTTTTAAAAACCAGTATTGTATCCGGATACAACGTGTTCAGTGTCAATACTTTTTGAGTATCAATACTTTTGACAAGCCTATCTGAGAGTTTTAAATTTTAAGATGTTTTTGTAGAACCCTGACTTTGAACTGGACCAGAACTCCCCTCCTTGACCCTCAGCTACATTTAAACTGAGATTAAACAACTGGATTTTCTTTAGGGAATCAGAATAAAGGGGGGTCAATATAATGTGCACAAAGAATCCCTACTTTATATGTTCATCAAAACACAGCATCATCTTTCACTTTTCATCTTCATAGCTGATTAAGATTTTGCTTAAAATAAATGATTCCAAAAAAGATTTAGTGCCCACTACTTTATGAACATATGTTAATCAAATACGAACTAGCGACTTATAAAATCATGGTAATGCAGCTGAAGACAGCCTTCTCGAGAAGCGTTCATAAAGTTAATTAGCGCCGCCCAATCTTGAACGTCCTTTTAGTTAGAATGCACGAAATGGCCAGTCAGTAAGTATAGCGATATCCTTGCCACGGGAAGCCGCAGACCAAACATGATTAAAGTACACATTCGTCATCTGAATTCAGATTATTAAGCTGAGAAGAAGAAATCATGCTCTTTCTGTTAAACTCGTGAAGTTTTGAAGACAAATTTCTTCGTTGTTTCTTTCGCTGACGTTTCCAGGAATTCCTTGGTTCTGCTTGCATTATCGAGATGCGACCTGAATGCTGACTTTCGGCCTGGTTAAGTCTGCCGGCTTCCGTATCGTCGCTGAACATAGGCGCCGCTTAGCCGGGAAATCCTATACCACGTTTATGCTCTAAAAACATTCTAAAATGACTTCGCTTCGAGTAAATTCTGATGCCCACCACTCAGGACACTTGGAATAATACTTTGGACTTCAGCAGTATGGATGAATATTGAAACGCTTTTTTTGTGGACTTTTATGGACCTTTTCTGCCTCGTAAGGCCATGCCAAGTGACCTCCGTATTATTTGAAACGTCAAAGAGACAGCAAAGAAGACTTCCCTGTAGACTCCAGAGATGCATTTGAGATATCAAAAAAGTACTCCAGAGTGTTGTTCAGCATGGGTGTGAGTAGGAAAATGAAGGCTAATCATAAGGGCTTTTGGGTGTACTAATCCTTTAATGCATCAGTTTATGAGTTTTGGCCCTTAAGATAAAAAGTCAATAAAGAGAACTTGGATATTTTTGCTTTAATGTGGCAATTTTTAAAAACAAAACAGGAAAATGTTTAAGGGGTATGAATATACTTGGCCAGCAGTGAGTAAAGCTGTCTGATTTGTCTGGTTTCTGTCTGTGTTTAGTTTGAATTTGGACAAGCAGACGACCAAAGGCAGCACAGCGCTGCACTACTGCTGCCTGACCGACAACAGCGAATGTCTGAAGCTGCTGCTGCGAGGAAAGGCCTCCATCGATATCGGTGAGAAAAAGCTGAATTTATGCATTTCCACTTCAGTTTCTTTCCCCGTTCTTGGTCCTAATTCTGTATTTTAGTGGAAGAAAATCACCTCCTCGGTTTCTGACCCAGTTTCCCACACGTTCAGCTCTAGAAAACAAACCATGGTGGCTTTTTTTCTCACAATGTTTGTGCTCTGAAAGCAACAAAACAGCCAGATTAACAGAGAGGAAGGAAGAGCGATGCAGCTCTGTGTGGGAAACGGCTTAATTACACACTGCTGAAGTCTCAGTGGTAGCAGGAGAGAAGATGGGCAGAGGGTTTGTCTGCGCCTGCAGTGGGAATTAAAGGCCAATAACACTTGTCTACTGTTTTCTTTTCCACTATAAGCCAACGAAGCCGGGGAGACGCCGCTGGATATTGCAAGGAGGCTCAAACACGCCCAGTGCGAGGAGCTGGTGAGTTTATTGCTTTTGGAATCGCCGCCGTCCTCCACCTCTGATCAGATGTCAGCTGGGTTTGATCTGTGCCTGTTTACAGCTTAACCAGGCTCTGGCAGGGAAGTTCAACGCCCATGTCCACGTTGAGTCTGAGTGCAGACTGAAACACGGGACCTGGATGAGATCGACGAGGATCTGGATGAGAAGGTGAGCGGCCTGGAACTGGACTTTTGTTCAGGTTCTCCCTTACCCCTCTGACACCGTCTGACCTGTGAACTGCTTCCAGCCAAGCCCTCATCGACGAGACGACCGTCCCGTCAGCTGTTATGCCCCCAGCAGTAACTCCCACCTACAGTCAGGTCCGGGAACGGCAGGGCGGGACGGCGTGGGCCTCGGCAAAGACAAGCACCGCCTCTTTATGCCCAGCCTGGTTAACAACGAGACTTACGGCACCATCCTGAACTCGGGCTCCCCTCAGCCAGGCTCCAACTCTGCTCCACCTCTACCCCCGAGGAACCTGGGTAAAGATTAACAGGAACACTAGAGCTCAGCTGGACCCCATGTCACTTTAATGTCATCAGATTAAGTTAGAATTAGCTTAATAACCCATCTGCCCTGAAGCAAACTCCTAATAGCTCATTTTAGCGCCTTTTTTTATGTGAAGATGGATAACCGTACTTTTACTACTCTTTCAGCCTGATCTTCTCAAGTTTTGCATGTCCTAAAAACATGCAAACACGTTCATATGTGCAGAGCAAATCTGTAAGAAGGTGCAAAGTTTGCAGTTCAGCAGTCAGCCTGTTTAAATGATTTTTGTTTTTTTGCGTGTGCCTTTATTAATGCACTAGAAAAACAATCTAGAAATATGTAAAATATATTCGCTTACCGTTAATTTACCCATGGTAATTTGAGTAGGTAAAATGAGATAGTTTCGTTAATGGAATGAGTAGTTTTACTTTTATAATAAGATGATTAGATAAAAAGGCACTTGAAATAAGACAATCCAATTGTGTTTTAGTTATTTTAAATGTAAATTGTCTTGTTCCATTGGTGGTCTTTTACCTCCTCAATCTAGAACAAACGCATTTATTTTATAATCCCCATCCGACTTTCCAGAAGATTTTTTTCCAGTGTATGCAGGACAGATTCTTATGACCAAACCAACAATAGATGGGTACATCATATGGTGTGAGGCGATTTTCTATTTGGAAACTCGACTGCAGGCTTTCTGGTTTCTTCGCAGATTCTTTAACCAACTTTAGAAAGTCTAGTGTTAATTTGATGCAAATATCATCACAAAGGAGGCGTTTTACATGCCAAACAAGCTTCAACTCAGGCGTTTTTGCCTCAGCACTTAGGCAGGCCTTCCAGCGTGGTCCTTCCCAAAGTTTTCAAAACTCTTTTCTAAAAATAAAACCTCAAGGGCCCTTTAATTTCTGGTGTATTTTGCCCGCCTGCAACACCAGAGGCCTAATTTTGCAAAATTCGGGAGATTGATTTATTTATTTAAGTAATTTATTTTTTACCTGGATAAAACAATAAAATTGACAATTTTTTAAATTTTTTTTCATAAAAAAATAAAAATAACGGCTCACCATTATTGGTTCCGTCCCGATAGCGGAACCAATAAAGCGTTGTTGCGGCCAGGACATTTGGGAGATGCACCATTAACTTTTTGTCTGGTAAATATGAGCAAGTGTAAATGTAACCAAAATTGTCACCAAAATTGTTTTCTCCATGGCTAAAACCAGGGAACATACATGAGGCTCAGTGGATTTAGTGCAAGAAGTCATTGAAGCTCAGAACGATGGGAATTAAGGCAGTGGAGTCGCACATGCGAAGCACGAAACACAAAGCGTCCAAATGGAGTTACAGAGAAACAGCCGGTATTTCTCAGTTTAGTTCCACCCTTGTCTCTGCAACGCCTCCACTTATCACCAAATCAAACATACTAAGAAAACCATACAAAGAAAAATAGCTGCAAAAAAGACTTAGCACTGGTTATGTTGGGGCTTTAAAACCGATTTGTTTTGTTCTGTTCAAAGTTGTGAATTCTAGCAGTAGCGCCTGTTAAAATATAGCTCAGTCTACCGTGCTTGCCCTTCCTGGCGGTAAAGCTTTTTTCGTACTTGAACATTAGTGTTGTGGTTTATGTGCAAAATAAACTTATGTTGTTAAACGTTTTTCTTGTGTTTCCTTTGCACCTGGTCTCTTATTTTTATTTCAAGTGGCATTAAAAAGCCTTAAAAAGCCTTGAATTCAAATGAAATAGAAACTTTTAGTACCCTGCTTAAAATAACATCTAAAGTTCTCTATGAGAAAATTTAGCTTAGTATTAGAATCATGCTTACCTTTACAAAGTCATCGTATCAATGAATCTTTCCCACAAACGTTCTGTTCTCTCCGTAAAACCCCACCTTACGCCGACTCGCAAACCCGTCGCCACCATCCACAGATCCATACAACCGGTACGTGAAGCGTTAATTGGGTTAGGAATATACCCGGGGGAAAGGAAGTCGCTCATATAGTTTCTGGGCTCACTTTGTAGGCTGTGATCAGGGTCCTGAGTGGAGGAAGAGTGAGTACTTTTCTCTGAGTCCGCCTTTATATCTTAAAGTTCAGTTTTCCTCTTCTGGAGTGTACCGGCCGCATAAGTTCCTTTTTCCTTCGCTGTTCTTAGATCGGCTTTCCTGCAGAAGCGCACCCCTCATCCTCCTCGAATTGAGGTTTACTTTTGTTTGAGCGCGCACAAACCCCAAATCTCCGGCCTTTCGCGGCGGAGGAATAAGCGTCACCACAATGCTTAGCGGTTTTGAAGCGATTGTACAGAGTTTTTCCAGCCGACAACCCCTGCTGGCTACCAGTCAAAGTATCGCCCACCCCTGCCGTGAACAAGTCTTACGCATAAGCCATCAGACGCTAAAAGATAAGCCTATACAGGTCAGATTACATACTAATAAAGGTGGGTGAAGGATGGCGATAGAAGCTGGAAGCGCAGCTGCAGGGTGCGTGAGCAGCTGGTTTGTAGGCTCTTGTGTGCTGCGCTGCCAACTAGTGGCTGGAGCTTTAACAGTTATATACAATAAAACAATAAAACGGATGTTGGCTTATAAATGTTTTTATATTTAGATCAATTTAACTGTTATTTCAATCGATACTAATATACTACTTTTATTTTTTTATTACACCCCTTGTTCGTAAATTATTATTGTGCAATTATATTATAATTTTTTTTTAATTTCATGCTTTAAAGCATCAGAAATATAACTTTTTTTATTTTGTGTAACTTTGCATCATTTTTAAATATTAAACCAGATGTTTTGTCCCGTTATTCACTTCCTGATTTTCCTGGATGGCAACTGTTTGGTAGAAATATTACTTGAGTACCGTTTTTTGGTACTTTGTCCACTTCTGCTAGCAGCATGCTAATGTTAAAATTCTTCCTTTTTCATAATAATAATAAAAATGTAACTTCATTGATCTCACATTGGTATGCGTGTCTTTGCTTTTAACCCCTCCCCTTGGGGAGCAGTGGGCTGCCTTTGTGTGGCACCAGGGGAGCAGTGTGAGGTTAAGGGTCTTGCTCAGGGACCCACAGTGCAGACTGTGAGAATCGAATTGGGTACTTGCATCCTTCTTAGAGCACAAGCGCACTGCTCTAACCACTAGTCCAGGCATTCCCAAAGTGGGTCCTGGAGGGCCGCTGTCCTGCAGGTTTTAGAGGTTTCTCTGCTCCAGCACAGCTGATTTACACCGATAGTTGATGGGAAAATTGAGGCTCTCGCTTAGTCCAGCACCCCAGTCATGCTGGGCAGCGAAACCAAACCCTGTAGATATGTGTAGCCTTGCGCCTGGCCCTTTGGGGCGCGCCGGACGGTGTTACTTATCTTCTGGCTGGGCCAGTGGAAAAGATTCAAATGAGATAATCAGCTTTAAACCCTGAATCTGAAGAAAATGGCTTTGTGGGAATCTTGAAGATTGATTAGTTTTATAGGTGACCTACTCTTGCCCATCCTCGGTGAGACCTCTGGGGAAAACAGCAGAAGTACAACCAATATAGCCTAAAGACATTGCAATGTTTATCACCCATGGCGTAGTTGCTACAGAATGCACGCCACAAATCAGGTGTGTACAGCGAAAGATAATGCAGCTCATGCGTGTTCATTGTGTCACATCTGCTATTTCCGGTTAGAGGGCCACCACTTTTTCACAAACAAGTTTGCACTTGTGCACGTTTCACATCTCATGTTTAAACTGTCTGATTTACAAGTTTGCACTTTGTGTTTAATGTGACAGGAAAAAACAAAATACATGAGTATTTTGAAACACAGTTGAACCACTTTCATTATTGTAAAAACAGATCGAATAGAAACTAATCGATTTAGAACTGTATGAATCGAAATGGAATCGATTCAGGACTTTGGTGAAAATATCCAGCCCTATTCATTATACTGCAGCAAGCCCGAGGATCAAATGCTCACCAGCTGGAGACTTAGGTTGTATAATAATAAATTGTTCTAGTTTCTGTCAGCACCTTGTATTGGTATATTTTGAGCTAAGCCTCACTTGTGGACTTGTTCTTTCCCGGCGCTTTGGGAAGAGGTGGGCTACAGCATTCTGGGCCGGGTAGGTAACCAGTATGTTTGTTAAAGCCCACCGCTTACTCAGCCAGCTAATCTGTTGAGAAAAGCAACCTCTAACAGGCCAGGCCTCTGGGTATCGCACGATGGCCTAATGCAACCGTAAAACACTGGGTGTAGCGGATTGCATCAGATAAATTGCAGTTTTCCGGAACGCATTTAAAATGGCATGCCGCCATTCACGCGTCTCCAACCTCCCGCGAATAAAATGAAATTTTGTTTCGTATGCACTCTGTGCATAAAAATGTATTTAGTTTTATTTTTTGCTTTTCTTTTTCCTTCAGTCCAGTGACTTTGGTGATCCAATTCTAGTAAACGTCTGTTCCAGCAAACATTCACATATATAAATTGCTTATAAACTTCTGCAGCTTTTCAAACAAAATATCTTAACTATTTGACCACTTTACTCAACCTAAAAAAGGAGTTAGAGTCTAATGTTGGGGCTAATAATATGTGTTTCAGGTCTGGCTAACGCCCCTGGAGCCAAGATGGAAGCCGTGAGCCTTCAGTCCAAGTCAGGTCTGGGTCCGTTAGGCACCCGATCCGTGCCGCCAAAATCTCCTGCTGGGTAAGAACATGAAGACAGAGTCCACTCTCTATCCTTCTCACAGGCCTGTGAACTGATCTTCTACGTCTGTTTCATTTTCAGCAATGATAAAAGCTTCAGCCGAGGATTCCTGAACCGAAGTGAATCTATAGAGCGAGCAGGTGAGCGAATGAATCGGAGGGCATCCATTTTACAGACAGGAAGCTTATTTTTCTCTTCTTTTATAACAGTGTGGAAAGTGTTGCGCTGATGTAGTTTCTTTTTTCCCTGTTCCAGCTAAGGAAGTGCCAGGATGTCCAGCAGAACTCGGCCAGCCTCCTGGGCCCCACCGCCCAGGGGCTGGGCCTACCCTGTGAGTCTTTCACTCATCTTTATAATTACCCTGATTATGTGTTTAGGAACGGTTTATTTGGTCGCACAGCTTCTTTAATGGCTGGGTGGAAACTCCGTAAGCTGGCGTAGCGCAGGCTTTGTTGCTCTCTTGCCTCTTGTTATTTTCTGTGGCCTTTTCTTTTTATTTCAGTTTACATAGCCCTGTTTTGAAATTAAGCGACATGGTGGGCAAACATTTTCGAAGCGTGCCTGCTTGGGGATTTTTCTTTTGGTAGCTGGCCCGCTCGGTATTCCAGCATTTATTTGATTTCAAATGGGGCATTTTAAACCTCGTCAGTATGAATGAATTTTAGCAGAGATTTTGGAATGATTTTGATTGTTTTGTATTCTTCTTACTAAATCATAGTCGCCTTCCGAACGGCGAACACACAGCGATAATCTTAGACTATAAAAACAAAAAGATTTTTGGTCCGAGGGTCAAAATTAGGCAATTGACCAGACAATATGGGAAAAATACTTATGAAACTTCCGGTCTTGGCAGTTTCCTAACCTTGACCGGTATGGATAATTGTCAGAGGTGGGAGATGTGGAATCAACAGTCATCTCGCATGCCATGTGTTTGTTCCTGCTAAGCCACTGTAATTCACCTGATATCTGACTGGTATGATTATTTCTCTGCAAACTGATTTATTTTATATGTAATTAAGAAGTTTTTATCAGTGTTTCATGATTTGAGTGTTAAAAACTAACCCTAGTTTATTATGTTTTTTAAGGTCACTTTCAATCTTAGGACTTTAGAAAAGAGGGGAAATACTGTAGGATTTATTACATAAGAAATAAACGTACTCACAGTGAATGGTTCATTTCACAGTTTTAATGCACTTCATCATATATTAAAATGGTGAAATGCACAGTTTCAAATTGTTCCAATCCGCTTGATTCCAGCGAGTAAACATTTTATCAGCATATTTTATTTACTGAACTCCCTTATTATGTTTCAATATAGAAGCTGGTTAGTTGGCTGGCTTTTATTTATTTTTAAGCTTACTGAAGTATTTACAAGATTAACAAAATGTGAAAAGTATTGTTTATTACTCCAGTAGCAAGTATAAATCCTACTGTTTAAAAACAGTACCGCCGAAGTTAAAGAATCAACTTAAGCTTTTTACTCAAGAAAAAGTATAGAGGCACCATTTTTTTAAAACTACTTGGAGCATAAAGTAAACATAATGCTGGAAAAAATGTTAAGGCTTTACAGAAGCTTTACTGCTCCACCCTACTGAAGGAACATTTTCTACATGATATCTACATTTATCTAGATGATAACTTCCTTTAGACTTCATTTTCTTAGTTTGATAACTAATGATAAAAGTGTCAAGTCACATTTAACTTTGCATCATTTTGAAAAACTGTTTATTTTGGTACATGTGGTGGAGCAACAGGTTGGGGCAGCACCGAACCCAACCACAAAGAAATTAATTGTCTGGATGAAACTAATTATTTTTAACGTTTTTATTTATTTATTTTGAACAAGCGAGCTGCGAAATTGCGATAATTCTAAAACTAACTTGAGGAGTTATTTTTAAGAAAGTAAAGTAAAGTAAAAATTACCCCATTAAAAAGTATAGATGGCAAAAATTTCTCCTTAAAACTGGTAGCAAAGTATTTGTGGCTTTTCTAGGCTTGACGCCTCTGCATTATATCATTTGCAATTATTTATTTAATTTTGTTTACATTAGTAACACGCCGCATATACAGTACTCCTCATTTTAATATTCACATTTTAACAATGGAGGCAAATGTATTTATTTTTGTTGTGATATATTTGTAACATTCATAAAAGAACGTTGTTTTGCAGCAAAACTGTTAGAATTCACCTAAAGATCCACGCTAGCACTAGTTTGCACGTTGCTATGGTGATGCCTGTAACCAGAGTGATGTGGTGAGTGATTTATCTAGCTCAGGGTTCCTAGGCTGATTTTATGCGCTACCGAAACTAGGCGTCTCGCGTGGGTATCTAAGTGCTTACGGATGGCTCCACTAGGGATGGGGATTTGAACCCGGTTCTGTCATTTTCCAAAGTAGTTCGAGTCCCCAAACACGTAAATCGCATCCATAAAACTCTAAGTCATTTTTATTCGAAATTCAATCGTAATTTCGAATCACCCGCGGCTTTTTATCTACTCAATGTTTTGGAACCGTGCCGGCGGAGCCGTCGTAGAGATGAAAGCCCCGCCTACATACCGCTCGCCGATCAAAGACAAAGAAACAGAATATGTAAAAATGCCGCACAACAAACTGAGTGAGTAAACTTATGTTTTCACAAAACTCACCGCCATGTGGCCCTTGACTGCAAGTATTGTGCGCGCAAACAGGTACAATGCACCTGATCGATTGAACTTAAGCAGCTGATTTATGACTTTCTCCGCCGCCGCGACTGCAGTCGGGCGTCCGTCCAGTGAACATCCAGTCATACCGCCCCTGGCACTGGCTGACCCCCACTCTACTGCCCACCTCTCCGGTCAAATTGTAGCTGACGCAGACCAGGATGGCAATTCACTTTCCATGCCCGAGGTAAAAGGAGTACAGATACAGCGATGTTAAAATACTCGTTAAAGTGGAAGAAACTGATTAAACTTCGCATAAGTATGAGTAATACAGTTACAGGCTTGTAAATTTGCTTAAAGTAGTAAAAGTAAAAGTAGAAGCCACTTTTTCATGCTGCAGTTACCTACATTTTAAATGGATGTCTGCCAATAGGACTAGATCTCGTTGTGTTCATTTCATCATCTTGCGTGGAGTCCATACTACTATGCTAACACCACGCCACCAGAGCTGCAATGATTTTGCGTAATGAATACCGCCCAGTCTGTTCCATTCATCTTGTAGTGGTCCGTCAAATGCGTGATTCCATCTTAATTAGATTGAATTTCCTATTGATGGCTGTGAAAAATAATAACGGTAACTCGCTTGATGACTCAAAATTAAGTAACGAGCCAATTGCGGCCCCGCCACCGAGTAGAAAATACAGATATTTGTGTAAAATGTAGGAGTAGAAGTAAAAATGGGTCATAAAAATAAGTAGTAACCAGTAAAAATATCAGAAAAATCCTAGCAGGTACTTCCCATCTGACCAGCGAACAGGAGGCAAACTGTTTTGTTTTATGACGCAGTTGCAGGAAAACAGCTTTCGTGAAGTTTGACCCCCTAGAAGGCGAGAAGCGTACATGAGAACGCTGGGATCCTTTACCACCTGGATCTCAGCTCTTTAAGCCCTTTCATGTCCTCCGTGGAGTAGGACTAAACTTCATTACTTCCTGCATGCATACCGACGTTATCTGAACCCACGAAGCGTGTAGCACAGACTGGCGCTTCAATCATTGAGAGAGCATTAATCAAAAATATCTGCGTCAAACTCACTCGCGACACACTGGCGCTATAAGCATAAGCCTAAGCGCAAGCAGATTGCATGCTCACTGATCCACCGGCATAAAAGGAAAAACACCACAGGTGTAATCTCTGTCCTTTTAAAAAGAAACTGAAGGTCCCGTGGGGTGGGTTTGTGATTTTTTCAATGTTTGTGTTCCTCTGTGTGTCCAGAAGCAGAGACCGAAGCGGGTGAAGCCAGCCAAGTACAACTGCAAGTGAGCCTGTTAACACCCCAGACAGTAGCACTGGCTGACTGCCTGAGGGGGATGTGATCGTGGTGGATGGAGAGGAGGACCAGGAGTGGTGGGTTAGTATCGTTCAAACTGAAGCGGTCCATGTAACTCACACTGACTCCTGTTTGAAACCCTATTATCAGAAAGCTGACCTCGTTCTAGCTGAACAGAACCCAACAGCTCGGTCCTGCTGCTTCCTCTGCGGAGCGGCGGCCAGCTGCAGCTTGTTTTCCTCTGTGCCATCCCTGCACATATGACCGTATTTAGTCAGTCTCCCTTTCTGTCCCTGCATGAAGCCCAGCTCTCCTGAGGTTCCCTACTTTGCCTCTGCTCCCTTCTATCCTCTAATCAGCATGTTTGTTTCAGACATACTGCGGCTCCTCTCTTCAGACCGGCAGGTTTTTGTAATTAGAAAATAAGGGAATCTGATTTAGCTGGATGTTTCTGTAAAGGCAGACCTTGTTCACTTGATTTGTTGCTTTAATTTGTAAACATTATGGAATCAGAACATGTCCCAGTTTGTTTTTATTTTCAGGTCTAGCCGCTGTTTAAAATGACTTGCATGGACATAATAAGTACTTCCTTCTTTCTCAGCCCAGGTAATATAAAAAAAAGAATCTCCTTTTGAATCCAGTAGTGGAGTGAGTCTGTTGTGATGTAGGTGTTATTAGAGATTTAATTAGATTTCTGTTCATTAAACTGCTGACATCTCGGACTGATGGATTATTTCTTAGCATCCAAAGGTTTTAAAACCCTTTGAACTTTCCCACATTAGAAACACAATTTCTGTTAAATTTTTGCAAGAAAAACGCCAAAGATTTTCAGATCCTGATTTAGACCAGGCCACATTGACACATAGGCACTTTGATCTAAACCTGTCCGTGGTTGCTATGGTTACCGGCCTACAGGAGTTTATCCTTCTAGGCTTTTCCATCCTTCTTCGTTCCTCCTTCATCCCCCTGTAGAACCGTTTCTCCACAGCATGATGCCGCCTCCACCATGTTTAAAGGAAAATTCCGGTTTTTAACACTTTTAGCCCATTTTCTGTAGTGTCCAGGATGATATCAAATGATCGACACCAAAATTTTGACGATTGGTCCTGTCTCTGCTATTTGGCTCATGCAGAATCACCCCCTGGCTGCTTTAGAATGGCTTGCATAGAGCATGTCCGATAATGTCCTTAAAACAACCTTAAACGTTCTTTTTTTAAAATATGCTACTCACCGGGTCGTCAGCGCTGTTCAATGACGTTCCAAAAAAAGTTTCGTGAAGAAAAACCGTTCCTGTCTTGTTTTATTTAGCATTTTGTAAATCCCAGAACTATTTTTTCCGATACATCACAACCGCTTATAAACTTCTGCTTCCGGTTCGAATCTGAAGCGTTGCACACTCCAGACCACTAGTTGGCGACGGTATCCTCTACCGTCAAACTCAAAGTCCAATATGTCCTCCTCAAGAATCCACCTTTCGTATTCCATTTTCAGAGTTTTTTAAAGTGTTTAACAGAGACGTTAGCACCTCGACGTCGGAGTACACAGAGTGAAGCGAAAAGACTACAACTGTGTAAACAGGCCCCATTTCCGTTTCCGGTGGCGGAGGGATATTGACTATTCCAACAGAACTCAATGGGATTTACAAAATGCTAAATAAAACACTACAGGAACGGTTTTTCTTCACGAAACTTTTTTTGGAACGTCATTGAACAGCGCTGACGACCCGGTGAGTAGCATATTTTAGAAAAAGAACGCTTAAGGTTGTTTTAAGGACATTATCGACATGCTCTATGGAAGCCATTCTAAAGCAGCCAGGGGTGGATTCTAAATGAGCCAAAAAGCAGAGACAGACCAATTGTCAAAATTTTGGTGTCGATTATTCGATTTCATCCTGGACACTACAGAAAATGGGCTAAAAGTGTTAAAAACCGAATTTTCCTTTAATGTATGTGCGTTTATAGGGGCGTCTTCTAAAGATATGTTGGTGCTTAGGCGGGCCTCATGATGGCGGTTTGAAAAAGATCAGATGGTGAACTGTGGATCCCACCATGAGCCTTTTGGCTGCTCCTCAGATGGACGCTCTCCTCTTCCAGCCTCCCAGCTCAGCTGGAAATCCACCGACGATTATCTTCTCAATCATTGTCATCATGAACAAAGTTCTGCCATCATAGGAATAATTATCAATCATAATAATAAAATAAAATAAATTATGTTTGAAAGAACAAATAAACAATACTCTAAAGCTAGCTGAGCTTTGAGCAAACCTGAACGTCCTCCCTGAGCTGTTTGCTGGGCTTCCATGGTCTTCATGATGCTGGATGTTCTCAAAAATAAGAACCTCTGAGGCAAAAAGTAGAAGAGCTGCAGGTGAAGCCATAATAAATCAAACTACTGATCGACGGATGCTCTTTGTTTTTTATGTTCTTACAGAAATCTAACCTATAGAACCAATTTTCTTAGACAGTATTACTTTTTTTTCTCATTTACATGATAAAAATGACAGAAAGATTTTACACAAGAGTACATTTAACCCTTTAAAGCCCGATCCAAGAATAAAACAAAACAGAAAATAACTTTTTTTTGGTTTAAAGTCCTTATTTGAAAAAACAGAACATTTTTGATCTTAATAATTTATTACTATGCGATAAGTCAAGATAATTTTTTGTGTAGTCTTCTGCCCTCTGTTGATTTAGATGTAAATCATTCCTTAAAATGTTTTTTTTTCTGCCACCAACTATATTTTCAATCTTCCCTGTGTGACATCATGCTGCTGTAAATGGAAAGTTATCTATTTTTATTTATTTCACATCTTTACTAAAACATGCGTACTTTACCATGTTATGTTATGTGTTGGTCTAGTCCCTATGTTTTATACAATTTCATGCTTTTTTGGGGGGGGTTTTTTTGTTTAATGTTCAGTCCCCTTTTTTTGTTTTTTTTTTTTTAGTTGAGCAGCTTTTTTCTCTTTTGTGTTCTTTTTATTTTTTTGTCCATTTTTTAGTTTTTCTTCTCAGTAGTTCCTTTTTTAGGGTTTATTGGTTTGTTTTTTGTATTTTGGTTTGCATTAGTCTACTAATTGTTTTTTGGTTTAGTCCCTTTTCTTTCTCCCCCTCTGACCTCTGCTTTGTCTGTAACGTTCCTTCCGTCTTTCTTCTGCACAGCTGGGCCACATCGAAGGAGATCCGATGAGACGAGGCGCCTTCCCCGTCACATTCGTTCACTTCATCACCGTCCCTGACGAAGCACTGCGGTTCTCTGAAAGAGGCGTCGCTGAGATTCTTCTCGCTCACTGCTGCACACTGCAGCAGTGCTGCCTTCCACAGAGGACCCATGGGGGGGGGTGTTCAGCTCCTAAAACTAAAGAAAACAACGATTTGGCACTAAATCGACTGCTCGTCGTAAACCGTGTTCCAACATAATGAAGGTCACATAAACAGTGTTTGTTTCATCTGTTTTAACAAACCTCCAGCTCTAAATGTGAACTTAGAAAATATGCTTACATTCCACGTATGTGCATGAGCTCTGTTCTGTAGATACAGTTTTTGTAGATGTTTAGGGTTCCTCCTGAGTGGAGGAGGTGCTAACGGTGCTAAATGAACCTCAGAGGAGCAGAAGCCTCCATCCCATCGCAGCAGGAGGACCGAACCTTTAATCTGATGTTTGGGATGAATTTATGCTGCTCCTTCTTCTCTAAACACTTTTCCAGAACTCAGTGGTTTTAGTTTAGTGTAGGGAGTCTAGTAGACATTGGGCTGGTCGCACTGAAACTTATCAGAACCATTGAACCAGAAAACAGAAAAGCAATAATTAAACCAACTGCTGTGAAGTTGATTATTAGGCTCCTCATCACGCCATCTGATCAATATCTTTATTTTCCTTTATACAGAAACAGCAGCATGTCGTTTTAATCTAAACTAGATTCTTTTTTTCCTCAGAGTAAAGGATAAACAAATTGAAGCCATCTTTAAATTAAAAAAACAAACTTTAATCAAATTCCATCTTTACTTTGGATTTGGCCCATTTCACTTTTCTTCCTAACCAAATTAGTTCCAATTTCTTAATAATTTTTTTTTTTTTTGAATAAGGAAAAGTTTTTTTCTTTAATCTTATAACTGAGTTTTAAAGTTTAGAGCAATCAGGCTGAGTCTGCTTTATTTTAGCTTCTGATTGACAGATAATCGACCGAAGGAAGGATTTCTTTAAATAAACAGAACCTCCTGTTAGTCTCATACCAGCAATGTTAGCTAGTCACAGTGTTTAACGCTCTGCTAAATGTAAGTTAGGGCAGTAATAGGAAAATCATTCTGGTTAAACAACGCTTCCTTTAATCTGTGCTCATGCTGCCCGCTGGTTAAACGGCGCCCTGGGAGGAGAGCCGTACTGCTATCCCCCACTGTTAGCTGGTTTTCGTCGACATTTTTATCACCCTTAGCGACGCCATTTTAAATTAACATCGGGCTGTTTGTGTTTTTCACTACTAGAACGGTCAAGTAGCCTTCTCCAAGCCAGCTGAGCAGCAGTAGGCAGCAATAGGTGGGGGAGGGACCAAGCTAAACTACTTCCTGCTTCACACAGATGGTGCTTCTCATTTAAAGGACTTAAAACTGTAGAATTGTGATTGAAAATCTGAGCCGTTTTGAACATTAACCCAGCCCATCATCCATCCACGCCTGTTGCTAGGCAACGCTCCGTCTTCAGGTCTGACTCTCAGTCAAGCTGCTCGTTACGATCTCAGCGAGTTTCTGATGTTTGCATCTGTGCTGAGGCGACATCTGCACAGAATAAGCTGCAAGTGAAAAGAATTTAGAGATTTAGAGAAAATGTGAAGAAAGTTGCAGTAACTGCCGCGTTTGGGAAGCTGAGAGGTAGAACGACGCTTTTAATAATCCAGCTTAATTAACTTCATTGCAGTTGCAGAGAATCTGTGTTCATATTGAGGTGAAATGGGAGCATTTCATGGATTTGTTGAAGACAAGAAGAGAAGCTGCCTCTTGTGTAAAACTCACTGGAAACAGGATGTAGTCGCCTATTTATGTAAATACATATGGAGTTTTTGTTTGTATTTAAAAAGGTCAGAGCACGAAATGTGATTAAAGTGAACTGAGGTGATGAGCAGCTGGAAATGCAGACGCTCATGAACCTGACTCCTGAAGTGTGGAAGGGAAAGAGAAAATACAACTGGAAGAAAAATAAATTATGAGATGATGTCTCTGTGGTTTTTCTCTCACTGTTCGGTTTTCAAAGAACTAACTTACAGGGTAAGAAGTGGATTTTATCAGCTGTATAAGCAGGCAAAAAAGGAAAAGGTTTTAAATAATGCAAGGGCTCCCTCTACTGGTGAGTATTCAAACATTCACATTTCACTATCGGAGGGGAAAAGAACAGGAACATTTAAGCACAAAATTCTGAACTGAGCTAAAAGGCTGAGCATTGAACCCCCAATAGATGCCCCCAAAATGCTTTGCTAAAGTATTCACACCCCTAGAAGGCTGGTGTATCACAAATTTGCACATATTTAAAGCTTAAAATATTTATGGCCCTTTTAGACTTCGTCTAAATATGATCTTTGAAAAAATAGAAATACTAACTAATGCTGGTTGGCATTTCCTCCTTTGACTAAAGTATGTTTAACTTCAAAGAAAATGACTAAATTGAACAGAAATATATTTTTTTTAAGTGGAGAAAAATTGAACAGATATGTCTAAAAATTTCAGCAACCCTGTAAAAATTTATTTAGCTTTTATGTTTTTTTCTTTTCTTGATTTATATCTTTTTTCAATGTTTGCAGCTCTAAACAAGTTTTATTAGCTGGTCTGAATATAAAAAAGGCTTTTTGGATTGAAAACAATGTTGCAGTATCTTGTTAGACCATCGGAAAGTGTTGAGTTACTATATAGTTGAGGCAACGCTTTCTTAAAGACGGTTTAAGACATCAAAAAAAATGTGTTGTGTACCTTTAGTTGGGCTCAGACACCCCTAAACAATGCTGTAAGATTGCTTTTTTGTTTTTTGAGAAATAACCCAGAGTGGAAGTTTTCTATGATTGGATCACAGCATATTTAAGTCTAAGAACGGCCTAGTCAAAGTAAGAATCTAAAGTACACTGCATAAAATAGAAATTCTAGTCATTTTTCCTTAAAATAAGTGCATTTTTTTCTAGAATTGAGGTGAGTGAGACACTTTGCCAATGAAGACAAGACAATTTACATTTAAAATAAGAAAAAAAACAATTATATAGTCTTATTTTAAGTGCATCTTATCTAATTCTCTTATTTTAAGAGTAAGAATGCTCATTCCATTGATATCCTCTTAGTTACCAACTCAAATTAAGGGTAAATACACTTATCTTACGACATTTTTACTTATTTCTAATTTGTTTTTGCAGTGATTAATCAATCAATGGAAATGTAGGGTTGATGCTGACAGACACCCTCCATCCATCTGAGTGAGCTGCAGCTGTTTTTCTAAAGACGAAGGCGTTCTGATGTTCTGCTACAGATGGATTGTTTTGCTTAACATTTTTTTTTTTTTTATTAAATTCTTTTTTTGGTTAACTTTTAATTTTCCGATATTTCTAATTCGTTTGTGTTTAATACCTTTTGTTGTTGGAGGTTTTGTGCTTTTTTTCCCCATCAGTATAATTTGTTTTTTTTTGTTAGGTTATTTTATTGCTCAGTGATTATTTCTATTTTTGGTTTATAGTGCTTTTGTCTTTTGGGGTCTATAACTCTTTTCCACCTTGTTAGGTGTTTTTGTTTTGCTTTAGCGTGTTTCCTTAAGCGGCTTCTGCATCATGATTACAGATACTTCAATAATAAGTCAAAACATAGAGCATCACATCAAATGATTTATTGTTTTTCTCACATTTGGAACAGAAGCAAAGAGGATTCCGGTTTATTGTACAACATGAGGTTTGAAACCGTAAACATCAATCAAAACCAGTCAGAATATTTCCACATATAATCACTGCAACAAAACAAAAACTAAAGATTTGGTACCAAAAAGTTTCCCTACATAACGGCTGAATTAAAAACAGAGCAAAGTGACTTCTGTACCAATACTGTCGTGATCTCAGTAAAACACGTCGTAGTACCGTTTGGTGCCGGCGCCCATTAATGCCTACCGTTAGTTAAAGACGTACAGATGGGCTGGAGCTTTTTGTACCTTTTAGTAAATTCATTTAAATTAAACAATAGGGTTAATTCATCTTTTAGAAATGCTACAATCTGCCTGCTTCCAATTCTTTTTGGTGTTTGTTTTGAAATTAAAAGATAAAATAAATACATTTAATGGGAAATAAAAAGAAAAACCTCACAGTAGCTCCGCCTTCGGAGGCGATGCGCTGCCTACTGATTGGTTAGAACACTGATTGGTGATGCACCAGGCTGGACGCCGTGGATCTTCCTCTAATGCATCAGAGGGGGAAGGCGAGGCGGCACGGACTCAGGGTTTGTTTGATGACAGGGCGCAGTCGAATGACGCCGACAGGACCTTGCAGATGGACTGGGCCTGCTCCTGTTCAGACAGACGGAGGCGGGTCAGGTGGCTGAACATCAGTCGGTGTGTCTGATTGGTGGACACCTACCGAGCTGCTGCACTGGTACACCCAGATGCTGCACTCCTCTTGTTTGGTGTCGGTGGTTTTCAGAGCCAGCAGGTTCTTCCCCGCCCCCAGGCCGTCGTCGTAACACAGCATGCGTACGATCAGGTAGAGAGGGTGTCGATGCAGGACGTCCTGTCCAGACGGGACAACCAATCAGATTAAAACTCCCCTTCAGTCTGCGTCAATGCGTGTAGAAGTGGTCTACTCACACTCTGGTCCACTGAGGCCACTTTGACCCCGTACTTGGACACTCCCAGGACCATCTCCTCGTCTCCAGGAACAAAGGGCAGTTTTCCATCTTGCTGTACAAGAAATGCAGCAAAGGTTTAAAACAAAAGGGATAAAAAATAATCCTTATTATATTGATCTTTACACACATTTTGAATATTTGTTTTGCTTAAAGCAGATTATCATTCTTACTTTAGATTTAATTTGATTCCATTAGAGCATGAAATTTTTTTGAGTTTTTTACAGCACTAGTGGCTCATTTTTTCACACATGTAGACTGACTCTCTAAGGAGGTTTGAGAGAGGGGGAGCTACATGTCGGCAAAGGACCACAGGTCGGATTCGAACCCGGGTCGGACGAGTGGAGGACTGAGGACTGGGTAAATGCGTTGTGCGCGCTAACCGCTGCGCCACCTGCACGCCTCCATCAGAGCTTTTAATGTTCTGTAAATCATCTCTATTCTGTGTGAGTCTGAGAGCAGCTACAGTTTTATAATTCAAAGGAGACTTTAAGTCTGGGGGAACATTAGTTTTTCATCACCTAATGTAAGTTAGTCAATGAAAAACTAAAGTTTGGAAACTTCCCAATTTATTGGTTTGAAACCGAAGGACGCAAAAAGTTAAAGGTTAGAACAAGCTGTTGGAATTCCTGTTAAACAGGTTGTCTGTTTCTCTTTGGTATCTAAGATGTTTGAGGAAACTAAAGGGTTCAAATCTGACAAGTTTATTTTAGTTTAAAAAAAAAAAAACAACAATAGGGCATATTTTGCTAGCCTGACGTAGTCCGACTCAATTCTAGTTAGAATGAGTCTGATGCTGCTCCATAGAGCTGTGATTATGGGGCGTGTTTCAAACAAACCAGGAAAAAAAATGCCTCTGCACTCAATTGGATAGACCTACAACCAATAAGAGCAACGGAGTGCGTGACGTATGTTAAGCGACGCATAGTCGTTGTCAACAAAATTCAAAGCGTGCAGTTGCACACCTAGAATAAGAGGATGAGCCTTGATCGCGTTTCTCTGTTCCTCTTTTAAAATTAATTTGCTGTCGATATCTTCTAGAACAGACCTAATAGCAGAATCTACTCACCTCAACTCTCCAGCGGCAGCCATTGTTGTTGTCGCCCAAGCGCGCTTTGGTCACGTGGTTGATTACGTTACTGTTGATCATCTGTCCATCATCGTATAAAGCCCGCCCTGACAATTTGATTGGCCCGCCATATATTGTGCTAGCATACTCGCGCTACTGTTGAGCAATGCCAGACCGAACTTCCCAACCTCAAACGTTGTGGGCGGGACTAAGTTCGGAATGGCACCCAGGCTAATATTTTGCAGGTAGAAATATAAAAATGGTTTTTATTTCTGTAGGAAACTTATTCCAAAAAATTTTAATAAACAATACATTTGACTTTGTTTCCAAGTTTGAAGACGTTTCTCTTCCCATCCAGGAAGCTTTTTCAATTCTAAATGTCAGAAATAGAGTTGAGTTCCAGGTTTTATAGAGTGGACCAAAAACAAAGCCTTGTTTTTGTCTAGAAAACATGCAAATAGAAATGGACCAAAGGGTCCGCCCCTTTGGAATGGGGGTCGTTTGGCTTCTATGTTAGCCTGCAATGCTCCATACCTGTCTATGTCTCTGAAAGGGGGGTCATTAAAGGGAATAGTTGGCCTGGCTGAACAGGCGAGGTCTTCTCTTCCCCTGTAAAGGGGTTGGGGGTGCGATGATAGCGGGAAGGGATCAACTCTGCATTTTGAAATCTGCAGCTGAAATCTGAGCTTTTCTTAACTTAGATGCTTTCTTCATGCCGCTCTTAAAGGAATAGTACACCCAAAACATGATTAGCGCTTCATTTTCTACTCACCCCCATGCTGAACAACACTCTGGAGTACTT
>JAGKQL010000009.1:37402441-37414036 GCA_018398635.1 Cyprinodon brontotheroides
GCATTATCCGCGAGAGCAGACGCTGAAATTCCCGCGACTGCCTGGTTTTGTCTGCCGCAGCTCGTGAGACTCTGAACGCGCTTTAGGAAATCCTATACTACTGTTTATGCTCAAAACATTCTAAATGACTTCGCTTCGAGTAAATTATGGTACCCACTCACAGACACTTGGAATACATTGACTCCAGCAGTATGGAGGAATATTGACACGCTTTTTGTGGACTTTATGGACCTTTCACTGGCCATAGACCTCCATTATTTGAATGTCAGCAGATGGCAAAGAAGCCTCCCAGATTCCAGATGCATTTGAGATATCAAAAAAGTACTCCAGAGTGTTGTTCAGCATGGGGGTGAGTAGAAAATGAAGGCTAATCATGTTTTTGGGTGTACTATTCCTTTAATCACCTGTCTTCTTTGTAGGAAACTTGCTTCAGATTAATGGAAGTTATTAATTTTGACCATAATATGCTAACATAGGAATCTCTAAACAGCCAACATCTGCTTTAGCAATCATAACTAGTAGCTGTGCCTTCTTGTAGAGACTCCAAATTATATATATTTCAGCCTGTAAAATAAATACTTTTTTTGTAAAATTACAATTACACAAATTGTATTTGATTAAAAATAAATTTTTTTATTAAATAACATTTAGATTTGTTTAAAATAAAAATTGTTTTTTTTTACGAATCAATATTTTAATTGTTTAATTGGTGCATTTTACAGTTTATTGGTAGATTTAAAGCTGTAGTGAAGGATGTGGTTTTTCCGGGTTGATCATCTCAATAAGTGGTCCTCCCAACTGTCAATCATTCTGGTGATGTGTTTACGTTAAGGCCGTCCTACGTGCTCTTTTCACTTACCGGTGGTGAGACATAGAGGAAAAATTGCGAATCTTCTTTTGGAAACTAAGCGTGTATGAGCGACGCAAACAGAAACTTTTAATCGCACACATTTAATAGGCGTTCCCTCTCGGGAGTGGGTACAGGTGTTAAATCATGTAATAGATCAATAAATAAACATCTCTTTATATGATGGTGCATTTTAACATTTCATATTAGATTCTGTACGCTACATTTATCTCCAGGAACAACGTCACAATAATTATAATTTGGGAACCCCAGGTCCAAATCTCACGTCATAAATAATTTAAAAATGATGCTGTGAGGTTCTGAGGATCCATTTGTTCAGCAGCGCCTGTCGTCTAACCTGAGCAGCATCGATGTAGCTGATGAGCTCCAGCGGTTCCTGGAGGGTTCTGCTCATCTCAAACTGCAGGTTCTGGATGGATCCAACATATTTCACACGGAACTCTGCGCATGTTTCAGACGTGTTGTTTCCTACAGGGAATCACACCTTCGGTCAGACTGCGCCCAGGTTCGGTGCGTTTTGACCCCCCACCCCCCTGACCTGAACTCTTGTTGGAGTCGGTATCGAGGCTGGCGACGGTGCTGGATCTGGACAGGCCTCCCAAACTGGAGTCAACAGACTGTGAAGGAGGAGAAGCTGGATTAGAACAGTGGGGGGGATTATAGCTGGTTGGAGTGCGGGTGGTGGGGAGGGGTCTCAGTGCCTTGCTCTTGGTGCTGATCTCACTGCTCTGTGAGCTGCTGCTGCTGTGTCGTTTCTTGACTTTCCGAAACATCCTTCACCATGACGACCGCATCCGGAGCCTCAGGCCCGCTGACCTGGATCAGATTAAATGGCAGATTAGGGGGGCAAAATTCAGACTGAGGCGACAAAAAAGTTGGTTTGAGAAGATTGATAATAATGCTTTCTGAAATATGGAGAGCAATGTGTTCCTGTATTATATAAGCAAAAAATGTTTCAAAAATTTAACTATTCAGCCATTTTTAAGTGATATTTTTTGTTTTTATTTTCTAAATTTCCAATGGGCTGCTCAGGTTCACTCTGGGTTTGATTCCCGGCTCCGGGTCTTTCTGCATATTGTTTCCCTGAGCATGCGTGGGTTCTCTCCGGTACTCTGGCTTCCTCCCACAGTCCAAAAAACATGACTGCTAGGTTAATTAGCTTCTCTAAATTCTCCTTAGGTGTGAGAGTGTGAATGGTTCAGCGTGTCTCTGTGTTTCCCTGCGATGGACTGGAGACCTGTCCAGGGTGGAACCCGCCTCTCGCCCACTGACAGCTGGAGATAGGGACCAGCACCCCTCGCCACAGCTGGGATAACAGTTTCCAAATTTTATTAATTTTCCATTCAGAAATATAAATGTAAATCCCTTTATTGTTTCACAAATGAGGAAATTCACTCTCTGCATTTAACCCATCCCCTTTGGGAAGCAGTGGGCTGCCATTGTGTGGTGCCCAGGGAGCAGTGACTGATCAGTAGCTTAGCAGTGAAATGAACATTTCCATTCTGTAAAGTGCAGCAGTGATTAAAATATAAACAATGTGGTAGAAAAAAAACATGGTGCCAAACATATTGATCAGGAATTTCAGAGAATTTCAAGACAAATGTATACGGTGCAAATATGTTTGGGATGTTCTTATCGGTGTGATGCAGAGTGTGACTTGATTATTTAAAAAATATATATATATATATATATATATATATATATATATATATATATATTTCCTTTTTTTTTCTGTTTAAGGCTAAAAACTAGTGATGTTACGCAGATGAGCCGCAGGGCCCCTGGCAAGGTGTGCGAGTACTGGAGGGGGCGCACGCAGGCTTATATCGAGGCTTGCTTCATTTGGGGGAGGAGCCAAAATACATAAAATCTGAAACCTCGCTACCCCGCCGTACCATCATGATGCTTCAGGAAGTGGTTCAGCCCTTCGGCCTGGAGCTTCAGCAGGCATTTAAACAGCTCCCTGTAGTATTCAGCTCTCTCAAGATAAGCGGGAGCTTCGTAAATAAGTTCCTGTCAGTTGATAGAAGTTTGGATAGATTTTAAGAATAGATTGGAGAACCAATCTAGTTGGTTAAAACTAAATTGGAGATTAAACAATGCAATGATCAAAACTTAGCAAACCGCTGGTGATCGCCATCCACGCCAGACTGGAGAGTTGGCGACAGGCAGCCCGGGCTACAGGCGGCACACACGCCTACCCCTTCTAGAAGAGAGAGCCAGATCAGCTGTGGCAGCAACCCCACATCTGCGCATGTGAGGAACCAGTGCAGTTCAGCTTGGCAGCTGAAACAGAACGCACGCCGCGCCATTTACATGCCACCAGCTTCACTTTGTTTGCGAAAGAGATAAATATAACAAATATAACGGCGGATGTCTGGGGGACAGTGATTGGCCTACATGTTATGAATGCTGGCGTACCATAAAGAATAAATGATGAACAGTTTAGTTAGTGCCTTCAAGTCGTTGCCCATAGGAAGACGCTACTGGATATAACGGAATATCTTCAGAACGGCTCCAAATGACACAAAACTCATATGGGTGAGTAGAGCATGATGGAATAACGTAAAATCAAGGGTCCAATGTAAAAAAAAAACAAAAAAAAAAAACGACATTCCCCTTTAAATGGGAAAAAATATTGCTAAATGTAGTTATGCAACCCACCAGTAGGTGGTGACATGTTCACGAGGCATAAGCTTCATGAACTGCGGGGATCGTTGAAGCAATAAGCCCAAACCGTTAACTGGAGCGGTTCCCAGCAGAGTGTGAAGCGGCCGGGATGAGGATCAGTGCCTCCAAATCCCAGACCATGGATGGAAGATGAAGATGGAGCGGGAGATCGATAGGTGGAATGGTGCAGCGTCTGCTGTGAAGCGTGCACTGTACTGGTCTGTGGTGGTTCAGAGACCAGTACAAAAAGCAAAGCTCTCGATTTACTGGTCGATCTACGTTCCTACCCTCATCTATGGTCAGGAGCTTTGGGTCATGACCGAAAGAATGAGATCCCGGATCCAAACGGCTGAAAAGAGTTTTCTCCATAGTGTGTCTCTGGGCTCCCCTTAGAGATAGGGAGTGAGCCAGTCATCAGGGGAGTAATTCCAGAGTAGAGCCGCTGCTCAACATCGCAGAAGAGCCAGTTGAGGTGTGGCTCAGGCATTCCTAGGATGCCTCCTGGACGCCCCCCTGGTGAGGTGTTCCAGGCACGCCCCTCTAGAGGAGGAGGCCCAGGGGAGACCCAGGACACCCCCATGACCGGACCCCCGGATAAGAGGAAGTCGAAGGAAGCGAAGGTGAAGGAAGGAAGGAAGGAAGGAATGAAGGAAGGAAGGGAATAGGAAGGAAGGAAGGAAGAGGATGGATGGGAGGGAGTTGGGGTAAGGGTAAGGATGGATGGATTTGGAAGAAAGTGAGTGGAGTTAGAATGCGATGGATGGATGGATGGATGGATGGATGGATGGATGGATGGATGGATGGAGCTGGGCTGGGAAGGATGGGAAGGAAGGAAGGAAGGAAGGAAGGAAGGTTTAAATGCCTCATGAGGCTCCATCTCACCATCTCACTACTAAAAGCTGAGGACACCAACCCCACACATTCAGATCAAAGTCTATTCATGGCCTAGTCAAAGTTCAGGCCTAAAGCCACAGACTTTCTGTGGGTCGTCTTTTGGGTCGTTTCTCTGAGTAAATCCTGGAGACAAGTTGGTATCTGGATGTTCATCTAAGAACCATAAAATAGATCAATATTTCCTTCTTCTCCCTCAGTCTGCAGCTCTGACGGTTTTAACAGAAGCCTGGAATCTGATATTATCTAAACACCTGAATGCAACATGTGTCACCAGCAGAGGAACATCAATATTAACCAGAAGACTGAGAGCGACCTGGACCAGGACCAGGACCAGAACCAGAACCAGAGCCGCGGCTCTCTGCTGTAACACGGAAACTGATCCCACAGAAACACCTTCCTGTTTCTGACTTCCTCACAGCAACAGAGACAAACAGATCATTTCACCTGGACCGGGTCAGAACCGCCTCACCTGTCCGAACCGCCAAACTTTAAAAGTTTGCTTTGCAGAGTTTCCTTCTTCTTGTTTCTCCGGTTTCTCTTTGAGCCGACACCCAACGCGCCTTAAAGGGGCCGCAGCCGACCACAAGGTTAAAAAAAATAAAGAAAAATACAAAAACATTAAAATGATTACAGTCTCACCCAGCACGTTATTTATGCACCAAAATAATCATTTTTAACCAGCTTAACTTAATTTACTAATAAAAAATACGAAAACAATATTTATCCGGAACGTTTATGCAACAGTTGCTGTTTCCACACGGACCATCCGCCACCGTCTCCTTCATACAGACAGTAGAATGAACGATTTTATTTTTATAATTCCACATATTTAACCTGCTAAATTAAATATTATGGCTACGAAACGAAAAGTAGACCTGATAGTTCCGGCTGAGGAGAGTGACCAGCTCCTCATCCGTCCTCTGTAAGATTATATTTATTTATTTATGCATTTATTTTTAACCAGCTTCCCTCAGAAACCAAAACGCACATAATATATATATCTTTTTTTGTTATTTAATTTTGTATTTCTGTTGCAGTGGAGCTGGTCAGGAGGTCGGGAGGTCCTGTATCATCCTGGAGTTCAAAGGGAGGAAAATAATGGTAAATATTATTAAGATTAGAGGAGCTGCAGGTTCATTCAGAAAATTTTTTTAAATAAAATAATTATTTTCAAATGCAATATTTACACTGATTCATGATAACTTATTAATGATTTATTTATTTGTTACTATAGCCCTTTAACAAAGACGAAGCGTTTTAAAATAAAATAATAATAATAAAATAAAAAATAGATTTAAAAAATAGATTAAAAATGTAAAAATATATATATATATCTTACATTTCTGAAATAAAATGACTTCCCGTAGAAAGTGTCTCAGGTTTGTATTTAAAAAGGGCCACCATGAGGAGCGTTTGAAACAGACAGAGTTTAAAATCTAATTATAACGGAACAGGCAGAAGGGGAGGTCATTTTTACATCTCTTTAAATGTTTATTTTCCCGTTTCGTTTCAAATGCATGTTTTGTTTTTTGTTTTTTAAGAAGAAAAAAATAATAAAGCCTTAACTATTTTATTTATTTTTTATTTTTTTAAATAAAAGGTAATAAGCTTCCATCTAATATTTTTTCCAAAGCCCCCTGCTCCGGTTTCCCCGCCACTGGCCCCGCCCCCTTTGACGTTCATCATGTTTGTGATGCTGCCCTCTAGTGGCCACCGGTCCTCATTGCATTGCCGTCCTGCAGCTTCTCTGCAGCTACAGCTTTATGGAGGACCAGGAGTCAGTGAAAAGAAAAAAAATTCAATCATTTAAAATTGAACTTAAATACTTTATCAAAAACAATTTGAAACTTGCTGTGAATATTCTGAATTGATCTGAAGGTTAATTATTAATCTATCACTGTTTTAGATCTGTGGAGCAGCTGCAATTTGTCTATTCTTTTTATTGTTTTCCTTTTACTTGGGGGGGCTTAAGAAGAAAATAATGGAAATGCTAAATAGGGTAAAGTAAAAGTAAATGCATTTGTAAAACAATATTTGACAATGTGAGTGATCATGGAAAAAAGAATTATGTTTTGTCCTCGATGTTGCTGTTGTGGGTTCGACTTTTACTACACGTTTCTCCCCTCTTTATCAGTTCCATTTCCTCTGTTATCATTTAAAAATATAAATTATATAAAAATATTATTTATTATAAAAGAGTAAACCCATTTGAGCAATAAGTTAAATGATTATCTGATCTATCAAAGTGATTTAAATTTGAAATAAGAAAAATCCCCTCCATTATCTTCTTTAAAGTGCAAAATTGTCTTATTTTAAAGCTACAGTGTGTAATAATTACAGGGATATACAGTCAGAAATGTAATATATTATACATAACTATGTTATTTATCATCATCTACGAGCTCAGCCTCTTAACCTTAATATTTGCGTTGCCTTAGAATTCGTTATTTATAATTACATAGGAGCGGGTCTCGCAGCCATGGAGGCAGACATCTTTGCGCTACGGCAGCGCAGAGGCAACAAACTAGCGATTGCGAGATCGCCCATTACGCTCGAAAGTAACTACGGCAAGTTGAGAGAGATGAACTGAGACGGTACTGAACAATAGATGGCAGTATTACAATTATCTATGTAAACAAACCTCATCACTTGAGAAGGTAGGTGATGCGGACGTCGTGGAAGACATTTTGTCCCATAACGCTCGCCGTACTGTCGGGGGGGAGAAGCGGTGGGGGGGAGATGTTCATGTTGCTGCAGTCTGGACGCTAGATGTCGCTGAAAATTACACACTGTAGCTGTAAAAGCAGACAGACTCTTTCCATTGGCTGATTATCTTATTTTCTTGCTCTTATTGAGGTCAGATGCATTTATTTTAAGAAAATTCTACATATTTTGATCAGTTTTTTAAGTTTATTGATCAGATTTATGAATTATGGTTTTAAATTTATAAACATGATTTAAGAAATGCATTTCCAAACCACAGTATTTAATAATGAATTAGTTTACAGTTCTTATTTAATCGTTAAAATGTGCAACACTTTTCAAATTGGACTTCTAAGTGTAAGATTCACATGTTAAATTATCAACGGTTGAATTTCTTATTCTCTGACTGATCTATACTTTTTCCTTGAATAATCGGTAGATTAGTGGGATTCTGCAGTCATTTCCAGCTGGTTTTCTGGAGGACATGAAGCCTATCTGTGACAGTGTCACTTTTTATTTCCTGCAATTAAACTTAAACACTCCCACATTAAAAGGAGCCCAGTAATTAGCAGAATTCTGCAGAACTTGACTGCATGGGAACTGGATCAGAACCGTCCTGCCCTCTGCTGCTGGAGTCTCTGGGGCAGATTAGAGCGTATTAAAATGGGGAGGCCCTGTATTTATCTGATCTATGCTATGATCTTAGGTTTATCCAGCTGAAAATGACTGAAATCCTCAAACTCTGACAGAAAAACGAAAAAATCAAAATCTAGATAAGTCATTTTCTTAAAATAAGTGCATTTATTCTTGTATTGAGGAGGTAAAAAGACATTTTGCAAATGGAACGAGACAATTAAGTTTAAAATAAGAAAGCACAATTGCATTGTTTTATTTCAAGTGCATTTTATCTAATTATCTTATTTCAAGAATAAAAAAATACTCATCCCATTGGCAAACTACCTAATTTACTTTCTCAAATTAAGGGTATATACTGTACACTTAATTTCGGACATTTTTACTTATTTCTCGACTGTTTCACCCATGAACCTAAAGCGAACTGTTTGTTTTTATCAGCTGGACTGCGGCATTCATCCGGGTTTAGAAGGAATGGACGCTCTTCCCTACATAGACCTGATCGATCCTGCTGAGATTGACCTCCTCCTCATCAGCCAGTGAGTCTTTCCAACCTGTTAGACTAAAGCTTTTCTCCTTTTATTCTAAGGAAACCAGACTTCAGCCGTCTAAGGTTGATGCTCATGTCTCTGTTATCAGTTTTCACCTGGATCACTGCGGCGCTCTGCCCTGGTTCCTCCAGAAGACCAGCTTTAAGGGGCGGACCTTCATGACGCACGCCACCAAGGCTATCTACCGCTGGCTGCTGTCGGACTACGTCAAAGTCAGGTAGCTGCAGATCTTCACCAGCCTCTTCCATAGCTGAGCGATAGATTTTCTCCCAGGATTATTCTTGATATTATTTAGTTCCTGCTAGAGAATAGCATCCCCCTGCATGATGCTGCCACCACCATGTTTCACTGTGGGGATGGTGTGTTTAGGGTTTCTGCAAACATTTGTCTTTTTGCATAAAAAAATTAAGTAAAATTTTATTAAATGAGTGTATTTTCCATTAATTCAAGCAGTTAAATAAGAAGATCTGGCAAATGAAGGCCTCAATATAAGATTACTACCGTAGAAAATCCCTTTACTCTGGGGAAATTTAGTTTGAACAGCAGCAAAGCCAATTTAAAAGGTCACACAGTTATACACATTAAAATGCATCTATATATACATATATATAAAAAATAATATAACAGAATAAGAAGAAAAAAGGTTAAAATAACAGTACTAATACTGAATAGTGAGAGCAAAAAGATGTTTGGAATATAAAAAAGTGTAGTCAGTAAAGGAAGGATAAGTAAACTATAAATTTAGTATAGAAATAGCAGCACCAGAAAAGACTTGCATTGAATTTGGAGAAACTTCTTTAAGTTTTATTCAGAGCACATTTCTAAACAGAAGATTTGAAGAAAACAGATTTCAGTTTTGAAAAACCTCTCAATCCAAAAATAGGTTTTCAGAGTACGGAAGAGGATTAGGGCCACTGGAAAAAAAAAAAAAAGTAAACTGATTTTTAAATTTTATTTCAGTTTAACATGGGAAAAAAGTCAGAATTCTGACTTTTTTCTCAGAATTCTGACTTTAATCTCAGAATTCTGGAAAAAAAAAGTCAGAATTCTGAGATTAAAGTCAGAATTCTGAGAAAAAAGTCAGAATTCTGAGAAAAAAGTCAGAATTCTGACATTAAAGTCAGAACTCTGACTTTTTTCCCATACTATACTGAAATAAAATAAAAAAAATCAGTTAACTTTTTTTTTTTTTTTTCCAGTGGCCCTAATCCTCTTCCGTATCAGAGTAATTTATGTTTCTGCATCTTTTAAAGTTTGAATCTAAAAAATAGATTTTCTTTTCCATTTTTTTCTAATATTTTTGTCAGTTTTTCCAGATTTTTTATTTATTTATTTATTAAATTTGTAGTTTTAATTTTCTCTTCAACATTTTTTTCTTCTGCGGAGCAGTTGAATTTTATGAACAATCACTAATCACTAAAAACAATGATCCCGTTTTTCAGATTTCATTCTCTACACTTCAATTCTATTCAGTTTATTTCTATAGCTCCAATTCACATCATGTCATCTCAGGTCACTTTCCAGTTCACCAGATCATCCAGTCAGATTAAATCAGTTTTCTATCTAAGGAAAACCAGCTGATTGCATCGACTCATTGACTCTTCAGCAATCCCTCACACTAAGCATGCTTGTAGCGACAGTGGAGAGGAAAAACTCCCTTTGAACAAGAAGAAACCTCCAGCAGAACCAGGCTCAGTGTGAGCGGCCATCTGCTGAGGCCCACTGGGGTTCATTTCTGGTTGGTCATTGTGCAGAACGATAGAAATCCATCTGCTCTGCTGGAACATTAGCAACATCATTCCCATTGATCCACACACAGACCACCCAGAAGTTTAAAGGATGATATCTGTAGAAAGAATGCAAGTCGTAAACCTCAGTCTCCCATAAAGAAAAGAAAAACAGAATTATAAATAGTTTTTTACAAAAATTATAGAACCTGAAAACTGATAAAGAAAACTGAAAAAACATGCAAAATAACCAGCTGTAGAAATATTGGTTAACCATTTGCCTGCATATTTTCAATTAATAAGTTACATTTTTTTAGAAATGCATTTTCTTTAAGGTTCTTTTTTATAAATCGCCTTGTTTTCTTTGTTATATGGGAACAAATTCATCTCCATAGTTTTCATAAACCAGCAGTCTGCAGGTCGAACGTGATTTCATGAAGATGGCTCACCTAAGTATGGAGGACCAACTCTGCCATATTTAAAAATAAACACAGAAATAAATAATTATTCAATAAATAAATAAGCATACAATTAATTGCCCCAAAAAATACAATAAACAAATACATTTATGTAGAAAATAAATTATACAGTGAGACATAAATGTATGAATTTCTTCTTTATTTATTTATTTGCCTTTGTAATAATTACCTTATTTATTTATTGTTCATAATATTCTTCAACTTTATTTATTACTTATTTTTTTATTGAGCATTTATTTATTTATGTATTCATTTTTAAATATGGCAGAGTTGGTCCTCCATACATAAAGGCTTGTGGTGAATGTGGTGAACCTCCATGAGGATCAGAGCTCTGGAAGATGCTCAAAGCTTTTTAAAAGCTAATTATCTTGTTCTAGAGCTCCACTGGTTCTAATAGGTTTTATTTATGGGAATGATAGTAAAAAAAGGCTTGATATAAAATTACATTCTAGTTTATCGTCTTTTTCATGTGTGAGAAAATTAAAGCCATGTATTTATTTATTGTTTTGCAGCAACATCTCTGCTGATGACATGCTTTACACTGAAACCGACCTGGAGGACAGCATGGACAAGATCGAGACCATAAACTTCCATGAGGTTAAGGAGGTGGCTGGGATCAAGTTCTGGTGCTACCATGCTGGGCATGTGCTGGGGGCGGCCATGTTCATGATCGAAATAGCTGGAGTTAAGGTAAAAAAAATAAAATAAAAATCATTTTGCCTGGAAATGCTGTCATAAAGGAATGAGTTAATTTTTGATTTGTGTTTTGGAAGCTGCTGTACACGGGCGACTTCTCCAGACAGGAGGACAGACATCTGATGGCGGCTGAGATCCCGAGTGTCAAACCTGACATCTTAATCATAGTAGGACTAATGAACAGCATCTCTTTCATTATGATAAATAATCCATTTATTAAACATTTTGATGGAGGAGAGAATTTTGTTTTGATATTGGAAAAAAAAAACATATTTCAGTTAATGACATTCGGAGAGAACACATTTCAGAAATGTAACTTTAAAAAACTTAAAGGAATAGTACACCCAAAACATGATTAGCCTTCATTTTCTACT
>JAGKQL010000009.1:37432475-37445097 GCA_018398635.1 Cyprinodon brontotheroides
ATATTAATTGTATCTTATTATTAATATTAAAATATGCCATTCTGATGTAAAGGCACTTACATGGCCATTTGTAAAAAAAATAAATAAAAAAATAAATAAGACCGAGGTAATATTAACAGGACCAAAAAGTATTTTTTTTCAGTGTGTGTGAGCTTTTATTTTGAAGTAGCAACCATATTTCTGTTAGTTTAACCGGAAGTCAGTTCTTCTGAGCAGCATGGATGGTTTCGTTTCTGGCACCAACCCGGTTCGGAGAGCCTGTCCTGCTGATTGATGCGCCTCCTCATTGGACCGCATCCTGCTTCATCATGGTGAACCTGTGCTGCCTCTGCTGCGGTGAACTCCCGGCGGAACCCCGCCCCCCTCCGCCCCGCCAGCCAGGAGCACAGAGGGACCCCCCCTCTGCACAGCAGCAGCAGCAGCAGTCTGCGGGATCAGAGCCTGATGATGGGGGACTGAGGGAGGCTGGGACAGGGCATGCAGACAGGAGGATCCCTGCAGGGAAGCAAGCAGATCGGACTGCATGAGCTTCTGACTTCCCTCTGACATGCAAAGAGAAGCAGGATGCTCTCCTCTGACCAGGACCGCACAGAGGAAGCGGCGCCCAGGGGCCCCGATGCCGCTGAGGAGGAGGACTCACCTGCAGAGAGCGATGCTCCAGAGGCGGTAGGTGGAGGGAGGGGTCAGCTAAAGACCTCTGCTGGGTCAACCCATCATCTAACGCTTTAATGGGAAAAGTTTTTTACATAAAGTCCTTTTATTACTCTCCATAAAAGTCCAACATAATGATCGCCCAGGACTGAATAAATAGAATTTCAAAATAAATCAATAAATAGAAAGCCAAGCATAGAATAGCCAGAATATTTCCTCAGCTCTATATCTTAAAATTCTTCTTCTTTTACATTTTATTTTTTATGAATTAGTTTTAGGGCCAGGCTAGAGACTGTTTTCCCTCTATTTCTAAAAATAAAGTCGTAAAATTACGAGAATAAAGTAACATTACGAGAATAAAGTCGTAATATAACAAGAATAAAGTCGAAAAACTACAAGAATAAAGTTTTAATATTATCAAAATAAAGTCGTAACATTACGAGAATAAAGTCGTTATATTAAAAGAATAAAGTCAAAAAATTACGAGAATAAAGTTTTAATATTATGAGAATATAGTCGAAAAATTACGAGAATAAAGTGTTAATATTATGAGAATAAAGTCGTAATATTACAAGAATAAAGTTTTAATATTATGAGAATAAAGTCGTAACATTACGAGAATAAAGTAATATTACTAGAATAAAGTAATATTACAAGAATAAAGTTTTAATATTATGAGAATAAAGTCGAAAAATTATGAGAATATAGTCGACGTATTACGAGAATAAAGTGTTAATATTATGAGAATAAAGTCGTAATATTTCGAGAATAAAGTAAAAAAATTACGAGAATAAAGTCGTAAAAATACGAGAATAAAAGTTGTAATATTACGAGAATAAAGTCGTTATATTCTAAAAGAATAAAGTCAAAAAATTACGAGAATAAAGTTTTAATGTTATATGAGAATAAAGTCGTAACATTACGAGAATTATTAAGTAATACTACTAGAAAAAAGTCGTAATATTTCGAGAATAAAGTCAAAAAATTACGAGAATAAAGTCATTTAATATTATAAGAATAAAGTCGTAACATTACGAGAATAAAGTAATACTACTAGAAAAAAGTCGTAATATTACGAGAATAAAGTCAAAAAAATTACGAGAATAAAGTTTTAATATTACGAGAATAAAGTCGTAACATTACGAGAATAAAAGTTGTAATATTATAGAATAAAAGTCGTAACATTTACGAGAATAAAGTCAAAAAATTATGAGAATAAAGTTATAATATTTATGAGAATAAAGACGTTCATATTATTAATGTTGAATAAAGTCATTCTCGACAATAAGAAGGAGAATAAAGTCTAGACATTATACTCTGTCGAGAATAAAGTTTTGTTTATTACGTTCTATTTTTAAAATACGGATAGATACAGGACATTTAAGTTGATTTTAAAAAAAATATTTTGAGCCTGATAAACTCTAACTTTTTTCAGTAGAATATGATTTAAAGCAATATTTTAATAAAGTCCTGACATTCGAGAATAAGAGTTCTGCCTTGAATGTGGTACAGAATCTCAGGAGGGAGCTAAAATTAGGGTGATGGCAAGGAGGACGTTCTACAACTTTCCATTTCACGAATCCGGCTAAAGATTTTAGAGGCTACTACAGGATACCTCGCTATAATCCACTGAAAAAATCAAACACTAAGAAAAGATTAAACCTGTAGCATCAGATTGTTACAATGTTACCCAGGGGCGGATTTAGGAAATCTGGGACCCTAGGCAAAGACAGGCAGGGGGCCTTGTCAATGGAGAAGACAACACATAAAACAGACCTAATTATACAGATACAGAGATTGTACTTTTTTCATAGGCTTACAAGTTATTCGTTCATTCATTTTAATACTTTATTTAGTAATCCCTATACTTGCTGTTCTTAATGTTACAGCAGACATTCTAGAGAATAGAAGAAAAATGCGGGGTTAGCCTGGCCCTACTTACTCCATTGGAGAGCAGAGTTTCGCTGTTTATTAGAGTGACATTGTTGAGTAAAATACATTTGAAGTTTTAAGCGTACGTCGGATTGGTGAAATATGGGGCTTCATAAAAGCATTCTAAAGTCATTTTAAAGAAGGGATTATGAATCAAAAGCAATATTTTAATCTGTTACAAGGATAAAGTTGTCAGCTGTAAGTGCCGAGAATGTGGTACAGAAACATTATGAGGGACCTGAAAATTAGAATGATGACTTGGGGCCCTAGGCAACTGCCTAGTTTTGCCTAATGGTAAATCCCAACTGATGCTACCACAATAATTCATCAATCTAGAAAATAGTTTAAACCATAATCAAATGTAGAGGCTATAAATTGCAAAATTTTGAAATTCAAGCCAGAATGGTCAACTTCCTGAACGTTGTTACCTATGATGTTAATAGACTTTTTCATAGGTCTGAGGATACCTTACAAGTTTACCGAATTTCATGTCTCTATGACAAAACATGCAATGGGGAGGGTGTTTCAAAGAAAAAAGAAAAAAGGAAGCGATGTATAGACATTTTTAATGCAACTATTGTAACACAATTGAAATAGGTAAATTAACGTGACTCATGATGCATTTACAAAATTTGGTGAGTTTTTGAATATGATGAAGCCCTCAAATAAGCACTTACTTTATGAGAAAAGTAAACATAAGCATTCAAATTACAATAGGCGCTTCGCTGCGAAGGCCTATTAATAAAATTTCTAAGTGCATTCAGACTTCAGCTTTTAATAACTTAAAACCTTTAACTTTTCTATGCTAAACCATTAAAATAAGTTGATCTGTATTCTAATTCACTCTCATTTACTTATGGGCTTGCTTTAAATGTTTTACATTCTATTAAAATAAATGTTTTTTTTTCTAGGGGGTTATAATTCAAAAATCTTTTTCCCCCAGAAAGATCTCAAACATGTGCCTCTATTTTAAGGTAAACCAGTTTATTTGCAGGTCCTGGACTGAATTCAATCCTTGTTAGTTCCTTAAATGACTGACGTGGGAGCTGCAGAGTGTGACATCCCCTACAGTCCAAGAGCGAAGTAATGGATGGCTGGTTGTCACCATAAATCCTCTCACTCCAAAACGCACCACAGGCAGTCAACAACAATACACTTCATGCAGACGAACATCTCCACAGGAGGCATGCAGAGCCTAATAGATAGATAGTACAGTGGTGGACAGCTCTAAATGATGGAGATAAACGTCGCTATCTTTAGTTTGGCTCAAGCCTCTTACTGATTAAATAGGCTGCTGCCAAAGTCTTTGCTGAATGAGACCATTTCAGTGCTCAACATTATTACAAATGTGGCACTTTGTGCTTCTGGTCTAACTGAAAGTTACTCTCTGCAGCTAAAGCAGAAAGATGTTGATGGAGCTTTAATACAGAGAAGAGGGCATCCAGTGCAAACCCATAAACAGCCTCTTGCACAGTTTTCTTCAACCACTTTAACCTGCTCATGCTTTGCTATGTTGCAACCAAAGATTAAATGCCTGATTTAAGGATGGGGGATGAAAGTGGAAGGAAAAAGAAATGCAGATAAAAATATTTTTAGAAATGTATAAACAAGCACCCGATTCAGTACCTTACTGAGCCTCTCTGACCTGCATTTCCAGCTTCAAGTCCGTCAGAAAGAGTCTTCATTAAGGTATGAGCCACTAAAGGCTTGCATATTTAAAGGTGCACAGTCATGTTATAGTTATCTATAAAATAAATCATTAGATTGTAATAAAAGGAGGTTTTATACATAAAGCATTTGTCCTGATTGATATATTTACATTAAACAAATAAAAAACTAATAGATTAAAACCTTTTCATTGGAATAAACACAAATTAAACTCATTGAAACGCTATCCTCCTCCTAAATGCATTGATAATTAGCACTAAACTGAATCTATGTTGAGTATTCAGTTGGACTCCAGCAGATGTGACAGATTTCTTTGCTAACCCAAGATTAGCATTAGCAAGTATTTAACTTTAAATTTAACTCGCTACAGTTAGGGTTTAACAAAAGGTTAGCATTAGCAACTGAAGAAAACGATGTTGCTATGTCCGTTAATTAGCAACCTGTTATCTTTTGACATAGGTAACTCATAAACACACCTACAAGTTGCATGTGAATTGGGGTTTTCCGGAAGTATGTTTGCTTTTCTTATTTTGAATTTGAAGACAAGGCCAATAAAACGCATCAAACTTTCTGATTTTTATTTCTCAAAAACAAAACTGTTAAATGTGGAAGTTATGTCCCCTAAAAAAGCAGTTGCACCTCGGGACTTCCCCACCGGTTCTTTTCCTGGGGGCAAGTTATTTACTAAAGTGATTTTCACGACCATAAGGCACCGGACTGTAGAGTACTCCTCAGTTATGTGTCCCATTTATTGTAATTTAACACACACACATAAAGTATAATATAGGGCGCGATTAATATGAACAGGTACATGTACAATCTACTACCTTTTAATACCTTAACATGCATATTTAAAATAGAGCGTTTTTTTTTCTAGGGGGTTATAATTCAAAAATCTTTTTCCCCCAGAAAGATCTCAAACATGTGCCTCTATTTTAAGGTAAACCAGTTTATTTGCAGGTCCTGGACTGAATTCAATCCTTGTTAGTTCCTTAAATGACTGACGTGGGAGCTGCAGAGTGTGACATCCCCTACAGTCCAAGAGCGAAGTAATGGATGGCTGGTTGTCACCATAAATCCTCTCACTCCAAAACGCACCACAGGCAGTCAACAACAATACACTTCATGCAGACGAACATCTCCACAGGAGGCATGCAGAGCCTAATAGATAGATAGTACAGTGGTGGACAGCTCTAAATGATGGAGATAAACGTCGCTATCTTTAGTTTGGCTCAAGCCTCTTACTGATTAAATAGGCTGCTGCCAAAGTCTTTGCTGAATGAGACCATTTCAGTGAATTCTGAAGCGGGAGCAAAAAGCAGAAAGATGTTGATGGAGCTTTAATACAGAGAAGAGGGCATCCAGTGCAAACCCATAAACAGCCTCTTGCACAGTTTTCTGGCTGTCAGAGTCACTAAAATTGCAATGGCTCCTCCAGAAATAATGCGGCTTTGCTATGAAGAACAGAGCCAAAGATTAAATCCATGATTTAAGGATCATAGGGGATGAAAGTGGAACTTAAAAAGAGCTGCAGATAAAGATATTTTAAAACTGTGAACTGTCTGTCATCCAAGCTCCCCGATTCTTGAAGCCTTACTTTGAGCGGCTCTGTCACTACATATGTCGGCGCTGGAAGTTCCTTTGTCAGAAAAGTCTTCATTAAGGAGCGAGCCGGCGTTCAAAGGCTTGCATATTTAAAGGTGCACAGTCATGTTATAGTTATCTATAAAATAAATCATTAGATTGTAATAAAAGGAGGTTTTATACATAAAGCATTTGTCCTGATTGATATATTTACATTAAACAAATAAAAAACTAATAGATTAAAACCTTTTCATTGGAATAAACACAAATTAAACTCATTGAAACGCTATCCTCCTCCTAAATGCATTGATAATTAGCACTAAACTGAATCTATGTTGAGTATTCAGTTGGACTCCAGCAGATGTGACAGATTTCTTTGCTAACCCAAGATTAGCATTAGCAAGTATTTAACTTTAAATTTAACTCGCTACAGTTAGGGTTTAACAAAAGGTTAGCATTAGCAACTGAAGAAAACGATGTTGCTATGTCCGTTAATTAGCAACCTGTTATCTTTTGACATAGGTAACTCATAAACACACCTACAAGTTGCATGTGAATTGGGGTTTTCCGGAAGTATGTTTGCTTTTCTTATTTTGAATTTGAAGACAAGGCCAATAAAACGCATCAAACTTTCTGATTTTTATTTCTCAAAAACAAAACTGTTAAATGTGGAAGTTATGTCCCCTAAAAAAGCAGTTGAGCACCTCGGGACTTCCCCACCGGTTCTTTTCCTGGGGGCAAGTTATTTACTACTCCGTATTTTCACGACCATAAGGCGCACCGGACTATAAAAACAGAACAAAACTAGTAGAGTTTGTCCCAGATTGGGTCATTTACAAGGACAGAGAAAATTAAACTCATTGAAACGCTATCCTCCTCCTAAATGCATTGATAATTAGCACTAAACTGAATCTATGTTGAGTATTCAGTTGGACTCCAGCAGATGTGACAGATTTCTTTGCTAACCCAAGATTAGCATTAGCAAGTATTTAACTTTAAATTTAACTCGCTACAGTTAGGGTTTAACAAAAGGTTAGCATTAGCAACTGAAGAAAACGATGTTGCTATGTCCGTTAATTAGCAACCTGTTATCTTTTGACATAGGTAACTCATAAACACACCTACAAGTTGCATGTGAATTGGGGTTTTCCGGAAGTATGTTTGCTTTTCTTATTTTGAATTTGAAGACAAGGCCAATAAAACGCATCAAACTTTCTGATTTTTATTTCTCAAAAACAAAACTGTTAAATGTGGAAGTTATGTCCCCTAAAAAAGCAGTTGCTTGCCTCGGGACTTCCCCACCGGTTCTTTTCCTGGGGGCAAGTTATTTACTACCGTATTTTCACGACCATAAGGCAACACCGGTACTAATAGGCGCACTCTGGGAGGCTTCTTGCTGTGTGACAAAAATAATGGCGTTTATTAGCCAGATCAGGTCATTACAGGACACACAAAAATGCTTGGAGCTATGCACAGCTGTGGACTCAAAAATCACGTGTCCTGAGAGCGTCCGGCAAAGATTGAGCCCCAAACAAGGTCATCTCCTGCTTCTTATAGCTCATGAAACAGTATGTCTATGTGTTGCATCATGTTGATGTTTAGCTGTCCGTATCAGAAACTGACAGACACGCCATCCATTGCCTTGAACTTCATGCATCTTGCCTCTATGCCCAAGAATTACAAGATAGCTCCCCTTTATCAGACCAGCTCCAAGATGTCCCATATACTCTGTATCTTGAGGAAAAGACAAGAAGGAGGCTGTCCTATTTAGATCTGGTTGCATTTTGCGGTCTTATATGACGTCGGCACCATAGGAAGGCGCGCTTATAAATCTTGGAAACTTATGCAAATGGTAAAACGATGAATATGACGTTTAGTTTGAATAAATCGTTAGCATGTAATACCCACTGAAGACACTGTCTATGATTGTTAAGAGTCAGTCGTTAAGGAGGTATTGACCATCCTTAGAGACCGACTACTTTGTTCCTCTGTCATATACTGAGCTAGCGATGGAGACTTCCATTCATTTGAACGTCAGCAGACATTTGACAAGCCTTCCGACTCCAGAACTTTGAAATATCGTAAATAGTACTCAAACTTCCTGCGGATCCCAGACTTCAGTTGAAAATGAAAGCTTCCTGGAGAGGTGGAGAAAGCGTCTTCAAATCTTGGAAACCAAGTCCAGTGGATATTTTCTTGAATTTTTACGGAATGACTATGAAATGGATAATATGAGAACGCTTCATCAGCATTAAATATGTATGGTGCAAATATGCAGACTGTCTGTTTCTTACATCTTTTATTTGTAGAAATGTAACCTCTATCTACCTCTTCAAGCATAATTCCTCCGTACCTCGCTGGGTTCTTGCTATCCTCTTGTAACAAACTTGCACATCACAGCTGAGTTTGCTGTGTGGAACCACCTGAACGATATTCTTCTGTCGGCTGTTATTATGCAGAGTCTCAGAGGGACGACAGGAGCTTTAACTCAATTTCTTCAGTCTGATTTATGTTGTGCTTGGTTTGGAGCTGTGCTGCAATTTATGGTTTAGCTGGAGTCATTTGCATTTCTGCTGCATGCCGTTGATTCCCTGGCATGTTTACAGGCTTCATTGCCTTGAGTGCTTTTTTCTCATTACTCCTTTTTGTCTTTGCTTATTTATGCAGCAGCGTCCGGTCCAGCAGTCCCTTAGTGCCTGCGTCTGCAGAGAGTCCCACTGGCGCTGCCTGCTGCTCTCCTTCCTCATGTATAGCTGTCTGGGTGTGGTGGCTTGGTGTCGGGTGACCCGGGTCACTAAGATCAGCTTCAACTCGGCCCTCACCTCGTCCTTCCCCTCCCCGCTGCGTGGCCCTTCTGGGATGGGGATCGGAGGGCACTCTATGATCTACCACGACAGCCCGTGCTCCGACGGGTACATCTACATCCCGCTGGCTTTCCTGCTCCTGCTCTATGGGTTGTACATGGTGGAGTGCTGGCACTGCATGGCCCTGAACGAGCTACAGTCCAAAGCAGACGTGGACAGCGTGTATGAGCGAGTGTTACGGATGCAGCAGGCCCAGCCTTGCATATGGTGGAAGGCTATTAGCTACCACTTTGTCCGGAGGACTCGACAGGTCACCAGATACCGCAACGGAGACGCCTACACCACCACGCAGGTCTACCACGAGCGGGTCAACACCCACGTGGCTGAGGGAGAGTTTGACTACAGCCGTTGTGGAATGAAAGACATCTCGCGTGAACTCACAGGCCTGGAGGGACATCCGACAACTCGCCTGCGCTTCACCAAGTGTTTCAGTTTCACGGAGGCGGGCCCAGAAAACGACTACCTCAACCAGAGATCCAGGTTCTTCTCTGAAATCGAAGGTCTGGATGATTACATGGAGGCCCGGGAGGGCATGCAGCTGAGGAACGTGGACTTCAGGGAGAACGTGGTAGTCTGCGTGGATCCGGATAGAATGCCATGGTACACATCTCAGGCGGCCTTCTGGCTGGCTGCTCTGCTCATGCTCTCCTGGCCTCTGAGAGTCTTCATCGAGTACCGCACTGCGTACGTGCATTACAGAGTAGAGAAACTGTTTGGGTTGGAGTACATCTGCAGCAGCCCCTCCCCTCTGGATGACGCCGGGCCTGCTGGGAGTAACACCGGTTGTGTCATCCCTAGGGTGGACACCCTGGACAGCACTGAGATGGAGTGGCACATACGCTGCAACCGCCAGTTGATTCCCAGCTACTCAGAGGCAATGCTCATTAGCACCAACACAGAGACCTCTAACTCTGCACCAAACACATCCGCCTCCACCTGCCTTCTGTTGCACAGCAATGCTCAGAGCTCCAGGGCGCTCAGGAACCAGGACGACCTCACCTGTTGCAGTGAGCTGAATGGACAGACTGCAGCAGGAGGCCGGAGGAGGACCATCACCAGCTCCAGCTGCTCCTCAGGCTTCTCCTGCCATGGAGCTCTGCTGCTGTCCCACCTTTCTTCCGACACGTCTCATGTCTCTCTGTGCCGCATGTACGGCTCCCGTCGGACCGTCACTCCATGGAGGAGCCGGAGCAGCAGCCTGTCGGACGCCTGCTGCCTGGACGAGCACTGCTGCAGGTCCGACTCCAGCCAGCTGGCACTCAGCGACAGTCCTCCAACTTATAGAGACGCCCACTTCTTCCCTGCTCTCATTGTGCACTGGTCAGAGTCTGGTGAGGACAGAAGGCGCTACTTTATAAGGAGGGGGTCATCGTGTGTGGAGACGGTGTTGTAAAGAAACTTGAATCTAAAGGACTCAAAAGACACATCTAGAACTACAGCTGGTTTAAATCTGAGCTGGTCTATGTGTCAGAATGTCCTAGTCAAAGTAAAGAACTTAATCTGATTAAGAATCTGTGTTTAGGCTTTAAAAACCTATCCTCACAGATGTTCTCCACCCCATCAGACTGAGCCATTGCTGTTTTACCAAAAGCATACCTGCAGCTGGATCTGCAGAGAAATGAGGCTATGCAAAGTTCTGACTCAGTGGCCCGTTAGGAATGGACACAAACAAATAACAAAACCATGTGTCCCTTTTTCCTCAATTACTTTGTGTCTGTCATATAAAATACACGAAAATGTGTGGTGTAAATTCAAGAGGTCTGAATACTTTTGTGAATGAATGTAGACTGAAGCATTGCTATGGTAACAAAGGGTCATAGTCTTTAATTTTCCCTGAATGTGTAATTTGCTCGATGAAATGTCTGCAGATGGGAGAACAATTCTTGTCATGTTAATGTGTCCTCGCTGCACGATCCTGCTTAATCTGTTAGGAAAGCATGAATCAATTTTAAAATCCTCATTATGTCATTTTCCTTTTCCTGCAGATAAAATGAAGGAAACTGTTAAACAGTCTTATGCTAATTTAGAGGTTATTGTTTTGAACTGTCAAGGTTTCAATCCGAAAGATGGGACTAAAAACTGATTAAGAGCTGTTAAATGGGTCATTACCTGTTAGTCACATGATGGTGAAGATTCCCAGTCATCCAGGTCATAGTCATTCCAAAAAAATGAAAAAAAAACAAAAAACAATGGGCTTGGTTTCCAAGTTTGAAGACATTTCTCTTCACAACCAGGAAGCTTTTTCTATTCAAAATGTCAGAAATGCTTCATACAGCAGCCCAACAAAGCCTTGTTTTTGCTTAGACAAAACAGAAAGACAAACCATCCTTAAACAGAGGGGGGGGGACTCTGATTTCAGCTTTTCAAAAACCTACATTTCAGGAATTGAGTTAATCCCTTAATCGCAACCCCAAGAGGGGACCCAACCATTAGCCAGGCCAACAATTCCGAAGACCCATATTATGATGTATAATTATTAATGTGTGATTCATCTTTTATTAACTCTTGCGCCCTAAGGTTACGGGTTGTGAAAGAGGCCAACAATTCCAATTTAACAACCCCCTTTCAGAGACTTTAGTTAAATATTTTAGGTATAGCAGGGGAGAAAGCTGGGCAGTGGGGTTGTAGGCTAACAAAATGTCTGAGGCCTGTATGTATGTTTGTATGAACTAGACCCCCATTCCAAATTGGGGTGGAGCCATTTGTCTGTTTGATTTTAATTTGCATGTTTTCTAAACAAAAACAAGGCTTTTTTGGGCTACTGCACTACAGCCTTCAACTTAATGCTATTTCTGACATGTTGAATTGAAAAATCTTACCCTGGATGGGAAGCGAAACCTCTTCAAACTTGGAAACAAAGTCCAGTGAATTGTTTTTTCTTTTGGAATCACCTTAAACCTGTGTGAATGTTCTCATGGGAAAAAAGTATTCCAACTATTCTCCCTAGTTAAATAAACGGAGATCGATGGATTTCACTCAGTTGGGCACATTTATTCATATCTTTGCAAAGAGAGAACAGTTCATCATACGGCCCTTAAGCTACGGTAATCAGCCCTGTTCTGCAGTCTGGAGCACATTCGTTTCCCCTTACTTACAACAATGGAAAGTAGTCAGAGTCAAAACAAATTACAGACACTTTGGTTAAACAGTAACATGTTATGAATAAACCTTGAGAAAAGAATCTGGTTTGTTATGGGAAGAAGCTATGTCTGGTCTACAGACACCATCCTGCAGAGAATTGTGTGGCCTTCAGAGAGGTGAAACAGACTGAGTGAAAACTTTTATAGTGAGTAAATAGGATAAATTAATATACAATAGAAGAGAAATCAAAATTTTCTGACAGCATTGTTTTTGGGCTTCAAATAAAATCAGGTAAATTTAAAAGTTTGTTTGCCTTTTTTTCATTCGGGCTTATTGCACGAAACAACAACGCCCAAAGGTCAAAAGCCCTGTTGTGGTTCACCTATGTTGGCGTCAATCATGGAGCGATGCTAATATTAGCCTGCCATGCTATCACCACGCCCATCTCTATTCCACCAAAAGGGGCGACTCCAACAATCAGACTCACCTGTAGGCAGTCAGTAGGTAAGTGATGCTGCTTGAGTAAATTGTGACTTTTTTTGTAAAATAGCGAGAAACCATGGTAAATGGACCATGACTAAGTGCTATCCCTTACTGGAAAAAAGGTATGGAAATAAAAAGATTAATTTAAAGTCAATTTCGCAAGGACTGTATGGTTAAATAACAGGTTTATAGTTGGTTTAGGTTGACATTTTAAAAGGAAAAGTCCGGTCAGCAAGGAATAATGGATCATTATTTATACCTAAAATGAATACGTTCGTGGTGATTTCATGAATTTAGCTTTAATCAGTAAAAAAATATTTATATAATATTTTCCATTTTGCCCATATACATATACTGCC
>JAGKQL010000009.1:37469687-37493090 GCA_018398635.1 Cyprinodon brontotheroides
GGGGGTGAGTAGAAAATGAAGGCTAATCATGTTTTGGGTGTACTATTTCTTTAACTCTCCACATGATAATAGAATAAATCACTTTAGAAATTATGATGGCAGGAAAACAGCTGAACAGTGAAGAGTCAGAAACAGACTGTTGTCTGAGACCGATGCATTGTCAGGTGTTTAACTGTGTGCATCTATGCAGGTATTTCTACGTCTAGGGGCACTTTTGCTTGTTGCTGTTCCCATCCAGGTAGATCTGTCATCAGATACTAGAGGCTCGGCGTCCTTCACTCAGTGAGCTGTAACTAAAAGTGCTTTTCAGCTCCGAGCGAACACATGACTCACTGAGTCCCACCCGCTCACACTGATGGGCGCTCTCACTCTCCCCGTCATGTCAAAGCACCAACGGCCGCTCTTTAAGCACAGTCTTTCTGCATCTATGGAGATGCTTGTATGATCTTTCTATTTGGAAGAAAGTTTATCAAAGGTTTAGACTTTTTTAAAATAGAAATGCAGAATGTTCCTGCTTCCTTTTATCTTCTGCTCTGTTGGGCTGCCTGACAAAGCAGCAGGAGGAATTTCCAAGTTTTATCTTAAAGTTCACTGAATGCCTTATGCAAGCGAAAAATCAGATGAAAGAAGTTACATGCAGAGAATCCTTTGATTGATCAAATCGGAATAGATTTAGTCTCCGTTCTTTTCTGAAAGGTTGCATAACTGCCTTCCAAAGAAACCAGTTTCCAGAATGACATATCTCCTATTTACTGACCTGAGGAGGATTTGATTGAGTTACTGGGTAGTTATCAAACATGTTACATGAGCAGATGAATTGGGAATTGTTTTTGACTAACGGTCTCTGCTCTTAAACAAATCAAATTAAAACACAGCCTTGCAAAGGTTTTCACACTGGCAACTTTTCCCCATTATTATTAATTCTAGTGCGCTTTTATGTTGATTTTAATGCAATAGACCAACACAAAGTAGAATAGATCGTTCCCAAAACACCAGAACTGGAAGTAAGTGATTGAGAACCGCTGATAGGATACCAGTGGGTCGAGTGGAGTTGTCGTTAAGGCTTTTATTTTTGTCAGCTATGACTGTCGAGTGTGATCATTACAGAGTCATGTTTTAATGATGGTTCCTTAGAAAATATAGGATGTAAAGATGGCTGTCATTGGTATAGATCCATGCCAGGTAGACAAATATGAAACAAAGGGTAAGTAAACAGTGTATTTATTAGTCTTATATGTGTAGTCTTTATTTATTGTCTCAAAATTAAAATAAAAGTCCCGTCAACATGATGCAACAGTCTATAAATGAGTAGCATTTTCTTAAATTTAATTAAATTTACCCTTAATTTGAGTATGTAAACAAAGATATTTGTCAATGGAATTAGTATTTTTACCCTTAATATAAGATAATCAGATAATATTCACTTGAAATATGACAATGGAATTGTTTTTTCATATTTTAAATGTTAATTGTCTTGTTCCATTGGCAAAATGTCTGACTTACCTCCACAATTCAAGAAAAAACGCAGTTAATTTAAGAAAAAATGCCTTTTCTGCAGTGCAGAAATCTGTAGATTTAGAAGTAAAAATAAGCCGTTTACCCTCTTCTTTCTGTCAAAAAGGTAAATCCACTTTTTTGATGTGTTTTCTCTTTGGATATTAGCCAGTCACACTTGTTGATGCTTCGTTGCAAAGTTTTCTCACTATCACTTCCTATGATATTCGGGATGTAGTGAAACTTGTCAGTGCTCTTTGTTTGTGTAAGAAAAAAAAAAACAACGTAGCATGGTTAAGCCAAAAACTGTCTCAATGCTTTTTTATAATGTGATGATGAAGCTGATATGGGAACTTTCTATGAAATAGAAAGTGAGACTCCTAAAGGTGTCATTAACAAGAAAAGAAAAGTTAATGATTCACAAATCTGCTAGAGCAGAGGAATAGAGCTACAGTGGGTTAGATCAAAACAAACTCATAAGTTAGAACGGCCTAGTCAAAGCCCAAACTTAAATCCAGTTAAGTGTCTACAGAAAGATTTAAAGGATGATGTTTGCAGATGTTCTCCCTCCACCCTGGTGGTTTTGGAATTGAGGAGCAGACAAACTTTGCCCACTAAGTGATTTTCCCACGAATACCTCACGATTTCAAACAAGTTTGATTTTTCTCCCGACCTCATGATTCCTGATCGGGAGGTGGTCATTAGAGGCCGATCTTCCCTCATTACCCCGCGTCGCACAATCGGGCTGAAATTCGTCCCGATTGTCTCGCACGACTGGAGAATCGGCCCGAAAAGGGTAAAAAAATCCATCTGTTCAGGTCCTGCTCATTCCAGTGACGTTACGCTACACGATTGGCTGAACGTTGCCGCATGATGTAAAACATTGTGGTTGCCCAGACAACGATAATGACATCAAGAACCATCCGTGTGCCGAGTTAGGAGCATCTGTAGCGTTGATCGATAACTAAACTGAAAAAAAAATCTGTTTCTGGTGAACAAACCGTTAGACCATGATATGAAGGGGGTAGCGCTGTGGCTAGCCGTGCTCAGTAGCTAACAGGTTAGCCTCTTTTAACTCGGTCAGTTAGCCACATTAAGCTATGCTACTTTTAAATTTGTGTAAACCACAACAATTAGTTTTCTACAAGTAGAATAACTTTTATTTATCTAAAATCTCTACGAAAGTCATTTTTTAAGACGTTCCATTTGTCCTCCTCTGCCCTCAGATCTTAATAAAAGGACTAAAAATAAGCTGAGACTTTTTCTGTCACCTTGTTAAATAGCAGAGCTCAGTCTGTCTTAGAATGCTACTTTCCTTCTAGACTGACAACGATTGTTTTCTACTTTCAGCTACTTTAGATCGCCAATGAAATGTAAAATAATAGCAAATATAGGTAATAATATGTTGAGACCCCAAAAGAGATTTGATCCTTAAGAAATGGGTGCAATACAGTTTGTTCAAGTGGAGTTGGCACATGATGATGTCATAAGAAGGGACGGGGCCCGGAGCAGATCTGGTACCTACACCGGCTTAACCCATTGCCTTGTGGAACAGTGGGCTGCCATTGTGTGGCACCTGGGGAGCAATTGGGGTGTTAAGGGTCTTGCTCAGAGACCCAGAGTAGCAGTCTTTGGAAGTGCGTTTTGAACTCACAACCTCAAGATTCCAAGCTCTATGCTCTAATCGCTAGGCCATGAGCTGGTAGAGACGTAACCCACGAGTCTAGAAACACCAACATCAACAATAAGTTAATAAATTAAAGAGTTCTGAGTCTGTTAGCAAGGTGCTGTGAGCCGCTGGGATTTTCACTGACATCTGATTGGTGTTGGTCGGTTTGAAACCTACTAAATGTTTGTTCCTTTTGTACTTTGGTCTGCCGGTTCATCAGCACTCTGTAGATCACAGATGCTATGATGGAAATCTGTTTATGATGAGCTATAAAAACAGTAAATGATCACTTATCTCCTGGTTGAACATATCTCACCAGTAGCATCAGTCCTTACTTACTGCTCCCATCCGGGTTTATTGATAAACCCGCTTCCTGAAACCAACCGCCAACCATCTGAAGGCGTTACGTGACTCACTGGTCTCATCGATTTTGCTAATAAAAAAAAATTAATTGATCATCTTTTCGCTGGAAAATGTTCCTGAAATGTGTCGCCGTTTCATCTGTTTATTTCCCCCTTGTTTGGTAAATGAATAACTGCTCGATTTAACATTCAAAGAATTTGTTTCCCAAAGCTGCCCTGTGAACTCCTTCCTGCTGTGTTTTTGCCTTAAAGAAGAATGTGTTGGTGACAGATAGTTGCTGTGATAATGATTAAACGGCCTCACATGATTGGAGTTTGGACCATATTGACCAATAATGCGGGTCAGTCTGCTACAGTAGCCTTGCTGTTAACACCACCAGCTTAAACTGAATGAGATGATCATTTAAAAGGCAGGACACATCATTTTTTTTTAATCTTATAACTCTGTCCTGGCTTGAAGTCGACAATAGTTTAATTATTACTTCAGTCTTTTTAAAAACAAAACAAAAAAACAATGGAGCAACAGTCAGCTTAGAGTTACTAAAGACTGAATGACGTTATCTCTGCAATCAATGCATATCACAATGGCCCACTCAAGACAAAAGCAGTAATAGCAAGTCAACATGAAGAGTGTGAGTTCATAAAATCCGGGTTTAGATGGTGATTTATCCAGAGAGTAGGGAAGGAAGTCTGGAGGGCGCTTATCTTAGAGAGGGTAGCAGGGAGAGCCAGCAGACCTAAGGAGGAGGAGCTAAAAACTGGATTTAGTTTGTATTTAACCCAAAGAATGGTAGAGATTGTAAAGCTTGTAAACCTTGACAATTTAGACCAGCGTATGCCTGACGTACGAAGATTCTGGCAAAAACGCTGGCATACGTTAATTAAGCAATGTTTTGCATAAGTTATGAGCTTGCTGAAACACGCTGGCACATGTCGACGTACGTTGAGTATGTCCAGAAGTTTTGTGCATGCTCAAAAATTTCCTGACATATGCCAGCGAATGCTCATACGTTACAGGTAAGTGATCTTATTGTTGGCATACGTTAAAGCTACAGCGTGTAATAATTACAGGGATATACAGTCCAGAAATGTAATATATTATACACATAACTATGTTATTTATCATCATCTCTGACTCAACCTCTTAACCTTAATATTTCCCGTTGCCTTAGAATTTCATTATTTATAATTACATAGGGCGGGAGTACCGCGGCCATAGGGGCAGACATCTTTGCGCTACGGCAGCGCAGAGCCAACAAACTAGCGTTATTGCGACGTCGCCCATTACGCTCGAAAGTAACTACTGTACAGGATTGAGAGATGAACTGAGGCGGTACTGAACAATAGATAAGGGAAAGTTAGCTAAAATTATCTTTATGTAAACAAACCCTCATTGCTTGAGAAGGTAGGTGATCTGCGGACGCCGTGGGAAGACATTTTGTCCCGTAAGCATTTCACTGTATCGCTTGGGGGAGAAGCGATGGGGGAGATGTCATATTTGCTGCAGTCTGCAGTCTGAACGTAGCCTGGTGCCATTTCGAATCCTAGTCGCTACTTCACAAGGCTTTGAGTTCGGGAAGTCGGGTCTCGGCTCTGTACTCCATAGTAGCCGAAAGTATTAAAGCCCACCTCGTCAGGCTTATCCAATCAAATTGTCAGGCGGGCTTTATACAATGATGGACAGATGATCAACAGTAACGTGAATCAACCACGCATTGACCGTAAAGCGGCGCTTGGGTGATAACAACAATGGCTGCCGCCGGAGAGTTGAGGTGAGTAGATTCTGCTATTAAGGTCTGTTCTAGAATATCGACGACAGCAAATTAATTTTTAAAGAGGAACAGAGAAACGCGATCAAGGCTCATCTTCTTATTCTAGGTGTGCAACTCGCATCGCTTTGATTTTCAGTTGACAACAACTATGCGCCGCTAAGCAATATCGCCACGCACTCGAACACTCTTATTGGTTGTAGCTCCTATCCAATGGAGTGCAGGGGCATTTTTTTCCTGGTTCGTTCAAAAACAGCCCCCATAATCACAGCTCTATGGAGCAGCATCAGACTCATATTCTGACTAGAATTGAGATGGGACTAAAATCAGGCTAGTCTGAACGATTTAGATATTAAGCTGAAAATTACAGACTGTAACTTTAAGTGGCCGAGTTACTCATTGAGTAAATTGGTGTCTGAGAAGCTTATGCAAAACTTAACCGACCAAATTTGTGCATAACTTATCAAGAACTTTTCAAGAACTTCTCTCCAACGCTTATCAGCGGGTATCTGGCGTGTTCCAGACCAGCGCTGAACGTGTTTCTAACTTCCAGCTACTGTATAATGGCGTATTGGCAGCGTTTTGGTATAAAGGGGTTCTCACAGGAGGAAAAGCCATCAGTTTCTCCTCCACACTTCATCCCCATCATAGAGTGAGAGAGAAGGTGAGTCTGATGGATCCTCCCTGCGTTCACGCCCACCACCAACAAACTTCCTAACAGACATGACGCTCTGCTGCGACTGCAAACCTTCTGTCTTTCTTTTTCTTTTATTTACTCTTTTTTTGGGGCGGACGGTAAACAGCAGATAGGTTAATACCGCAAAGAAATCTTTTTATGCAGGCTCAGGACACTGACTTGTGACTTTTTGTGGGTGCCGTGCGTTATGCACGTCAGGCTGTCGTTGGACATAATTTCTGGACTCGTTATGAATACTCTATGTCTACGCCCAAACTTGAAAAAATACATAGAAAGTTCAGCGTATGTCAGCATTTTAGAAGATTTTGGGACGTCAGGCAAACGCTGGCTAAATCGTCAAGGTGTGACAACGCTCTAGATACTCAATAAATGAATTATTAATTCACTTTTTTATTCTTTTATGACTTTAATATAACAGGAACTGTATCTCAGCAACCAAACATAAACATCAGATGAGGGTATTTATTGCTAGTTATTTTTTTACAGGGTCTTTTAAAGCTGATTACTTTGAAATTACAGATCCTTGATATGTGCTGCACTGCAATAAAATGAAATACAAGTAAGTAAATTTAGCTTGAAGTGAGTGTATTTTCCTTTGTTTTGGGCAGGTAGGCAAGACACTTTTAAGACATTAAAAATCTAGTTTTTGGTGCATAATATCTAATTTTCTTATCTCAAGGACAAAAATAATAGTTTCTTTGGGAGATCATCTTATTTTCCTGCTCAAAATATAGGCAAATATACTGATTTTAAGAAATTACTACTTAATTTTAGATTTTTTTTTCACTGTGTTGATATTATTTCACTGGTTCTCAGAGCAGATGTTGCTTTTCCTTCCTCTATTGCATGTCACAGCAGTAATTTATTTTATATTTTCTGCTTCTAAGATCTGATCATCTTTAGCTGATGAAGTTTTTTGGTTAAGAAATATAAGTTTCTGCTAAACTTACCTGCAAGCTAATTTCTTGTGGGTTTTGTTGTTTCACAAACTTCCAAATCTCATCTTGTCCTGCTTCAACCGATTGGCCGATCCAAGACGGATCGGCCAATTACGTTGCAGTATTATAGTTTAAGGTGGAACAAACAGCTGTGGTGGAACCAGGAGCTATGTAGCCCCACAGCCGAACCAAAATAAAAATCGCAGCTACTGGAGGTACGGCAAACTGCTGCTATCACATCTGTTTGATCAGAATCCAAGATTTCATCTTTTGAAAACAAAGACAAAAAACATAAAAGATGTCCGCTTCTGTCTCCTTGAACCCCCAGTTGGTTCTCAGCAGATGGCAGCTCACAGCTGCTGAGCCTGGTTCTGCTGGAGGGTTCTTCCTGTTCATAGGAGTTTTTCCTTCCACTGTTGCTACAAGCATGCTTAGTGGAGGAATTGCTGAAGAGTCAATGGTTTCTGGCTTTCCTTGGATAGAAAACTTTGAATCAATCTGACTGTATGATCTGGTGAACTGTAAAGTGCCTTGAGATGACGTGTTGTGAATTGGCGCTATAGAAAAAAACTGAATAGAATTGAGTAAAAGCCAGAGTTGTTGTGGTTTCTCATGGCGTCTGCTGCTATTTCACTTTTTAACTGTTTAAAACCAAACTTTACCAAACCTTAATTCAATATCAGTAGATATTGCGATATAATTTAATTCAATAACTGTGATATAACGATGATTACAGCATTTGTCACTGACCCATATTTTAGGTTTTATGTAGTTTTAATGCGTATTCTTTTTTAAAGCCAATATTTATAAAGCGCTATACTCGAGGATTCTAAATTATTGTTGAACGTTTGTACAGGCACCTGTAGGGAGGATGCTTGGCAGTCCTTCTGAGACTTTTTTTTATTTTATTTGAATTGATATCAAAATGATATCATACTGACCTGAAATTGAGAAATATCTCTGTTAGGTTTATTCAGTGATGATTATAAAATTAATTTGTGCTTATAAAACATTTGTGCGAGGGGATGCTCCACTCCTCCTGTCATGATTCAGTCAGGAGACCATCCTGCCTTGTCATTCTGATGGAGCATTCTGTCTTCATGAACTGATCAATTGTTCTGTCAGAACAATACTTTCTGTTTGTAAACATTGTGGCATGTTCTGTTAATAAAACGCTCTAGCGGAGGAGGTCCAGTCGGGACAGTGAGTCTGGGGTTCAACTGTCTCTCCTTTCTGCAGGAATTGTATCCATAAATTGTGTATTTCAGTTCGTCTTAAGCAAAAACCTACATTTTATGAACCCGACAATCTCGTTATATACGTTTTCGGGCAGTAGATATGGCTTTGGCCAATCAGCTTGGAGGATTCTGCTAAATTTCCTTCTTTTCTCTCCAATCGGAGCTGTCTTAGATTAATGATGTGTAGAACTGAACCGTAGTTTCTAGACATTATAAATTTCGGCTTCTCAGTTCAGTTTCTGCAGGTCATCCGTTGTTTGGTTTCTGCCTCGCTCTCACAGTTCTGTCAAAAATGGCTGCCATATTGGAAAAAAAAACCTAACCAGGGAAGAGGTGCAAAGGAAGCAGACTTCAAAAGCATGTGGGAGGAAGTGGAGGAAGGGAGCAAGGCGGTGCAGCGTTGCCTGTAAATTCCTTAGACTTTTTACTTTTTTTCTTCCTAAAGTGCTTTCTTCATTAAGTGGCTCTGTGATTGTTATCGGGTCGTATTATCTCCTGGTCTTTCACCTCACTTCCCCCCTTCCCGCCCCATCCGTCTCTCTCTCCGTCCACTCCAGGGGTATTTTTGGAACGTAATGAAAAGCGAAATCTGAACTCCTTCTCCTTAAAAGGCATGTCTGGGTCAGCTGGGTGGAAACTTGTTATTAATGCCTTCACGTTTTCTGTTTGAGTGGGTCATCTGTGTTTTTAAGTGCCTGTTGATGCTGTGAGGAATTCTTGGAGTTGGGGGGGGCGGCGGGCCCCCTCCCTCCCTTCATCTCCAGGAAGGGAGGGAGGGGGCATATTTGGCATTTTTCTGGAGGCATTTCGGTCCGTTTCGAGGTGTATTCTTCTGGCGTTGACATCTTCTATGCGATTTCCATGGGGCTCATATTGAGGTCAGTGGAAGGTCGTATGGCGGACCACACACAGGCACACCTTTCCTCCAGGGTGTTCTGACCCAAATATCAGCCGACATAAGCTGTAGAATCTGATAAGAAAAAAAAAAAAGTCCTCACACTACAGCCACCAAGTTGACCTCAATAACGTCAATAAAAGCCTCCATGTTGACCCAGCGTCTCTCATCCAGCACCAGAGTTTGGCCCAACTGTTGATGTTTTTGAACTCCATGTGTCCTTTGGCTTCGCCTCTGTGGCTTTACAGTCACTTCTGCCTCAGAGTTTAAAATATTTGGCCCTGTTATTTGCAGTTAGACGGACCCTGACCGGCGCGTCGGCGGTTGGGAGTTCAGCGGTCTGTTGAGGTCGCTGCGAGGTTGTAGATGAAAAAGAAGGGAATGATTCATTTTACTGTGAACACAAACCTTGGCTGATTTGATCTCCCTCAAGGTAAAGTTCTGGTTCCAACAGTCCTGATGGTTTCATTGCAGGTTTGGGTCATTTTTAATCTTCAGTCATTCTCTGCCATCTACAGGTTTAGCTAAATTAATTAGATTGTTAACAACTAAGAAGTGAGTTTGAGGGTTTGTTCTTTCGGTGGTTGTTGGACATTATTCATTCTCATGTCCTCGTGAAACGTCATAGTACTGTTCCAATTCACAAGAACAAGAAGACTGAGAACGGACAAAGTCCCCGGATGTTGTTCTCACCCCTCCCTCTTTACCCAGCATGCATCAGAGCAGATTTGTCTGTACTGAGACTGGCCGTTTCTCAATATGGCTTCTTGGCGTTCTCGCAGTACCTTGCGTGACATGCGCCATCAGCCTCAGCCCGAAAGGTACCGTTCCAATTCTCAAGAACGCCAGATCGAGAACGCATCAAATCCCGGATGTTGTTCTCGCCCCGCCTTTATCGAGCATGCATCAGAGCAGACTTGTGTGTTCTTCAGACTGACCGGCTTCCCCAGAATGCCCCGCGGCTGCAGCCTGATTGGAGACAGCACTCACAGTGTTAAGTTAAACATTCCCTTTTCTGCTGCTGTTGTTCTCCAAAAGCACGTTTGAAATCGTTTGAGGCTGATAACATTATACATTTAAGCCTCCCTGTGTGTGGCATATCGTTTACAGAGTTAGTCACGAGAAATTTAAAAAAGTCCGGCGTTGAAGCGGACCAGAGAGTGACCAGGAGACCTCCGAGGGTAACCGCAGCCAGGGCTAAATTTACATCGTCTCCGTAGTGCACTTCTCTCGGTCTAGTTATGTGTGAATTACCGCTCGTTATTTTTCGTTTTTTGCGTGTTGTTAATATTTTTAAATGTTTTTAAGCTTTAGAAATTAAAAATTTTGTTTTCAAAATGTTTTGTGTAGAGAATAAATAGTTTTGACTGTTAAAGAAATGCTAAACAACGTTGCATGTGATGACGTCATGAGTACGCTTCTGTTCCAATACACATACGTTGCTGCGTTGCGGCGTTCAAGTCCGTCAGAGTCCTGCGTCTTACCAAGAGCGGACTTGGCGAGACTGCGAGTACGTACTGGCGTTACCGTGAATTGAGAAACGCCCACTGACAGCTGTCCCAGCATGCACTGTGGCGGCAGCAGCTTTCAATGTGGCGCTCACAGAGCTCAGAGTATTAAGTTAAAAAGATCTCTTTTCTGTTTGCTGTTGTTCAATAAAAGCATGTTTTAAGATCATTTGAGCCAGAACGCATTATACTTTAAGTTTCACTATATGAACCATTTACAAATTTAGTGCGGAAATTAATTTCAAAACATTTTTCCGAAGTTGAGAGGACGAGGCACCCAGCGGACTCCGAGGCTAACGGCAGCAGCCCTCTATCAGCATAGCTGTGTGTGAAGGACGGCTGGCTGTCATAGCTGAGTAGTTTTTTTTTTTATTTGGCAAAATGTTCATTTGATTTGTGTTTATCTCACTGTGTTAATCATTTTTCCCCCATTAAATGAAAAAAACTAAAATTTATTATTATCTGGCCTTAGCAGGGGTCCTCCCGTTTTCCAAGCCAAGGACCCCTGACTGATGGCAAGATGGGCGGGGACCCCTAATTATATATATTGTATGAAAGTATATTATATCAAACTGATCCTATAGTTACTGTATTACAGATGGAGTAATGTAATGAAAGTAATTTGGGATTATTAAAGTATTTCTGATTCCTGGTTGATGGGACAGGTGTTGTGTGAAGATGAAGCGGTGTCCAGCTTGAAAAGAGCTCCTGTGTGTCGCTGAATGTGAGCATTGATGACTGGAACACATCTTCTGCCTCCATTTATCTGTTTACTACAGTGTGTTTAATTCATCTTAATGTGGATTTAAAGACATTTCAATTAGTGGAAAAATTGCAGGAGTGAATATATAAAAAAAAAAAAGTCTAATCAACCAAAACTTTTGCGACCCCCCCATACAGTACCACCGTGGACCCCCTAGGGGTTAAGGACCTCTTTGAAGACCTCTGATCTAGAGACTATGAATAACAGGAGGTGAAATGCAGCTCCAGACTAGCTTTGAATGTGGTGATGTCATCAGTACGCGTCTGTTCAAATTGACCCATATTTATGCTGCGTGCTCCGTTCTCCCTGAGTCCAGACTTTCCTGTGTTCTTCTCAAGAACATTCTTGGCGAGGACACGATCCATACCCTTCTGAATTAAGAAATGATCAATCTTTTGGGTTCAGGTGGGTCCGTATGAACTCCTGGTTTCTTGATCTAGGCTCACTGAAGAGACACCTGGCGAGGTCTTCTCCTGCTGTACCTGCAATGTTCCTCATGTTGGACCTTTGATGAAGGTGTTCTACACACCTTGGTTGGAACCAGGGTTTATTTTAAAGCTGCTGTTTCCTTTTTATCGCTGGAACCGGTCTGTCCGTTCCCCTCTGAGGTCCACATGCGTTCTCCATCTCCACAGCGGCCGCTTACAGCACCTTTTGTTTTGTGGGTGAAGGTACAGCAGAGTCTGGAATCCACTGATCAGAAAAAGATCCTTTCCTTTTGATTCGTCTCATAGAAAACCAAGAACAATGAGACCAGAGGCTCCCTAAATTGGAGAAAAACAACTTTAGACCATCAGGATTTGTTGCCCAGTCTCTTTTCTTCCCATCAGGCTGCCTGATTCTGATGTTCTCCATGAACTGTAGAAGGAATTTCCTCTCTCTTATTCTCACACATTAGATTTCTTGTCCACATTGTGGCTAAATGAAAAAAAATCCTCTTGCAGCTTATTTTTCTTGTGATCATGAAAACATACATGTTCTCAGAGAGAGAGGAATGTTGGTGCTCTGCAGCAGCAGAACCCTCATTCTCTCTAGTCCTGAAAATAAAATCATATGGTTTGTTTCTGTCCCAATGTCGATTGTCTGACTGAAGCAGGGCAAAGAAAATAGACTTAGTGAAGTGCTGCTTTTAAGTACAAAGATAAAATGTATTAGTGTGAATTTTTGATTCAATAACTGAAGGAGATTCAGGTTTGAATAAGCATATTTGAGTATTCCTGACTTTCTTGAACCTGATAGATGGCACCAAATGAGAAAAACAAGAAACACATGGTTCCTGCGGATTAAATGAGTCTTTGTCTCTTAACTGATATTATTTTAAAAGAAGGATGTGTTCAATCTAAACTAGTGCTATTAAACTTTAGTAAAACCTGACGTTATCCAATGAAAAGGGTCGCTATCTATTAAACTGTAACATGAGCTGTGTGTGTCGCTCATTATTCTCAGAGCGAACGTTGCTGTCTTTCACGTTCGTTCTTCTAAGCTGATCTGCTCAGTTCACTGTTCACTAAAATTATGAACTTATTCATTGAATTTTGGTTAATTCACAGCACTGGTTATACTTCCTCATTTTATTTCTTCTTAGTGCTGCATTGGATATTTATTAAGCGATGTCTGGATGAAAGGGACAGAAAGGTACAATGGAGCATTAGTGTCAGGCTAGAGGATTGGATTTTTTATATATTTTTTTTAGAATAAAGTCATAATATTATGAGAATAAAGTTGAAAAATAACGAGAATGAAGTCATCAAACCACAACCTGTTTCAGAAAGAAAGGTTCAAGTTCCACCCAGCAGATAACGGCCGACCAGCTCCACCAATCAGCAACCAGAGTCCACTTTGAAATCCTGCCCAGTTTGATGCTGCTGCTAAAAGATTTCCTGATTTATCAAACCGATGCTAAAGTAGAACTTAGCTTGATGCTTGAAATTCCTCCTTTTAGGAGGAAAGATTTGTCATAAAATACAACTTTATTCTCGTAATTTTATGACTTTATTCTCGTAATTTTATGACTTTATTCCCGTAATTTTATGACTTTATTCCCGTAATTTAATTACTTTATTCCCGTAATTTAATTACTTTATTCCCATAATTTAATGACTTTATTCTCGTAATTTTATGACTTTATTCTCGTAATTTTATGACTTTATTCCCGTAATTTTATGACTTTATTCCCGTAAATGTATGACTTTATTCTCTTAGTTTTATGAATTTATTCCCGTAATTTTATGGCTTTATTCCCATAATTTTATGACTTTATTCTCTTAATTTTATGACTTTATTCTGGTAATTTAATGACTTTATTCCAATAATTTAATGACTTTATTCCAATAATTAAATGACTTTATTCCCGTAATTTTATGGCTTTATTCCCGTAATTTAATTACTTTATTCCCGTAATTTAATGACTTTATTCTCGTAATTTTATGACCTTATTCCCTTAATTTTATGACTTTATTCTTGTATTTTTATGAATTTATTCTTGTAATTTTAGGACTTTATTGTCATAATTGTATGACTTTCAAACAATAAATAAAATGGATGTGTGAACTGAGCTAACACGTCAAGCGTTAGTGCGCCACCTACTGGTTGGGAGGACTTAAACTGCCATCACCTTCAAGTCTTATGTTCTCTCAGGCTTGTGGTTCATAATGGTTTATTTTAGTGTTTTTCTTCTGTTTTTAGCACAGTCTGAACTTTGGGTTAATTTCTTAGAACTCCATTAATATTTTCCAGTTTTGATGCTCATTGAATTTTGAAATAGTTTGGAAACTTGATTCTTTAACCTCTCTGGAATTAAGCTGATGAAGATTCTCAGTCAATCAGGTCAGAGTCATTCCAACAAAAGTTAAAAACAATCCACTGGACTTTGTTTCCGAGTTTGAAGACGTTTCTCTTCCATCCAGGAAGCTTTTTCTATTTAAAATGTCAGAAATTGCGTTGAGTTCCAGGTTTTACCCAGTAGCCCAACAAAGACTTGTTTTTATTTAGAAATGGAAATTGAACTAGACGAATGTGTCCTCCCCTTTGGAATGGGGCTCGTTTGGCTTCTTTGTTAGACTGCAATGCCCCACCTGTCAGTCACTGAAAGGGGGGGTCGTTAAAAGGAATTAATTGTTAGATTTTTGACACCTTTTAAAAAACCCCAGTTTCTGTTTTTCCCTGTTGCTTGGAGTTCCCTGAGGCGGGGGTGTACCTAGTTTCTTCCTTATAACCGTGTGATTTTTTATCTGTTGAGACAGATGTTCTCTGAAACAAAGGAAAAGCTTGATGCTTGTGGCATTTTCTCCTTCTGGTAATACTTTTTATTCATAGTTATGACTTTTGGTGTCCATCTGCTTCCTTAACGCCTCCCAGGGAGTTCAAATAAAGTATAAAAAAGGAAAGTTTTGAGCAATCACAGACATTCTTGGCTTCGAATCTTTCTTATCCTGTGTAACTTACAGATTTGTTCCCTTTCCAACTCTAGGTGTGGACCACAGAGGAATGTGCTTGAATGAGTGTTTTATCCCTCCTGCCAGCCGTTTGCATCTGTACTCCCAGCCATGCCAAGCATTAAAGTCACAGAAGCCCTTAAAAGGAAACAATAGCGGCCTATCAATTCTGCTCTGCCAGTCATGGAATGACTTCACTCCTGCATGGGCAGAGTCCAGCATGCACACAAAACAAGGAAGTGTTTGGTAATCGAACCTGGAGGCTCGGTGCACATAAGAATAATAATTTAAAAAAAAGCTTTAATACAGTAGTTTTATACAATCAACCTTAGAAGCAAAATGCGGAGGAAGGTTCACCAGTTTCACTGTTTAATGCTAAGGGTTTAAAGTAGCTCAAATTCAGAATACAAACTTCAGAAAGTACCCTGAATATGAAATCATTTCATACTGTTTAAAGTGTATCGGTGCGGTATCGGCTGTTGATCAAGTCCCAGTGCTGTATCTGGTGTTTATTATCCAAGTCATCTTGAATACATTCTTCTTCCAGATGTTGGCTACGTGTTTTTTCTCTGGCCAGAAGTTCGATGGCAAATCCTCCCTCTTCAAGTTGGTGATCCAACACGTAGGACGTCCTTACGTAAACATATCACCAGAATGATTGACGGTTAGGAGGACCACTTATTTAGATGATCCACCTGGAAATAAAAAGTCCTCTATACCTTTAAATCAAAATTTTGGTTTGAAAAAAAACAACAAAACAATAGATTTTTGGTGGAATCAGACAACCCTTTACAACAAGCTACCTAATCAGAAGGCGGTCTGTTCCTTTTTAAAGTCTGTTCAGATGCTATTAGATTAATTGTAGATTTGAAGTCGACTATAATCTCAAGGCTTTTGATATATTATAATTATTTTCTCATTTTATGATGAGCTTTCAATGAGCTTCAAACACCCTCTATCTTTTGTGGTGACTTTCTGGAAAAACTGAGAGCGATTGTTGTGATAACTTGTTGTCTTTCGGACGTGTTGTGGCCTCTGATTCGGGGGGAAAAGATCTTTTTTGATCTGTTTTGTCTATTAGATCAGCAGTCAGGACCGAACAGGATGAACGTCTGATCAGATCTGTCAGTTCAATATCTGGATGCGTCTAGATCAAGGGTTCCCAAGCTTTACTGCCTCTGACACAGAAAATCTCTATGCAATAAGAAGGAGAAGCCTAAAATGCACTTGATTTAAATGGTAGTTTTATTTAAATCAAATATAATAAGATATTTAATATTTGAATTATTTATTAGATAAATCCTATCTGATCTATAAAGAAAAGCCAATCTTAGGGCTTCACAGTAGAATACAGATATTATAAGTAAGGTTAGTGACGGCCTAGTGGTTAGGGCTGGGAATTCTGAAGTTGTGAGGTCGAAAACCCACTCCCACCGACTGCTACTCTGGGTCTCTGAGCAAGACCCTTAAGGGCAGATTAGACCTCTGTTACTGCACACATTAAATGTTTGCTTGGGTCTGGTGAACCAGTTTTGCTGTTATTCTTCTGCACCGTCGGTCTGGAATTTCTAGGGACGGACAGAAGTTTCCCGCCAAAGCGCAAAGGGAAGCCTATTTCGAGAACTTGTGAGAACTTCGTACGGATTGTACTTTCAAGAACTCCTGGATTAACCTTTCTTTAGTAGTTGTCCAGTTGTTCCTCCATTTTTTGAAAATGGCGCGCCCCCCGGCACCGAATCGAGAAGGACGACCACACAGACAGCTGGAAAGGCATATCAAGGATCAATCACAGCTGCTTTTTGTCTGCGCACCTCCGCTTGAGGACTGTGCCGGTTTGTGACCGTCCGACCCGTAGTCAGGATTTTGCGTCAGAAGCATAAATTGGCCTTTTAGACTCTAATTGCTAGTCTGATCCGCATGGGCAGCCCGTGGTCGCTCACACAAAAGATCAAGAGTTTGATTGAAAATGCAGTAGGTATTAAAAACCAACAAAAATGAATAACTTAATAATAAAAAATAAATATACAATATTTATGAAATATTCTATTGTGTTTTATATCCTCCATTTACCTCTCTGGGGTCCTGACCTCCATGTTGGGAACCCCTGCTCTAGATAAGGCTGATATTTTCCCTGTAAGCTCGGCTAACCTCTATCAGGGCTGCTTTTCGTGTCTCCAGGCAAACCTGAAAGTCCCAAACTCGCTTCAAGCTTTGATCTCTGATGCAATGACCTCGTTTGCATCCCTGAAAGGCTCGCAGAGAGCCTCATGAACATTCCTATGCTAAATGTTTGAAGGGAGTTGTCCTGATGAAGTGAACGCAGGCGATATCCGACACATGTTGCGTCTCCTAGACTGTGCTGAGTTGACGTGCTTGGCTGTCCCTCTGCAGCCCTGCTGTGTGACGAAGCCACCAAAGCTGTTCTGTGACATTGTTAGCTGTCACTGGCTCTGAATAATGAGGAGCTGCCTGTAAATCGATGGCAGCGTGGGAATGTCCCGGCCGTTTGTTTCTTTTAGAGCGAAGCTATTAAATATTAGGGCAGGTTCTTCAGGTTCATTGTGAAGTTGAGGAGGTAAATGGTTTTTCCATGCGACGGCTTCATCAGCTTGAAGGCAGAGTTTTTTCCTCACCTTGCTGCGCTGCTGGAATGCAAATGGCAGCAGGAGGAATGCTGTTTGCTGATCTCAGTAAGTGAAAACTATTTTCTGGTCCTCCATCTTTTTATAACCACTTCCATGATCTAAATAACCTTTATTCATCTCTCTCTTCACAGTTTATCCAATTTTTCTCCCATCTTTCGCTCTTTTCTGGGTCTCGCTCTGTGTTCTGTTCACTGTGTTTGATTTGGGCATTCCTTTCCTCTTTAGCAGACAAAACAACCACAGACCCTGCTGGACTGCAGCCCCTAGCACACACACACACACACACAGGCCTGCTCGCTCTCCCCTAATCACACACAGGAAATGGGCTCCCTTGCAAACGAGGCCCGCCTGGCCACTGAAAGCCAGGATGGGATTTAAGGCCATGAAATGTTCTCCACTGAAAGAAAATGGAACATGAGGTCTTTGCTTCCTCTTCCTTCATGCTCTCACTTGTTATCTGTCTGAAAATGTTTTCCTTCCTGCACCCGGGTTAACGGTTCAGTCTGTCATGAGGTGGTTCTTTCTTTTCCAGGCTTACTCGCTCCATTGATCGTCTTTGCTGCGGTTGCAGCGTTGTTTTGGGCCTGAACACGCAGAGCGTGGTTGGTACATGTCAGGACTAGAAGTGGACAGAAACGTTTCTAAGGTGTGATAGCTGCTGTGGTTTAAGCAGGGATGGGAGGACAATGCGAGACGCCATTGGGGGGGTCTGGTTTACTTCAGGCGGGGGTTCTGTGGAGTAATGAGCCGTCGTCATCCTCACCTGCTGCAATTAGCACTCTGAGTGAGTCCAAGCCAAACACTGAGTTCATCGGGTTTAACAAACCTTCACGCTGAGCGGTGAGATTTCCTTTGGTTCCCGTTGTTACCAGGTTGAGGAAATATCCCTGAAGTCAGAACCAGGATCGGTGAGAATCCATCAATACTACTGCTTAACGATGCGCCTATTGACCCAGAATTTATTTATACTTTTAAAAGATGATATTGATCAAAGAAAAAAGGTTAAAAAAAAGAGTAAAAATCGACCTATACAGGGTTTTAAAGGCCACACTGGAAAAACCATCAAGAAATAACTCAAAATGTCTTAAATGAAATGTATTTACTCTTAATTTAAGTAGGTAAATTAGATAGTTTGCTAATGGAATTAGTATTTTTAGGCTTAAAATAAGATAATTATATAAAATGCACTTGACATAAGACAAATGCAATTGTTTTTTTCTTATTTTAAATGTAAATTGTCTTGTTCCGTTGGCAAAATGTCTCTTAACTCCTCAATCCAAGAACAAATGCACTTATTTTAAGAAAAAATTCCTTATCATTTTTTTTCCATACCGATTATTCAATAGCCTTTCAAATTCAAAGATCCATTTTAGCAGAAACTCGGCTTAGAGACGCAAATTTTAATAAGCTTTAAATAAAACACAATCTATAATTTTAGTGAAATATCTGCAAGTTAAAATCTTTTTCCATTTTAAACAGCGAACCATTTTTATATATCATATTACTAGTTTTTAACCTTTTTGTGTCAGAATTGCAATAATAGTAAACAACATAGTAAATAACAAAAAACTCATAATAAATAGCATAAAAATACATGAGGTATCAGAAATCCATCCATCCATTATCTGACACGCTTGTCCCTATTGGGTTGGCGAGGGGTGCTGGTGCCTATCTCAGGCTGTCAATGGGTGAGAGGCGGGTCCACCCTGGACAGGTCGCCAGTCCATCGCAGGGCAACACACACACTGACACCTAAGGAAGATTTAGAGAAGCCAATGAACCTAGCAGTCATGTTTTTGGACTGTGGGAGGAAGCCGGAGTACCTGGAGAGAACCCACACATGCTCAGGGAGAACATGCAAACCTCCATGCAGAAAGACCACAGGCCGGGAATCGAACCCAGAACCTTCTTGCTGCAAGGCAGCAGTGCTACCAACTGCGCCTAATTTATCTAATTTAAATGATTGAAAATGTAGGTTTATTTATTTTTTTTATTTGCCAGTATTCAATGACAAATCTAGGTAAAAAAATTATTGTTATATAAACTATTGAATTTTCTATCATTTATTTTATGGTAACAGAGATTTTATTTTATAGGATACTATTTTAATGTCAGAACTAAGCGCATGTATGCCATATATGAAGTGTCGACTGCTGGGCCGCTGACTGAACCGGACCTCAGCAGAGAACCGTCTGTCCTCAGCCGGAGGAGGTGGGCTGGGGGCCGGTAAGGCAGGTGGGGAGAAGCACGGGGCCTCCAGGCTACAGTCGGTTGGTCAGGTTCTGTCGCTCCGTCCCCCACTGGCTCCCTGGCTCTACTAAACTTTGTTTCCAAGTTTGAAGACGCTTCTCTTCCCATCCAGGAAGCTTTTTCAATTCTAAATGTCAGAAATAGCATTGAGTTCCAGGCTTTATAGAGTAGCCCAACAGGCCAACAATTCCCTTTAACGACCCCCTTTCAGAGACATTGACGGGTATGGGGAATTGCAGGCTAACAAAGAAGCCAAATAACCCCCATTCCAAAGGGGTTTGACCCGTTCGTACTTTCTAATTTGCATATTTTCTAACAAAAAACAAGACTTTGTTGGACTACTGTATAAAGCTTCGAACTCAACGCTATTTTTGGCATTTTAAATTGAAAAAGCTTCCTGGATGGGAAGAGAAACGTCTTCAAACTCGGAAAAAAAGTCCAGTGGATTGTTTTTAACTTTTTTTGGAATGACTCTGACCTGGATGACTGAGAAACTTCCCCAGCTTAATTCCAGAGAGGTTAAAGAGTGAAGTTTCCAAACTTTTTCAAAATTCAACAAGCATCAAAACTGGAAAAAATATTAATGAAGTTCTAAGAAATTAACCCAAAGTTCAGACTGTGCTAAAAACAGAAGAAAAACACTAAAATAAACCATTATCTCAATGAACCACAAGCCTGAGAGAACTTGAAGGTGAGGACAGTTTAAGTCCTCCCGGCCAGTAGGTGGCGCACTAACGGTTATCATGTTGGCTCAGTTCACACATCCATTTTCTTTATTGTTTGAAAGTCATAAAATAACGATAATAATGTCATAAAATTACGAGAATAGTGGTAATACGAGAATTAAGTCATAAAATTACGAGAATTAAGTCATAAAATGATGGGAATAAAGTCAAGAATAAAGTAATAAAATTACGAGAGTCTTCAAACTTGGAAACAAATGTTTTTTTTTTTGTTTTTTTTTACTAATTTGCAAAAAAAGACAGGGAAAAAAAAGCTTCAAACCATTTTATTTTTTCCACTTAAGTTAGTGTGAATGCAGACAGCTGTGAATGAAGGTAATTAGGCCACTATAGCTGCTGACTGGTAGCTCTGTGACACAGAAGGAGGCTTTGGTTTGTCCTGTTGACTGATCTAAGAACTCCAGCTGATGCACTGTGTGGGAGTGAAGGTTGAGAAGAAGATGGATGTTTGTTGTTTGTTTCGGTTACATGTTTCTGCCTGGATGGGAGAGCATCCACCCCAAGGATGGCTTTACGTCCTTTGCCTACGAGGCTTCATCTGAGCTCCAAAATATGTGACAAGTCTCACACACAAACACAGACACGCGTGTGTGTTCTGGTGCTTGGCTGGATCGCTTCGTGGCAGGATGGGCTTGTAGCGTGAGAACGGGGAATGATTCAGCAGATCCAGACTGCTGATGTTGTGGGTCTGACTAAAGTGATGCAGCTGAGAGCGGAGCGGGACAGCTGTCTCCGCCGCTGAGAAGCCGAGACGTGCAGACGCAAAGAGGATGACCCGTAAAGAGGTGCTGAGACTGGCAGGAGGATCTACGAGCCTCATGTTTCATGTCCATCACTTGTAACGTGATGAGTTCCTCTAAGGACGTCACCCGTCTCTCTGCTCTCTTAGGCAGTTTCCTGTAATCATTGCTCAATATTGCTGTTAATCCAATCCAACTTTATTTATAAAGCACTTTGAAGTTCTTCAATTACCAGAGGACTTAAATTAAAACAATAAAAGCATTGAATACATACATCAAAATTAAAATTAGAGCTAAAAATGTGCATAATAAAAATTAACAATATTACAGGCTAACATCAACATCTCATGCAGTGTTATAAGCCGAGGCAAAGAGACTCTTGACTCTTTGATGCACAATGGAAGGTTGTTCCAGATTTTTGGAGCTGCCATAAAAAAGCAGGAAGTCCCTGATTATTTAGATGCCTAAAGAAGCAGTTGATTGGCTGACCTGAGTGAAAGGCGAATGAAGGCGAATGAATTTCAAACATCTTTGATTTTCTCCTGATCGGGAGGTGGTCGTGAGAGGCTAATCGTCCCTCCTTACCCCGCGTTTATTACACGATGCATGACGCACGATCAGGCAGAAAGTCGGTTGAAAAATTCTTGCACAACGGGAAAATTGGGGAACGGCCAAGTACATTGAGCCCTTGATTTTACGCTATTACATCATGTTCTACTCTCACCCATATAGTTTTGTGTCATTTGGAGTCGTTCTGAAGATTTCGTTAGGTTTTATCCAAGTAACGCCTTCCTATGGGCAACGACTTGAAGGCTCAAACTGAACTGTTCATAATGTATCATTTATGGTACGCCAGCATTCATAACATGTAGCTGAATCACTGTGCCCCAGACATTCGCGTTTATATATTTTTATATTTATATTGTTTTAAAAACAAAGCGGCGCGTGTATGACGTCATCTGCGCGCGCCGGCTACCATTCATTCTTTCTGTCCGCTGAACTGCAGCTAGTTTTTCTCACATGCCTGGAAGATGTCTGGTGCTGCTACTACCAAAGATGATCTCGCTCTCCAAATGGAATTTCAACGATTAAGATTAGCTAGAATGAATAGTAGGGGTAGGAGCGTCAGCCGCCTGTGACCAGGGCTGCCTGTGCGCATAACCCCAGTCCGGCGTGCCGGATGACGTCATACACGCCACGCTTTGTTTTAAAGCGTATAAATATAAAAATATAACAGCAAAAGCACAGCTCTATCTGCCAGAGTGGCGGTGCAGACGTAGCCCATCTTCCCTCATTGTTTTAGGTAAATTATTATTTTTTTTTTTTTTAAATCAATATTGGGAAATAAAAAAATCGACCAAAAATCACAATATATCGCCAAATTGATTTTTTCCCCACACCCCTAATGGAGTTCCCATCCTGCTTAGTGAAATGTAAATGAGTCTGTCATCAGCGTATCAATGGAAGTAAACGCATTATTATTGAGCTAAGGGGAGGAAGATAAAGGGCAAAAACAAGAGGGCCTTAGACTGAGCCCTGTGGCCCCCCACGGTATAAGGGAACAATTTGTGAATTCATCTTTTTTTCTGTTGCACAGAAGATTATGTAATTTATTATGACTTTTCTTTAACTGTTGTGAAGGCTGGTGATGAATACTTTCCCAAAGGAGATCCCTCCATGAAATGTTTGGGAACCACAAACAGATGTTGTTGTTTAAAAACTTAGGCCCCGGCCCACATCTAAGTCAAACCCCGGCCTAAACGCACACATTTTTCACCAAACCAGCCTCTCATCCACACGGTCGGCGCTTTCGGGGTCTGCTGTAAACCATCTTTTTTATTCAGCCTTTTAGAGTGGGAAGATTTTGAAACGCCGCTTTAAACATCTTTAAGCTCTAACCGCATTTTTTTCTCACACGCATGCGTCATAGCGTGCCGCTTTCAAACACGGCGTTTCGCCACAGTATCACAACAACAATGGCGCTGCACTGTGCTGAATGGTTGCTGCTAATGCTACTCACCCCAAGCTGTCGGCTATTAAGAATCTTCTTCTTCTGAATATCTCCAGGAAGAACAGAGCAATATCGACTTTACATAGTTCAGCACCTGAATTTGACTGAACCACTCTAAAATGGATCAAATCGGCAAATCCATGTATAAATATTAGTGCGCATGCCCAACATTTCGTCAGCTATTTTTGCTTTCGCACGACAGCGCCACTTACAGGCCTGGCATACATTTTGCAGCTGCTTTCATGCA
>JAGKQL010000009.1:37495359-37529848 GCA_018398635.1 Cyprinodon brontotheroides
AACCAGTAGGTGGCAGTAGTGTTCTTCGACAAACATGGATGCCTCCATTAAAGCATTTTCTAATGAAAATTACTCTGAATTAAAAACACTGGATCATTTATTGAACAGGATGGGATAATTTTATATTTAAATTACTTTCAGGAGTTTGAATTTTAAATATGAGCAGACTGTCGGGAGGAGGAGTTACTATATTTAGGCAAAAATGGCTGCTCCTGGACTCTGATCGATTAATGCACTGGATTGCTTCTTTTAATAAATAAAGCCAAATTCATTAAATCATTGCGTAAACATATTAGTTGTAGGTATAGATAATCCATCCATTGATTATTCCTTGCTGACCCAACTTTTCCTTTTGATATACGGTTTAATTTGCTAAAACATTTTTTTGACTTGAGACCGGTGTAACATTTTTTTTATCATTTTATTATATTTACCATGTAAATAAAGGGGAAGAAAAAGGGCATCAGTTAGGCTGATGTTAACATTATTGGTATCGGCATAAAAAAAACAATTTTAGTGGGCTAGATCTACAGCCCTGCAGCTTTCACCTATATCCCTTCTCCGACACACTCAGTGGCGGCCCCTGTTGGCTCCTGGTTAGAACTGCTTATCAATGCCCTGAATAAAACCAGCAGCTGTTTAGCAGGAGCTCTGCAGCGCAGGATGAATGGATGATAACGAGGGAATCCAAACCTTTTATCCACATGTGGTGGAGAAGCACATTCTCTCCCTGAGATAATCCCATCAGAGATGCAATCCAAATGAAATGCTGTAAAGTTTGTGGCCACAAACGTACAGAGAAGCTAAAAATAAATTAACACTTCAGTAAGATGTTTTATTTTAAAACCAAACAGACTTTTAAATAAAGACGCTTTTAACAGAGCATCACTGTTTAATAATTAAATATTCATCAGTTTGTTTCTGTCTGAGGAGCGTAATGTGTTAAAAGCTGTATGGCAACCCAGAGGGGACACATTGAACTCTGGCTTCACAATGAAACTTTCTTCTTTTTCTTTAGGCTTTTATTTTTTTGTTTTTATAAACTTCATCTACATCCCCTTTGCCCCTCTCCTGTTTTGTGCTCCTGCTTCCTTTTGGGCTCACAGACGCCGGCGCCGCGTTTCCTTCCATGTAGCCAGAAGTCCCGCAGCAGCGACACGCCTATATTCTCAGCGACGTATGGATGTGTGGGCTCAGATCGTGTCGGAGCACACATCCCTGTTTGCCGTTCTATCTTATGAGGTTGTTTAAGGTCACGCTGAGGCGTGTCCTGTTTGCTTTACTTACCTGCTGCTCCTGTGTTCTTCATCTGAGTTCCTCTTGAATCAAATGACTGAAACAAAACCTGCTTTTGAGTGAATTTGAATTTAACTGCTCCCGTACAAACAAACACTACTTCATCACAATGTCAACAGTAAAGCTTATAGAGCAGCAGCTCTCGCACGCAGGGCCGGATTCAGGGAATTTGGGGCCCTAGGCAAAGACAGATCTGAAGGGGGAAATCTGAATTCAGAAGAGACACATCAAACAGACCCATCTTCTACAGATATAGAAATGTTAATAGAATAGACATCCATTATCTGTTCTAGGTTTGTGTCCCTCTCTTCTTGTTTTTCCTCTCTATGTTTTGTACTCAGCTGACTTTTCATGCTGTCTCTCAAAAGGAATGAAAGATTTTTTCCAAGCACTAAGCTCACTTAGCTGATTGCTCCTTCCTGTGTTTCCCAAAAGGCTGCCAAAGTAAATAACCCAGTCCTTCTTTTTTTCACTGTAGACAAGCCATGATCTGCTTATCTGTTCTCCACCTTTTCATTTGGATGAAATAATAGCTGCATGAATCATGACAGCAGACAAGATAGATGAGAGAGGAGAGCAGGGCTGGAGTGGGTTACCAATGTTGGCCCTAAGTCTCTAGCAGAGAGCAGAGTTGGCGCTAGGAGCTTTTAGATGTGTTGTCTCCAAAGTGGCTGCAGTAGCACTCAAAAAGCTTCGTCCCTGCATCGTTTGTTTTAGGGCTTATGGGAGCTTTTTAGAAATAGGGAAAGTGCTAACAGAGTTTTACTTGCGGGGTCTGAAAAGATGGGAAGTAACTACGAAATATATAGCTGATACTTTACTAAAGCGCTAAGTTAGCAACACTACTCCTTACATTTTTTGCATCGTTTGTTTTCAAAGGGTTCTGATGGCATTTTAGCAAAACTATTTTTATACAAGATGAATCGAAATTCGGGCGGTATTCATAAATAATGCATAGTAGCACTAATTTGTGATTGGAAATGAACACAACGGAGATCTAGTCCTATAGTTGACATCCATTTAAAATTAACTAGTGGTTTCTTTTACATGTAAACAGAGTTTTACTTTGTAAAGAAGGCCCAAGGTAACAAGTATCTGCCTAGTATTGCCTAGTGGTAAAACCCCACCTGCTTGCATGCATACAAACTCTCCTGCAAAGTTGTTTTTCAAAACCTTCTAGTTTGGTGGTTCATCGTCTCTCCCTGGACAGAGTGGAGAAGCTTTTGGTGAAATTTAGGACACAGATGAGATCCTTTCAGATTAATAAGAGCAGAGGGTCCAAAAATACAAGTAAAGGTAGAGAGATTGTTTTTACAACCATGATGTGATCCGCTGAGGTATATGGAGGACATAAAAAAATAATTAAGCATTCATTTAAGTGTAATGAACTAGAGGATTCATGGTTAGCAACGCTTCCAAAGAAATATTTAAATATTTTCTTAAATATAGCTCTGGAGAAGAAAGAGATTTAATAACATTAGTTAACTGATTTAATTGGCAATTCGCCCTGCCGAAATAATAAAGTTCATATTAAGAAATTATTTCTCACAGAAATAAAAGTTAAGATAACTTTAATGAGGCTTTTCTCATCTCCATCTATGGAATTGGTGAGGTAGTAGCACCCGTTTTCACACGCATACAAACTTTCTGCTTGCTTCCCACTGTCACCACACATGTGCTCAGCAGGAGGCATTGCTGCCAAGTCAGCAACTGCTGGAGTGTTTGCTTTTTGACTCTCGTTACGTGATTTCAGTATAGGGTTGCTGCAAACTTAGATGGTTATATTTTAGCTTTTTACACACGTATGACCAGCAGGAGGGATTGCTGAAATATCAGTGACTTTGGGGATTCCAATAAATTTAAAAATCAATCCTCTGGACTTTGTTTCCAAGTTTGAAAGGCGTTTTGCTTCCCATCCAGGAAGCTTTTTCAATTCAAAATGTCAGAAATAGTGTTGAGTTCCAGGCTTCATAGAGTGGACCAAAAATAAAGCTTTTGTTATGGTTTAGAAAACATGCAAAATAACCTGGACTAAACGGGTCCATCCCTTAGGAATGGAGGTGCATTGGGTTCTTTTGTTAGCCTGCAAATGCCCAATACCTGTCTATGTCTCTGAAAGGGGGGGGGTTAGCATAGAAGGAATAGTTGGCCTGGATGAATAGGCATGGTCCCCCAAGGTAATTAGTTTGACATGGCCGCCATGTTGATGGCCTTTTTATGGCTGCTCACAGATCAATGCCCACGACCATCACCGCAGACTGTACTCCACTCCCCGTAAGTTTTAATTTGATTAATTTCACCTTAACTGATTTCAACCATGGTAAACCCGTTGCTGTATTGTGGGCTGCAACAGCTCAACACATGATCCTCATGGGAACAATATAGAAAATGGGTTAACTTTCCACCACTTTCCTGCCTGCATCCGTATGCAACCACGGAGACCAAGCGCCAGGAGATAAATAGTCGTAGAAGCTAGCTTGGATCACTCGGCTGTAAGACGACCGAAAATAACTTTTCCACATTATCCCGACAGTCAGTGAGAGTGTGTTCCCTGCATTTTCATTCTGGTAAGCTAAAGATACACGGTTTTATTTTATAGCCTACACTTTCTTTCTGGAAATCAAAGTTGGCAGCTTTACGGGAAAATAATAAAAACGCCAGCGGGAAAACTCAAATACGCAACGAACCCGGAGGGTTGGCAGTTAACGCTACTAACTACACCTTTGAAACACATAGCAGCTATTAGTTAAAGGTACATTACATGCGCGGAGTGGTTTTGTAGCACTAAGCGGTTAGCAGTTGTTAAACGCTAGCAGGTTCCAGAGCCCGTCTGATCACAGCTTACCAGCTTGTGCGGAATACCATGTTCTACACTGCTTGCTGGCTTTTATGCGATCTGCAGCTCCTGAACCACTCCATTCATGAACTGCACGCTGAGACCTGGGCAGGACTTGTAGCTTCAGAACTGTTTTGGAGTAGTACTCCCTAGGCGCTCACTCATCGGTGCTCCACTCTTAATTGTTTGGAACTTCATATGGATCCAAATTATTGATAATGCAGTGCTGATTTTGTCAACATACCGGTCCCTGGCTTCTCTATTTAATGTGTCCTGGTAAATTCCAGATCCTTTTCGGGATTTTAACATCTTTTTCTCTCTACTTCTGTCTCTTCTTTCAACAACAACGTTGCCCTCATAATGGCCGCCACGTCCCGCAATGCAACACGGATCCCAAGCCCTATAGGCGAGGTCTTCTGTTCCCCTGTAATGGGTTGCCATGGTAGCAGGAAGTAATCACCTCAATTTGATGAGTTGTAGGTTTTTGAAAGCGAAACATCAGGTGTAGACGTAGAGCAGAGTCTTGTCCAGAGGAGGGCGCTCTTCTGTGTTGGGCCATGTGTCTGTGGTTGTTTGGTTTCTTCAATACTATAAAGATCAGAGCATTCCTCGCTGCACTGAACTGCAGACACCAGAGTTTGGTGATGCTTGGTTTCTACTGTGCTTGTCCAAGCATCCTCCACCTGTGTCTCCTAATGTCTGCTTAGCATGTGAGATTGCTGCAAAGTCTGGGACTCCTTGCGTGTTTGCCTTTTTCACCCTCGTCCCTCTCAATGCCTACAGTGGGTCGGCTGCCAAAGCTTTTCAAAGTCAGTGACTTGGGGCTTGCTTTGCGCTTTTGCTGCATGTGCACTGCGCAGAAGGGATTGCTGCAAAGCCACTTACTGCAGCAGGGAGTTTTCCACTGGAACTGACATCACATGCATGCTCAGCTCGAGTGTTGCTTTCCACCATCGCTGAGGGATTGCTGCAAAGGCAGTGACTAGATGCTGTCAGCTGGAGTAGATAAGTTCCAGTTTTATAACTTGGACCTAATTTAGTTTGTTGCAATTTATTCTGTTTATTTGACTGCATCAAAGTAACTGTGTGCATGCCGCTGTTATGTCAGATGAGCATACCCATAATCAATACCCATTTGTCCCTTTAGTTTTGTAGGGCAAATGAACTTTAAACTACCTCAACAGGCGTGTATCCCTTTAGTCATTTACAAAGACACAATTTAAGGTTTTTTGAGGCGTATTGCAATCTATTTAATTTTGGACAGGACTAAAGGGATACACGCCCGTTGAGGTGGTTTTAAGTGTATTTTTCGTACAAAACTAAAGGGATAAATGCTAATCTGACATCTTGCGCATGCGTATTGACTATGGCTATGCTGGTCTGACAGAACATCAGGATGTACTTTCTGCCTATTTACAACATTGAGGTTGTTAGTATTGATGTATATATTTTTTTCTGAATGGCTATAGCCTCATATTCAACCCATTTCCTGGTTTATTTGATAATATTAAGTTATAATCTTTTGCAGTCAACTGCAGTTGTAAGCATTTTTTATTTTTATTTATTTATTTTTTTTAACAGTGTCCTGTCTCAGCAATGTGGCAATAAGAATAATTGTCTTGATGCCAAAAGAGCTCCAGCACGAATTTTTACTTTCACAAGTGGAGCAGAATACTGGCTATAAACTGCGTATTCCGCTTGTTTCATGCATATAAATAGCTTTACTATAATACAATTATGCACACAAGTTTTACAGTTTATATGGACACTGCAATGTAAATAGAACAGAAAAACAGAAGAGAAAAGGAAAAAAAAGAGAAAAGATGAAAGAAAGAGGAGGAGAGCAGACGATGACAAAACATTTTCAATCTGCTTCATCACCTGCAGCGAGATGCAAAAAGAACAGCACAACCGGTAAAGACTTGTGATCACGAGATATACAATAGAAAGCAGCAACGCAGAACCATCCTTTAAAGTAGCATTATTTAATCCTGACGTAATACTCTGAGAGATGAGAATGCATGTAAGCACTTGATAAACAGCGGGATTTATCATGTTTTTTTTCCAGATGTTGCTTCAACAGCTGGGCTGGAAACTTAAATGAGAAATCACGAGAGAAAGGCTTCAGCTTGTCAGTATTTAGTTGTTTTCATACGATGACAGCTCCTAGCCTCTCCTTGATTTGTCAGCTTGACTCATGCTTATTCACTCAGACGTCCACAGGCTCCCGGCTCCTCGCTGTGGAATCTGACGAGCGTCATCCCTGTTGCGCTGTTTTGGTGTTCTCTTATCGGTGTGAAACGGTGACACTCTGGCAGCTCGTCCTCTGACACGACTTCCCGGGTCTTCGAGTCCTCGCTGGGTGGTTTGTGGATTTAGCTGACGTCTGCTGCAGAGTGTTTGAGCAGCTGTTTGGTGGAGTTTTATATAGGTACTGGACAAGCAGACCACTCACGCTTTTTTTCGCAGGAGGTCACAGAGTTTCTTCTCATTGGAGCTTTTTGGGGAAAACCTGCCGTCTGTATTTCCATATACTTTTAATTTTTCATTTGTTTTTAAAGATGTAATTTCACATTTTTTCACCTAATTTTCACTTGTTAATGCAGTTAAGGTTTAAAAGAACAGTCAAATCTCATGTCGCTTTTTATATTGATTACTGGGAATCAATATAAAATGCAGTGGTGCACTTTAAGAGGCCTTCAAAGCCTTCTCTCTTGGCCCTAAAATCTATCAGAAACACTAACCTACATTCATAACCTAGACTTCAATTTCCCTTTTTCTAACTGTATTAATTTATTCCAAACAATCCGTTCTCTTAATTTCGTAGCGATTCTATTGGCTGCGCTGCTTCCATTACATTTATCTGGTCGCTCTATTTTTTGTCCAATCAGATTACAGCCTGTGTTTGTTGCTATGCCAATCAAATCTGCCCAGGGCCTTCAGAGTCAGCAGTGCTGCTGATTTTACCTTCACCCCGAAATCCCACATCCATCGTCACCGATCCGCCCGTCTCGCCCCACGCCGACTTCCTCTGAGTTTGAGGAGAGCATGCACGATATTATTGCTAAAGTTGGTAGCAGCAAAACATTTGGAAATTGACATTTAATTTAATATGACACATTAGAAATCCAGCAGATGTGCAGTTTCTGCCCAAATATTTTCTTTTTGTTGTGGATTTTTATAACAGGTAGAACTAGGATCATACAAAATAATTTTATAAACTGTTTGTTTTCTACTTCTAAACTCAGCATCTCTTCATCCAGGCCTGCGATAAAATGTTTCTTTTGACTGGATGTGATTAAACTTTTAAGCATTTATTCGTTCTTTCCTTCCTTCGTTCCTTCCTTCGCTTGTTTGTTCCTTCCTTTGTTCCTTCATTCGTAGTTTTTTCCTTCGTTCCTTCATTTGTTTGTTAACAGATTGCATCGTTCATTCCTCCTTTCATTACGTGCTTTCCTTCCTTCCTTCGTTTGTTCGTCGCTGTCATGGTGGTTCCTTCCTTAATTTGTTTTCTTTTTCTTTAATCTGCTCTTTTGTTCCTTAAGTTCCTTCTTTCATTTGTTGCTTCGATTCATTCCTTCCTTCATTTCTTTTGTTTCCTCCTTTCTTATTTCCTTCCTTTATTGCCTTCATTCGTTTGTTTTTTACCTTCTTCCTTCATTTGTTTGTTCATTCGTTTCTTCCTTCCTTCCTTCCTTCCTTCCTTCCTTCCTTCCTTCTTCCCTTCCTTCCCTTCCTTCCTTCCTTCCTTCCTTCCTTCCTTCCTTTCCTTCCTTCCTTCCTTCCTTCTTCCTCTCTCAGTATAAAATAAATATTTTGATCAAGATGAGAAATCTGCTTCCTGGTATGATGAAGTACTAATAGTTTGCAGCCAATCATTGATTTAAACGCTCTTAGTTTTTGGGAATATATAAGAATTATGCTCTAATTTGCAGTCATCAATCCATTGTTATTATATTTTAACTTGACAAACAGGATCTTCTCGCCGTTTCTTTTCCTGTTTGGTGTGATTGCAATTATGGATCTTGACCTCGATATTTCGTCGGTGACGGGACGGAGAACTCTTACGTTGACGGTGATGTGCAGAGCAGTAGTGGCAGGGGCGGAGCCAGATGGGGGGGCCAGGGGTGACCATGGCCAACCTCAGCGAATTACTAGCCACCCTTGTGGCCACCCCCTACCATTTTTTTCCCTCTAACTCAGACGGCAGCAGCAGTAATACTCCAAAGTGAATTGTTCTAACTTATTTAACATTTAAATTTTTCATATATCAACAGTTACTTGACAACAAAAACACCGTGGTTAATTATGCACATCAATATACTAACATGAAAAGATACAGAATTGATTTCAGAACTAGATATTGCCTTATGAGGTAAAGAGAAAATTATATCTTTGCAAGTCATTTATGGGTCTTCAGTGAAATCAGAGATAAATAACTACTTTAATATGAAAAAATCAATTTAATGTCGACATTTTTTATATCAAAGCTTTCATTACCGATTATCTGATCCTTTAGAAACAATTTTAAAAATGAAAAAGATATTTTTTCTTTCCTTCCTTGCTTTTCATTCTCCTTTCTTGTCCTCTCCAGTGTTTCCTGTATTGTCCTTATTCTAAGCAGTATAGTTGGTTTCAGGCTGGCGGTGTAACACATCTAGACCCTTGCTTGTTACCACTGCTGCCAGGACTGAGGGATTGCTGCAGTGACTCGGGGGGGTAAACACTCGGGTGTTTACGTCTTCTGTTGCCACGTGTGTGCTCAGCAGGCAGGACTGATGCAACATGAGTGACTCAGGACTCTGTGGCTTTCTATCATGTCTGCTTGGCAGGAGGAATTGCTGCAAAGACAATGACTTGTGTTGATAGTTATAGTCGAAAGTGAACACTTCACAAGTGTTCTGACATGTTTGTATTTCGCTGCCACATGTGGGCTTGGTAGGAGAGATTGCTGCAAAATCAGTGATGTTTGGACTTTTTCCTTTTTTACCCTCGCCATTCGTGTTCTCGGCTTAAAGGATTGCTGCAAAGCCAGCAACTGACAGTGTTGGCTTTTTATTACTTCTTTGTTAGTTTGTTCATTCATTTGTTCAGTCCTTCGTTAGTTCATTCTTTCATTTGTTCCTTCATACGGATGTTCGTTCCTTTGTTTGTTTATTCGTTCTTTCCTTCCTTCGTTTGTTTGTTACTTCATTTGTTCCTTCCTTCTTTCCTTCCTTTGTTGCTTCATTCCTTCATTAGTTTTGTTCGTTTTTTCTTTTGTTTCTTTGTTCCTTCCTTCATTGTTTCATTCGTTTTTGTTTGTTTCTTCCTTCCCTTTGTTCCGTTACTTTGTTCCTTAGGTTTCGCTTCATATTCTTTTGTTTCCTCTTTCTTTGTTTGTTTACCTTTCCTTCCTTCACCTTCCTTTCCTTCCTTCCTTCCCTTCCTTCCTTCCCTTCTTCCTTCCTTCTTCCTTCCTTCCTTCTTCCTTCCTTACTTCCTTCTTTACTTACTTGATCTCTCTCTATTTATAACTTAAAAGGGTTTTATTCATGATTTAGCAGAAAAAAATCTATATGCTACCATTTATATTAATGTTAGACGAGCGGCTTTTATTGAATAATGTTATCGATAGTGTATTATTTTTATTTAACTGTCTCATTGTTGGACACTCAAAGAGTCTTAGCCAGGTTAAATAAAGTTTGATGATGACAATGTTTCATCAGACCAAAAAAATTGATTTTAACCCAAAATGTTTTCCAGCTGAACAGTTTCTCATGGTCTGCAGCATCTTTCCATTTGATCCGATTCCCCATTAAGTTCATGAGCAGAATGAAGTTTAAACTGCTGCAAAGCCTCATGGTAGATGGATGCTTTGACTTTGGAGCTGGTGAAATGCATCGGACCAGAACGAGCAGATCACATGTCATCATTGCCCAACTTCAGGCAGTTTGGACTCTGACTCCGCTCGTCTGCTCCTCCTCCAGACTCTGGAAACTTGATTTCCAAATGAAGTGAAATGGACCGTGAAGCAACAGCAGAGTTCCTATAAGACACTTCTGAGGTGCTGTAGTAGAAGAAAAAGAGAAAATCGGGGCTCATGTCCTGGATCCATCTGTGTCTGCTGCCTCCTGCAGTTCCGTCCACAGCTCTTTGGGAATTTTTCCAAATTCTTGCATTTTCCTTGCTGGGATAAAGTCTCAAACTGTTGTAATCCTTGCATTGCTTGTGCACCTTTTTTATTTTCCCCCCACCCAAGTTTTTCCTTCCACTCAACTTTCCATTCCTTTATTTGGATGCAACATTTCTAAACCAGCAGCATCTTCTTCTCCATGATCATTTGGATGTAAATCCTCTTCATAACCATTCATAACAGAACATTTTGACATCAGAAATACGTATTTATTGTTGGTCTGACATCATTTCTTTTTTATAGAAACAGATTTTCTGTTTATTTTAGTCAAAGTTAACAGAAATAGGCATTTTAAAACTAATATTAATTAGCTTTTAGATGATGCTATGGGTTATTGAGATGATATTTTATAAGCTGCATGTTTGTGAGGGTTTAGTTTGGATAAATGTTGCCTCCAAAAAAGAAAAAGAGGTTTTTCTTTTCTGAATCTGACGATCTGTTCTGTTGGGACAGTTAGGAGATGAGTGGAAACCCTCCCGCGTTCTTCTGCATCCCAGCTGTCATGGGGATGCGGTTAACTTCCAATCCTCCTCCCGTAAAACAGAGCTGCTCTTCTTCCATAGAAGACGACTCATTTACCCACATTTCCACCACATGTCAGCACCTGTTCTGTAAATGGCACCTTTCATATCAATCTGTTTAGGGGTAAATCCAGTAAATCCAATCCGTGCCGTCCATCTCTGTATTTTTGCAGCATTTTATTTGAATTCAGCTCCATCTCCTCAGAAGTTAAATCTAACGTTCCCTGTTGGTATTTTCTAGACTAGCAGTGCAGGAGAAACAAAAGAGAGGCAGCATGGCAGCACAGGAAACGGCAAACCGACCATTACAGGAAGCCGGTTTTCTTTTTCTTGGAAAAAGCTTCAGGTCTCCACCGTCTTGTGGTTCCGCTGCTCCGCCAGCTTCTATCCGCTGCAGCTCCCTGAAAGATGGAGACATTTTGATTGGACCGGGGCCCCTTTATTAACTTCTGTTTATGAAGCAGAAGAGCTTCAGAACCAACTTAATGTCTGTTGCATAACACCTCGTTTTAGTTTATGAAGAGAACAAAATGTACCAAAGACTACAGGACGAGAAGAAGAGCCTTAAGCTCTAATTATACGGTTTATGATTGTAACCTTGGTTCTGTATGTTTGGGTTTGAAAAAAAAAATATTCTGGATTGGTTGATAGAACTACTGTCTTTATACTTTCTCCCAACTTTAGCCACATGTTGTCGATGTTCCAATTTAAAGGGATCCATGACTTGTTGAACATGTCAGCCTAAATATGTTGCCATTTTCCTAGTCACTTAGAAATTGCTGGTTGAAAAGCGTAAAAATTCATGATTTTTTTTTTTTATTATATTTTCTTTGTGATATTTTTCACCCATGGAGGTCAACATTTTTTCACCATACTTTAGATCTTACTGTTAGGTTTATTCAGTGATGATTATAAAATTAATGTGTGCTTATGAAACATTTTTGCGAGGGGATGCTCCACTCCTGTCTCATGATTCAGTCAGGGGACCATCCTGCCTTATCATTCTGATGGAGCATTCTGTCTTCATGAACTGATCAATTGTTCTGTCAGAACAATACTCTGTTTGTAACCATGCATCATGTTCTGTTAATAAACGCTCTGCGGAGGAGGGGGTCAAAGTGTGTTTAAGTCTGGGGTTCAACTGTCTCTCCTTTCTGCAGGAATTGTATCCATAATTGTGTATTTCAGTTCTTCTTTTTGCAAAAGAAGCTTTAATGAACCCGACACTTACTGTTGGCAAAAAGGGGGACCAAAAAAAAAAAAGAATATTTTAGATGTTTAAAAAGGAATTGTAGGGGACCAACCAGGGACCCATCAAGGACAATCAGCCATCAAATCCTGAAAGTGGGGACATTTTGGGCCTACGTTCACACAGCAGCCTGAAGTCACCCAAATCCGATTTTTTTTTTTTTGGCCCACATATGCAAAACCTGGATCTGATCTTTTCCTGACAGTCTGGAACAACACAGATCTGTTTTTTTCCAATGCGCCAACCCAGACCACTTGGCTCTGTGGTCCTGAATCCGATTACGAATCTGATCTTTTCAAATGCGACCTGTGTCTGAGCGGCCAGGTCGCATTCATCCCGACCTGAACGTCATTAATACCCGACAAAGGTCACTATTCTGCGTCTTGCTATGAAGAAGCGGCAATAAAAACAACAACCATGGTAGATGATGATGCAGAGAGCAGTATTTATGTTTAACCATACTGAAAAGATTGAGTTTTTATGGTTGGAAAAGATCACTAGATGCGCTCCAGCGCTACCATCTATGTTTACTTCCATAAAAACGGAGCATGCTGGCCTGTGATGTCATTGCATCCTCTGCGCGCATGCTGGACACCTGCGCATAGGCGAATGCAAGTAGGAGATCAAGCATCGCCAAGTCAGCACATATATTTGGAAATATGAACGGCAACAAAAAAAAAATCTGAATTGAGCATCAAGGCCTGCAGTGTGAGCGTAGCCTTTGAATGGCTGCTACTGTAAACCGGTTGCTTTTGTCGCTGGAATCATTAATGCGTCCTTAGAGACAAGGACTCGGGCGCCAATTGCAGCTGTCTGTCACCATCGTGTCCCTTGTGTTTGGTTTCACCCTGGCGGCGATTAGCGTCATTCTTCCCTGTGTGTCAGGCCAAAAGCAGGTTTTCTTACTGATGAGGAAGAGCATCCCCAAACCATGATGCTTCCGCCACCATGCTTTACTGTTAGGATTCTCCGGTGGACGTCCACAACAACACAGGCTTATATCCAATGGCAGTTGAGAAAATAAGGATCCTGTTGGTTCTGTTTTTGGACTGATGAACATCTGGAGAGACGCAGGTGCAGAACATTCAAACCTAATCGTCCCCTGACCGGGATTTGAACCTTTTTTCTACGAGCCATCGCTGCTAACCTCTGCCTAATGCTAAAAATATTTAGGAAATCTCTAAAATTTAATGTTATTTTTGTGGTTTTAGAGCAGAATAGATGTTAATGATGAAATATTCAGATCTGCATGGTGTCCATCACTTACAGCACCAACAAAGAGGTGTTGGTTGTTACGAGGGAACGATAAACTGCAGCTCAGGTAAACGGTTCAACGAGGTTCCTGCTTTTTATTTCAATGGTTCCAATTTTCCCTGAGCCACATTCTGCAGCTCTGAGCTGAAATATTTTTCCACCACTGACCAAATCCCTTTTTGACGGATTTATGAGAATCTGACGTTGTATTTTTAGTCTCCTGGAAGAGGATCAGTCGGAGGGACAATTGCGGATCCAAGCAACAGGCTGAAAACAACCGAGGAAAATATCGGGCTAGAACTCGCTGAGAACATTCCTCAGATGAAGAACGCCTATGCCGAGGTGTTTCTGGCACTGAAAGCTGACAACAAGTCAGGCTGCTTTCTCTGAAGGATCCTCTCTTTTCACGGACTCCGTCTTCTAGATGAGAGGATTACCAAAGCAGCAGACCTCATGGAAAGACCAACAATGATTAAAAAAAACGCCGCATCTGAATGCTCTGGATTCTCATTAGGCTCCGTCATAAAGCAGAGGATGACACGCATACGTTCAAAGCCCGCTGCGCTTTATTTATTTCTAATAAGACTTTTAATGAGCTGCGGGAAGACGGCTTTGGTTTCGACACACCAAATAAAAGTATAGAAAGTATATCGTTCCGCCTTGAAGGGAAACCCTAACGACATGTGAAAGAGTTCTGCACACATGGTTCGTATACGTCCAGATTTACTGCACCGGTTTGGGTCTTCACGGCAGAGAAACGTCAAAGGAAGCTGCAGTGGTCTCCCTCTGTGTTGTGGTTTCAAGCTTCAGAGTGGTAGACCCAGTAATGGAGGAGAAGAGGAGACATGGAGCCGTGGGGAGGGGTATAAGTGATGATGTGCCCAGATGTCCTTCCCAGAGGTGGATATAGACTCTCTCTTTCTTTTTTTGCGGTGAGAAAAGGCCTAATGATGGGGGAGGGGGGGCGATAGGGTGCGGAAAGACGGCTACCTGAATCCTGCATGAGACACTGATGCTGGCGGAGCCTTAACAGGGTGTTAATGTAACCCAACCAAGAAAGTTGTTCCTATTTCGTGATCTTCCTTCTCCCATAAATGCCTGATTTTATACCAACTTGCTCAAAACAATTTTATTATTTGTGGTTTTTGATGTAAATCAGATGTTTTTTTAAATAGAGGTGATGAATTTCAACGTTGCATCTTTAACGGGAGCTGGCTCGGAGCTTGTCTGCCTGGCTGTGTGTTTCCTTTAATTGGGCCGCCTGTGGAGCCGGTTTAGAGTTGCCTTTTGTATCTATGCTTCTTTTTCTACGTCTGCTTCTGTCTCCTTGAACCCCAGTCAGCCTCAGCAGATGGCCGCCACACTGAGCCTGGTTCTTGCTGGAGGTTTCTTCCTCTGTTAAAAGGAAGTTTTTCCTCTCCACTGTCGCTACAAAGCATGTTTTTACAGTAATATCCACCTGTATATTATATACGGTACATATCTAGCTGTAAATTTAGTTCATAACATTAGTTATCTATATTTTATATTATCCTGTTTATAATAGTATTCATCTCTATATTCATTCAGTAGAAAAACCCATGTCCTGTATCTATGAAACCATTATTTATCCTGCACTTGCTGCTATTGCACTTCTGGTTAGACCTTAACTGCATTTTGTTGCCTTGTACCTGTACCTGTGCAATGACAATAAAGTTGAATCTAATCTAATTTAATCTAATCTTAGTATGAAAGATTGCCTTTGAGTCAATAAGTCGATGCAATCAACTGGTAAAGTGCCTTCAGATGACGATGATGTGTTGTGAATTTGCACTATATAAATAAACTAAATTAAAACTGAATTGATAAAAGGAACATTTAGGTATGAAGCTTATTAGTGAAACTAAGCATGACACAAAATGTTCAACGTCAGTATATCAGTATTTATTTGTCCCATTTGCTCAGACAAAAACTTACATTAAAGTAAATAATAAAATATATTTATATTTTTATTAAACAGGACTTTTTATCTAGTCTCAGGGAGACCATCCTGATCTCGCGAAGCTTTCAAGGCTTCACTCGCAGATCAGTCTGGAGACTCTCCGTTAAAGAAAATTTGGAGCCGCTCACCAAACTTAACGGCCCAATCAGCGCTGGGTTTTGAGGCGTGGTTGAGGTGTATCTACGGTAGCGCCATTGACAGTTCAGTCCTTAAAGAACATGGCTGCTTCAGCCGATGAAACTAGCGCAGTAAGCGTGGCTATCGAAAGCAAGTTTTATGGGAATTACAGAGTATTTCTTCACTGAAAGAAGAGCAAAACACTGCTCTGGAGGCTTTTTCTCAGAGGAAAAGATGTTTTTGCTCTTCTCCCGACCGGTTTCTCGCAAGAGTTTGATCTATCAATTGGCTTGTGCCTGGATTGTGGCTTTTTGTGTTTTCATCGCCACTCTGTTAGTACGCCATATGCGTTTTGTTGATCTGATTGGTTTATTTGGCCCGGCCTATCACCAACATATAGCCAATCAGCTAACCAGTATTTTCGCCTCCTTCCCAAAAATTACTGGACGAAGGTTTCCAGATGAATATCTTGGAGCAAATCCATCTGGCGTGAGTCAGGTTACTTTTTATCATCTATGTGTCTGAAATTGACCTAATTGGTGGAAAGTCGACTTCCTGATCTAAAAATGAGTAAAGGCTTCTTTGAATAAGTGTTTTTTCTCTTAATTTGAACAGTTAAATAAAATAACAATAAGATATTGCGCGCTCAACATAATCTAGCAAGGAGTTTTTTACATTTTATTTTAAATGTAAATCCTCTTATTCCATTGGCAAAATTTCTTAGAGCTAAATATTAAACAATCACATTACAAAATAGTTTATAGGACAATTTATCTGCCTGCTACATAAATCAATCTTGTGTTGTGATATGAAATTATATTGTTATTCATTCTGTCGCTTTCTTAGTTCCAAAATGGACCTTTTCTATGAAAGGCTGTGGAGGCAACAGGAGGCTCGTTTCTCAAAGACTTCTGACTTTATTGTTTAGAAAAATGTTATTTTCAGCAAAAATATATATTTAAAAAAAATAATAATGATAAATGAAAATTGAATGCAACTTAAATTAAATTGAAGGTTCTCTAAATCGGATGTAAGAAGTTCAAAAAGTGGTCAATAAATCATCTTATAAAACCTTGCATCATCACAATGGATATTTTACAAACAAGCCATCTCCAGTTTGTTCTTAATCCCTTAGATTAATGGCAGGATCTAAAAATTACCAAATTAAAATTTAGAAAAACCTTAAAAAAAATTATAGGTTTCGCTTTCAAACTTATTAAAGTATAATCTAACTGTCTGGAGAAAGAAATAAAGTGATGGAAATCAATATTTACAAAAATGCAACATTAATAGACACAAAATATTCATTAATTATTATATATTTATTTATAGTTTTTAAGTTATCATTGAATTAAATTTTGAATAATGGACATAAATGAATTGAATTGACATTTTCAACGTATACAATGGTACATATTTAAATACATATCACTACTTTGACTAATTTAAATTCCTTAAACTAAAACTTCAGCATCAAACTAAATATCAGAAATTACTTTTACAATAAAGGTCAGATGTTTTCCATTCGTATCGATCAGTTTGGGGGGGGGGGAGGAACATCCATGATCCTGTAATTATTTTTGTTATGGGACAGAATAACCCAGGTTTAGATTAACTGTGTTTAAAAGCCAGACTCTGCTCGGTCTGAAAGTGCATCTTTGCTCTTAGATCATGTTTGGTTCACTCTCCCAGCAGCTACATTATATAAACGCCTGTTTTATGTTATGGGGCTGCAGTGGAGGAGGGCGGTTGGGTTAAGATATGCTGCTGTCAGCAGAAGACGGTAGGATCGATGCGGGACACAAGCAGGGAGACGACAACAAAGCATGTGGGTGTGGGAGTGTGCAGCTATGCTGACGCCTCCATCCACACAGCCTCCTGCTCCTGCTAAGGACAGGAAAGGTTAAACTCTCGCTCAGCCTGTTTGGATGATTCCTCCACAGATATGATTTCTGTCATTAAAAGAACAGCAGGCATGCTTTCATATAAGGCAGGAAGATAAGCAGTGCTGAGCTTAAGTATTCACACCAAAGCCAAACCCCTTGGCCTAAACGCGCACAAATTTTCACCAAACCAGCCTCTCTCATCCATATACGAAGTCGGCAAGCTTTCGGGGTCTGTAAACGCATCTTTTTTTTATTCAGCCTTCAGAGTGGGAAAGATTTTGAAACGCCGCTGCGCGTTTCCATCTTTAAGCTCTAACCCATTTTTTTCTTACGCGCGATGCGCCATAGCGCCGCCTCTAAACACGCAGTATCACAACAACAATGGCGCCGCATTGTGTTGAATGGTTGCTGCTCATGCTACCCACCCTGCTGTCGGGCTATTAACAGAATCTTCTTCTTCTGGAATATCTCCAGGAAGAAACAGAGCAATATCGACCACATAGTTCAGCACCTGAATTTGACTGAACCACCAAAATGGACCGCAGAGGGCAACCATGTATAAATATTACTGCGCGCATGCCCAACATTTCGCCGCACTATTTTGCTTTTGGCAACCACAGCAGCCACCTTACAGGCCTGGCATACATTTTGCAGCGTTTTATGCATTACGTGGGATCTATCCATTTATTTTACGCTCGCCTTTACGCGACAAACGCTTCTGGAAAATATTAGCGCCAGCGTGTCGCGTTTTGACTTCGGTGGATGGGGGCCTAAATGTGTAATTAATCTGGCCCGGATGAATTAGACATCAGAAGACTGTTGGTGAGAACAACCCGTTGATTTTTCAAACCATGTCTGAGCCTATTGGCCAACGCTCTGACCAATGAGAGCAACTGACTGTGGCTGTGTTTCCCCATTCTCCTGAGAAAGCGCATGGGTCCTTCTTAAAAATGAATGAGCGTAGAGCCTCCTCCCTGCTCAACGTTTCAATGAAAACTCCAAGTCTGATCCTTCTAAAACTGATTGTGTTATGAAACTGTTATGGCCTGGCTCCTGGACCACAACCAATTAAAGGGAATCCACACATGGGTATGACTTAAAGAGGGATTTATTTAACAAAAAAACATAAATGGTTGGAGAGGAGAGGGAAAGAGAGAAGTAGGTGGTGGTGAACGAGCTGAGCTCCTCCAAGCTGGTCCGGTCTGAGCTGATCTGCTACCAGTCAGGGTTGATCATCTGACCTGGGCTGCAGTGGAGCTTGGTTTGGGCCTCTGGTAGATGGAGATGGTGCTCCTTAAGATTAAGCTGTTGTCAGTCTGGCTAGCTGCCTCCACTCCCAATCAGCACCAATTAGAAGCTCCACTTGTTAAGGACTTAGGAAAGGCCTTGGGCCGTAACACAAAGCTTAGTCAAAAATCGCCATCAGAGCCAGCGGTCCTTCACACACGACTATGCCAAGAGAGGGCCGCTGCAGACGGGCTGCTGTTAGCCTCGGAGCTCCACTGGTTGCAGCGGTCCTCTCAACTTCGGAAATAGTTTTAATTACGCATTAAAATCACGCACTTTAAAGTATAATATTCTCACCTCAAATGATCTTAAAATTTATTTTTATTTAAAAACAGCAACAGAAAAGAGAACTTTTAACTTTCAATGAAGCGAAGTGCATGCTACTGTTCAACAGTTGTTGCCATCTTCCTTGTTGCGCCTTCTCCAGCGTTGCGCAGCTTTGTTGTCACAAACTCAAAACCTCGCCCGCTTTGCATCCAGAAATTCAAAACACATCTCAGCGTTGTGATTGGCCAGCCAGTTATAGGGACCCTGGTGAGCCTGGGGCATTTACTACTACTACTTTAAAGAGTTTTTTATAAACTTGTCTGGGAGGCGGGGTTATTTTATCACATGGGGTGTAAGTCACACTTTAAGGTTAAAGTTAGGTTCTCTGCTTTACTTTTGTTTGTCGCAGTGGCCTCCTGGATTGATTTGTTTGCTTTGCTTGACTGATCTTCTGAAAAAATTGACCTATTTCTCAAAGGTCCCGCCTTCATCCAACATGGCTGATAGAGGAAAAAGCAAAAGGGGATTGCTTCAGTTATTCAATATTACTTTGGAAGTCCAATGATTAATATTATTGCCTTGTTCAACTGAAATTGATTAATTGTTGAATTGATTTTACGTTTAGCTTTCTTGTTTTGGTAACAGGGTGTGAAACATGGTTAGGTCAGCTTCTCTTGACTCATATTTTTATTGCTTGAAGCTACTTTTTGGAATTTCAACTGTCATTGACAAATCATGGATGACTAAGCCTCATTTCCTCTCTTTCTCTCCTACAGATGACAGATTTGTCTGCTAAACACCATTTAAAGGCAGAGTTTGAGACCTAAACGTACAGTTGGACATCCGGAACAATACTGGCTGACAAAAGGAGCAGAGGAGCACTAGTAGGTCTTGCTATCGTTGCTACGCAGATGTGGAAGTCCAGGAATTCTGCTATCATATAAGCTGGACTAAGAATCCGTTCTAAGGTTTGCAGCCATGTCGGATCATAAAGACATGACGCACCGCCACTTACGGCACAAGCTGCAGAGTCTGGGGAGAAGACTGGACGAGCTGGAAGAGGCAACCAACAAGCTGCAGAAGTCTGAGGATGAGTTGCTTGACCTGCAGGTTAGCTTCCATCCACGCATCTGTTTAGATGTAGAGCTCATTGGCTTATTTAGAAGATTAGTATTTTTGGCTGTTTTGTACAGTAATCAGATCCAAAATGAAGCCTAGGTTAATATATTGTAAAAATATATGCAATTCTTTTAAGCGCCTTTATTAATTCCTGAAAAGAAGTGATTATTACAGTCATCTAACTAAGAAGTGATTATTACCTTTAATTAATAACTGTTTAATTAATTTAATTAATAATTGTTTTTTTTGGTACATTGTTTTTTGACTAATTGAGATAATGTACTAAATAATTAATTTTTTCGGATTTACTTCAGTCTAAAATATTTAATCACAGTTTTTATTTCTAGATGAGAAAAAAAAGAAAAAGGCTATCAAGTTTATCCAGCTCAGTAGTTCAAAAAAATAAAAAAAGGTTTCAATAAGGCAGATTTAAAGGTATTATTTTCACTACTTGATCTTGAGATTATAATATATATAATTATATAATTATAAATAATATTATATGTATCATATATATCTACGGTATAAATCCATCCATCCATCCATTTTCTTTACACGCTTGTCCCAAGCGGGTCAATGAGAGTGCTAAGTGCCTATCTGCAGCAGTCAATGGGTTAGAGTATGTATATATATATATATATATATATATATATATATGTATATATATATATATATATATATATATAGGTATACATATATATATATATATATATATATATTAGGATGCACCCATATTGGGATTTTTGGCCCAATATCCGAGCATATCCGATATATTTTAAAGCTCATGTAGTTCTGATAACCGATATTGGGACACCCATGTTAAAGCTGGACAAAATAAGTAGTCATTGAAAAAATAGCAGTTTTGTTATCCATTTCTGACACTTTGAAAATAATATACTCAAATATATTTCATATGCTGATATCAAATAGATGTAAAAACGCCAGATCGCATCTATTTTTACTTCTTCAAAATCTCGCGGAAATTTCATCAATTTGTTACAAACTCTCGCGGATATTTTGCAAATTTTGTGAGATTTTTTAGTAAAATAGATCGATATCATTATTGAATATATCAACATATAAAATGTTGATATACACCTAAACCGCTACACTAAGGCTAAGGATGTCAGGATCCAGTCCTCAACGGCAGGTTAAGCCCGACGTACACTGTGGGATTTATTTCAATAGTTTAACGCAGCTGTTGCTCACACTGTAAGACTAATCACAGGGTTAAGTCGTGAGAGTGTGAGTCACAGCTCACGATTTATGTTCAGCCAGACGCTCTCATGTGATCTACCTGCTCATAATGTGCGACTAATAACGGACTCATGTCGGACTCGGCTCCGCAGTGAGATGGAGCTGCTCTGACTCGCGTCTATCTGGAAGCCAAACAAATAGAAGGGGAACATGAAGCTCACTATAGAGAAATGCGCTGCCTTGGTTATTTGGCGTGTGCAATTATGTGCTGAAAGCCCTAAAAAGAAAAGGCAACGAGGTATTTGGAAAAAAGACATGGCTGAACAAACGTGGGCTACCACGGTCTGTCAGTTTTACAGAAAGAACTCCATTTCACTCATTGCACCCCGGCCATGCTTCTGGGTTTACAGAAGAATCCTTATTTGAGCGATTTGCCCACGATGGTCGGGAGGAAATCAAAAATGTTTGATATTCTCCCAACCTCACGATTCCTGATCGGGAGGTGGTCATGGAAGGCTGATCACCGCCCGTAACCCCTTGTACAATACAGGACTTACGACGGAATCAGGCGGAAAGTCGGCCCAATCGGGAAAAAAAATGCACGACTGGAAAATCGCCCCGAAAATCGCACACAGTACGCCGGGCTTTACCTGCGACTTTAGATGGGTCTCTGATTTAATACACCTTAATAAAATAATTACGGTCATTTGCATCTGGAGAATTGAACTTTAAATGAGGAAGTAATTAAACCATTTAATTTAGGTGTGATGGAGCAGGGAGATGTCTATAGGTTGCAGGAGTTAGACCTAACTGAGGGGGGGCAAAGATAATCCTGAAAATTTCTTCGTATCATAGTCCGTAGTCCATCCATTTTCCTTCATGTTTATCCCAGCTGGGGTGGCGAGAGGTGCTGGTCCCTATCTCCAGCTGTCTATGGGTGAGAGGCGGGGTCCACCCTGGACAGGTTGCCAGTCCATCTCAGGGCAAGCAACAGAGAGACAAACAACCATTCACACACACACTAAGGAGAATTTAGAGAAGCCAATTAACCTAACAGTCAAGTTTTTTGGACTGTGGGAGGAAGCCGGAGTACCCGGAGAGAACCCATGCACGCAAAGGGAGAACATGCAAACTCCATGCAGAAAGAGTTCTCAGCAAGGGAATCAAACTCGGAACCTTATCCACTGTGCAGCCATAACTTTAGTCATTTTTGGCAAATTCTTTATGATGGCAACCTCACTGAAAACAGCTTAAACTGTAAAGTTCTGCTGCCTGGGCAAAAGTGGAGCCATCTAGTGGAGAAATGCAGCCATGCAAAAAGATTCAGATTAAATCAAACTGTAAATAAATGCATGACTTTTTGAAAACAATTTAGAACTGAAAATATTTTTCTGTTTGAAATTTTGTTTTTTAAAAGAATAAATATATATTTTTTTTAAATATGCTACTATCTGGGATATTTGAGGTGTAGTAGACAAAAGTAGTTCAACTGGACGGAAAATTAACTCTGATGTTAATTAGCTTAACATCTCTTGCTGTATGAATAAGGATGTATAAAATGATTGGTTTATGGTCACAATAAGGATCAGGAAAAGATTTATTTTAGGATATTAAAGACAAAATGAATTAATAAACATATTCCTTTGTAGGACAAGATTATCCAGGCAGAGGGAAGTAACTCGTCCCTGCTCTGTGACGTGGAAGACCTACGGAAACGGCTCCTGAAGATCCAGGGCAAGGATGAGGAGGTACGCAAAGCTGAGGACCTCTGTCGCACAGTTCGAGAGAAACTAGAAGAAGAGGAAAGCCTCACCAAGGAGCTAAAGGGGGAGATTGAGCGTCTTCAGCGGAGGATGGCTGAACTGGAGAAACTGGAAGAAGCTTTTGCCAAAAGCAAATCTGACTGCAGCCAACTCTGCCTCAGCCTCAACGAGGAGAAGAACCTCACCAAGAAGCTCTCCTCGGAGTTGGAAACGCTCAAATCCCGCTTGAAGGAACTGGAAGGTTCTGAGACGAGGCTGGACAAAGCAGAGCAGGCTCTGGCTAAAGAGCTGGACAGGCTTAAAGCCTTCACGCAGGCGTTCGTCAGTGAACGCAAGAGGCTGACATGTAAAACAAAGAGAGGACGAGAGGATCATCCAGAAGCTCACGGAAGAAAAAAAGAACCGTTTCGGTCTGACAACAGAACCGGGTCGCACAGATTTCATGAATTCAAGAATCGAAGATGAACTCTCCTCCACTGCGCTCTTCACAAGTAAACTAGCTGGGAAGAAGAACCTAGACTACTTGAAGCTAGCCGATGAGAAGCTGGGCATTGTCAGTAAGTCTGAGATGAAGAAGGGTAGCAGTATGGAAGGCTCACAGGAGGAAGACAACAAAGTGAAAGAGCTGACTCAAGAAGTAGAGAAGTTGAAGAACCGCCTGAAGCAGCTGGAGCTAGTGGAGGAGGATCTGAAGGATTCCCAGTTCAAGAACGGCGAGCTTCACAAGAAGTTTCAGATGGAGCAACAGCGAGCTCGTCAACTGGGCGAACAGGTGGAGCAGCTCCGGACCCAGATGTCTGGAAAAGCTGGAGTAGGGGGGAGAGGAGTGGGAAACCCGGCAAAGGTCCTGGAGAACGGCAAAGCTGAGAACGAGGAGTGGGCATCAAAGGGAGCCGCCAGGCACGAGAAGCCGAAGTTTAAAAGTTCAGCGGCTTTTCCTGAGCCGGGCTCTCCGAAGCACAGGATCCGGGAGCTCTCTCCTCAGCCCAGGAGAGAAACCAAGCTGAGGAGCAAAGAGCTCAGCCAATCTGAGGAGGGTTCTCCAAAGTCGGTGAGGAGAGCTCTGAGTCCAGCTCAGAGGAGGAGGACCCCCAGAGCCCCGCCTACTGCCGTCACGTCTGATAACGGAGTCACAGCAAGGTTCTCCGAGGAGAGGCCTAAAGGAACTCTGTTCGGCTCTGCAAACTCATCATCCGATGTCAAGAAGGTGTCCGTCCTGAGCCGCTACCCTCCGGCCGCTAATGAGCAGAAGCCTCTGAGGACACAGTTCAAACAGACCGATCCAGAGATCAAAAAAAGGGAGAGGGTTTCTAAACCCTACATAGGCAGCGATAGTGAGTCCAACAGCTCTGATGCTGTGCCTGAGAGCTCTGTTAGCGTGAACGACGTGTCCGCACTGGAGAAGGAGGTGGCGGCCACTTACCAGGAACCAGTAGACAAAGTTCAGGAATCCGCCACTCTAGCTAAAGCCAATGGTTCTTACACGGCGTACAGATCTCACATCACTTCACTGCTGCCCAACGACCACGGCTCAGACAGTCAGTCATCTGCTTCTGAAACTGAATCTACGGGATCGAGGCCCTCGGAGGTAGAACCTGTGGGTGAGACGATGTGTCCACCTGTGAGCAGCAGGACGACGCCGACCTCTAGGTACTCCAGATACCCACATGTCCAGGACTCACACTCGGAGGGCTCGTCTTCCAGGAGCTCCTTTGACGAGGACCTGCACACCAGGACACAGACTTTAGACGGAGGCCACCTGAACCCGTCGCCGATCGAGATCCAGAGAGTTTGCAGCCCAAGAGAGGCCCTGCGCTCCAAAGCCGTCATTAAACCAGCCATCATCGAGATCGACAGGAAGGAAGTCATGATTTCTGACTCCTCGTCAACCAACGGTAAACCAAAGATCTCAACCAAGCCGGTTTTGACCGCCACCTCCAAAATGACCAGCAGCATAACCATCTACCCCAGTGACCTGGGCTCCTCAAGGACAAGCAGCCGCAGCAGCAGCTTATCCAGCGAACCGCTGCCTGTGAAGGAGCGCCACACGTCCACCAGCAACATCGTCATAGGTAGGTACAGACTGGAAAGGTCTTAATTACCAACATTAGCAGTGATGATAACAACATTAACTGTAACGTTACATTCATACATAACACGATTTTACCAGAACAAAGCGTCTGCTGCTTCAGTTTTGATGCTTGTCCACATTAAGGTCAGAGCGTCCAGTAAAGTGTGTCCAGATTCGTCTGATGCTTCTGCTGCTCCTGTGTTCCATACAGAGAGCTGTACTGCTGCCCTATTTACTGTGTTGCATAAGAGGGGTAAAAGTTGTTTTAAAAGTAGGTAAGGAAATCATATTTAAATTTTTAAATCATTCTGGCTTAAACATGTATATAATTGTACTTTTTATCAGACGATATTGTCCCAGAATTTAGAAAATGTCAGCTTTTATAAAAATCCTGTCTTAAAATCTTTTGGGTTTTTTTCATTATCTTCTGCAGGCCAGTTAGTTCTACGTCAGCCTGAACACCTAAATTCAGCCAATCATATATCAACGCATCATCTGTCAATCAAATTTTTTCGGTCACCAGCATCTTGATTCATATGTCGCAGCTAATATAACGCAGCGGTTGAAATCAGAATCCTTTTCCTTTCCCATTGAGTTCCATCCCAGTGTTCCACGGGGATGGGCGTCTGTATCTTCAGCGAGGCATTAGAGCTAACAGAACTGTAGCTTGGCGTTAAGCGGGCAAGGGCTCCAAACATATGCGGCTGGAAGCGCTGCTACACCAAACCAAGCTTCACTGCCGCCTCTGGCGTCCTCTTCCACAACATCTTCGGTCCCGCTTTCCTCCTCTAAATAAAAAATGGATGAACGGAGGAGACTCATCCACGACCTCCGACACCAAAACTCTCCTCCTCTTGCATGTTTCCGGCTGTCCATGGCGTTTCTTGACAGCCGCCGTTTCTAAGTCACCAATCTAGTGCTGCTTGGTCCCAATGGAATTTCCCATTGGTAACCTGCTAGCACTAAGATGCTAAAGACCAGTTAGCAACTTAGTGCTAGCAGGTTCCCAATGGAATTTCCCATTGGGAACCTACTAGCATTAAGCTGCTATGCTAACTGGTTAGCAAGATGCTTTCCACAAACCGGCCACAACCAAAACTCTCGCCAAGTAACCTTCCGCATTCTGATAAACCGACCAATGGCATTCACTTTATTCACTCGCGTGTAAAGTCGGGAACCACTCTGGAGCATTCGGAAATACAACAATTGGAACGGCCGTTTCCCTACGAATTTAGGTTTATTTTTAATTGAGAAAAGTCCACCTGAAAACATGGTCTGTGCAGTCAGTTCATCCAGATTACTATCCTGCCTTCAAATATTTCACTGTGGGCACCGCTCAGACCCCACATACCGGCGGTGCGCTTTGTCACTGGGTTTTTCCCCTACTGTTGGTGGCGGCTGGAAGTAAATATTGGCGTTTTTCACGTACGCTATCCAAACTGCTGGCACCAGGATAATACGCCCGAACATGTTGTTTAGCTGACAGGTTTCTCAATTTAAGTTCATTTAAGCGTTAATAGAAAGCCGTTTCAGAGTGAGTGATCATACCTCTCTGCATCAGCGAGGTGCTTGTGTCTGACTCCCCTGCCAGATTAGCCTCGCTATGGAACGGTATTTGTGCCTTCTGTTTGAGCGTGCAGGAGCGAGTTGGAGCGCGCAGTGAGACAACAGGCGCTCAACTCTGAAAAGAAAGCTCTTCTCAACCCCACAGTTCGGAAGTCTTTCTGGCATGCTCGGCTCTGTCTACTCGCACGCGCTGCTTCTGCTCTTCCCACGTTGAACACACCAGCTGTGCGCTCGGCTGTTTCCCCAAGACCCTGATTATTTTAGGAAATTATCATTTTGACAGTAAAGATTTTCACGTTTTGTGTTACTTTAATCATTAATACTATTAACATTAATAATTATGTTTTATGATGAAAATATAAGTTGATGATTATTTTATACATTAAATAATAAAATAAAATTTTTTTTTTTTGGTTTTTCTAGAAAAAGGTATTTTCAGTCTTAATCAGATCCTCCATGATTAACATGTCTGACATATAAATGTTGTTATGAGTTTTTTCCTGTGGTTCTGGTTCTCAGGGCCCAGCAGTGACCATCGCGGCAGCATATCCGTCCCATATGAGATCTCCATACCTAAGAGTGAAATCGGTTTGCGTTCGTGCTCAGACCAGGACGGCGGCACCGATGAACCCAGCGACGCGCCGACGAGGTCCAAACTCCTCAGCCCCTCCAGAGTGGAGACCAGCAGCATCTCCACTGGTCACCAGCACGCCATCGGCAGACGCCAGTCCTCAGATAGTGCCTCAGTAGAGTTCAACGACACAGAGTCTGGGTTTGAGAGCGGCAGCAGCACGACGACCACGGTGACCAGCTGGAGGAGCCACATCCAGACCGAGCACTCCCAGGACGACACTTTATCAGACATAAAGAATGTGACTGTGAGGAGCACATGGAGGACCAGAGGAGGAGCGGAGGAGGCGGGTCGAGGACAGATGAGGAGCAAGGCTCTGACAGACGGGGGGTCTGGAGACGAAGCAGAGGCTTCAAAAACATGGAGAGCGTATCGTGCGACCACCGTCGACACGGAGGACACTGGGAACGGCGCAGCAGCTGTAGCGGCGCAGAGAGGAACTAAACCGGCAGAGGTGAGAGAGAAGATGTTCTCAGGAAGGGTCTAGCGTTACCCAGAATGCAAAGCAGATGACAAACTTCTCCGTGTTGCTCTGTGTTATCTGTCCAAGGTTTCCACGCGGCGGTACAACAGCGCCACAAGCACTAGAGACTCAGAGTCTCCGACCGTGGAAGTGGGAAGGACCGTACCCCACGCTCCAGTTACCTCCCAGTCCTGGAGCCGATCGTACTCCCCGCTGGTAAGACGCCCTCGCCACGGTTTATCCAAACAGTGGTTTGATATTATCATGACAATAACTGAACTGATATTTGATCATAGAGATTAATCAGGCCTGGCTCAGCATCATCACTGTTTAACAGCAGCTTCCTGTTCAGCACAAAGTAAAATATACACAGAAAACCAACATTACATAAGCAAATATAGAAAATAACACCAAAATACAAGATTACATCTTAGGAAAGACAACTACATCTCTGGGTTTAGCAGCTGGTCTCTATAGTTACCCCTAAAAGATGCCAGCTAAGTTTGGTTTAAGCATAGAAGAAGCACATTTGGATCTAAATTTGACCTTCGATTGAAATCAGGAGTAAACGTATAATTGTGCTTTGAGCTTTGTGTCTTGTACGTGTTCACAGCAGATCAAGTGAGCACGCCCACCGACAGGGGGGGGGACAAACGGGTCAATAATCACAGGTCCAGGAAAATGGGGGGGCCCCAAATTGACACTCTGACCATTAAAAATAAAAAACATTTCAGATAATATTTGAGATAAAACTGTTTAATATTAGAGTAACTAAATATACAAAGATTAGGGCTGGGTAAAAAATCGATTTAATGGATTTTGAATCGCTTCCTTTACAGTTTTGCAAAATCGATGTCTAGGGAATGAGATCGATTAGTTTTATAGTGACACGCGTGACGTTCACATTCAAATTACCATATTTTCATGACCATCAGGTGCATCATACTAAAAGGCCCAGTCTCAGTTATGTGTGCCATTACTGTATTTAACACACACATAAGGTGCACCGCTTTTATTTTGAGGGGAAAAAAAAAAAGACGCACTCAAATGCTTCATAGTTGTGAAAATACGGTAACAGGAAAGATGCACTCAAGATTAGTCCAAGCAGACAGCTGCAAATATAGCCAACAAGTTGACTGAAGACATTAACAAATGAGGGCTGACCAGCAAACACCCTGTAGTTGTTACAGTTAAAGCTGCGCATATGGTTTATGCAGTGGAGACAATGCAGCTCATGCATGTCTGCTGTGTCACGTCTGCTTGCTCGAGTGAGGCTTCACTTTTTCACTTTTCACAAACAAGTTTGCACTTATGAGACCGTTTTGGTCACATCTCATGTTTAAACTGTCTGATTTACAAGTTTGCACTTTGCGTTTAATGTGACAGGAAAAATTAAAAGACGAGTATTTTGAAACACAGTTGAACCACTTTCATTATTATAAAAACATCGAATTGAAATTAATCAATTTAGAACTGTATGAATCAAAATGGAATCTATTCAAGACTTTGACAAAAATACCCAGCCCTACTAAAAGATATCTGCATTAGGTTAGGGATGCCGCGATATTGGGATTTTTGGCTGATATCCGATATGCCGATATTTTAAAACTCATGTAGCCGATAACCGATATCGATACTGATGTTAAAGCTGGACAAAATAAGTAGTCATTGAAAATAGCAGTTTTGTTATCCATTTCTGACACTTTGAAAAAAATATACTCAAATATATTTTCATATGCTGATATCAAATTGATTTTTAAAAACGCAGTATCGATCTATTTTACTTTCAAAATCTCGTGAAATTTCATCACCAATTCTGTTACAAACTCTCGTGCGATATTTTGCAAATTCTTGTGAGATTTTGTTAGTAAAATATATCGATACCGCGTCAATATATCAACATATAAAAATATGGGAACATTTTGTGAATTTTCGGGGGATTTCGGTAGCATAACGATGACATATAGCAATATTTCATTAGTTAAAGAGATTGATATGGTGTTTTTAAATGGCAATATATCAGCATATGAAGATATTGGGATATTTTAATGTATCAATATTTTTTCCTCGTCTTTAGAAGTTTTAAGTCTGTAAAAGAAGTTTTTGAGGAAGAAGAAGAAGTAGTATTTTTTATATTTTTTTGTTAGACTTTAGAAACTCAGAAGCTGATCAAATATCGGGTTAAATATCTGTGGGGTGGCCGATGTCCGATATTCAGTTTTAAGGCCGATACCGATAGGGGGCCCATTATATCGTGCATCCCTACATTAGGTATGCTTTCCTGTCCGGCACACAGAAAAAAAGGGAAGATGACACCAAAGGCCTGAGGGATTTTAGAAATAAATAATAAAATTGCAGAAATTTAAAATTGCAGAAAAAAGATGCCCTTTCAGAGCCAGGTAAAAAGCATTGCGTTTATCATTGTGATTTTAAAGTATAGCTTCTGCTAAGGGAGAAAAACACCTTTTCTTTTACAGAAATACTTGAGCTTAGCTCCAAAAGAGTAGAAAGATGGCAGAAGTCCAGGTGAAAGCCTGGGCGGAGCAGGAGACGAAAACATTCTCCAATCAGACGGGATGTTTTCTGGATCCGTCCTGAATCAGGTTTTCATTCAAAGTTCATGGAGAGGAAACGTTTCTACCTAAACTCAGCCTGTGTTTTTCCTCTGCTCTGTGAATTTAACCTCAGCAGAGTTTCTGCAGACTTTTTACTCCTGCTGCCTCAGTATGCACAAAGAGAGAAGGGTGGGGCGCAGAAGAAAGAAAGAAAGAAAGGAAGGAAGTAAAAAAAAAAAAAAAAAGGCCAACTGTGGGAATAGAAGGTTAGAAAACCTCAAGGAGAAGAAAATGAACTTTGGGGTTTATAAGCACCATAAATTGACGGTTTGCATTTTTGCCGTTGTGCCGTGCTGTTTTACACAAACATACCTCTAGATGTTCACATAAAGATTGCAAAGGTTCGAGTTTATGCTTAAACCCATGTTTAATCGAGGTACACGTTGTGTTGTTGAACCTTTTTACAATGCCTGCTAAATAGCTTCCAATTTTAGGGTTTCATGCTAAATATTAAATGTTTTTAATTATTTTTCCATGGATACAAATCTGGAAAGTCTGGAGTGCATCTGTGTCCCGCCTTTTACTACAATAATAATAAAGTCCTGTGGATTTAGTCACCTTCAGTAGACGCCTCATATGCAGAAGGTCATCCTAATAATAACAATATGAGCAGTTTTGGTTCATTTTGAACATTTTACTACTGATGATTCATTATGAAAGGCCCCAATATGCACTCTGAGGTTGCTTTCCCTCTCTCCTTCTAACACCTGGACCTGTTCTGCTCACTTTTGTCCATTTTTGTCACTTTGAGGGTCGTAACTTTTTTTTCTATAATCGTTTTGCTGCTGTTAACACCAGAATTTCCTTATTGTTGGACAATAAAGGGATTTTCTAACCACTGGAGAAAGTAAACCTTCTGTGATTGGCTACTTTTCAGGAAATGCTGCCTCAACAGTACTGTTTTCTTCCTGGTTGTGGGTAAAAACAGCAGTTTTACAACCCAATCTTGTTTAAAGATCCACAACCAGAAATGCATCCAGGTCGCAATCGTTTGCACATAAAGAAAAAGAATCAAAATGACTTATTTTTACCACTAATTGTAAAAAAAATAAACTAACATTAAACTATATAATGTAAAATGTTAATAACTTTTCTACGAGAATAAATGTGAGCCCGGTTCTACTTCCAGTAAATAATTGGAGTAATTTTTTGGTTTAAAGTTTTCTCAGATTGAATTTCTGTTTGTCTAAAGGCATCACTTTGTCGCCGTGTGATTGGCTGACAGGAGGTTTAGATCGCTGTCAAGCAGCTTTACACTCAGCTGCTCAGCTGCTGCCGGTGGATGTTTTTCTCGCGCCTCTTTGCTCGAGGAACCGGATCAAGACACCAAAAATACGCCGACCTGCTGGCAAGGGCCCCCAAAAGAAGAAGACATATGTCCCACTAAATATTATAAATATAAAAAGAAAATCCCTGTGAGGGACCAAACTTAAAGGAAAATTCCGGTTTTAACACAAGTTAAATTTTCAGTGTCCAGGATGAATGAATGATCGACAGTAAAATTTTGGACAATTGGTCCTGTCTCTGCTTTTTGGCTCATCGAGAATCACCCCTGGCTGCTTCCTTCAGAATGGCTTCCATAGTGCATGTCAGATAATGTCCTTAAAAACAACCTTAAACGTTTCTTAAAATATGCTACTCACCGAACGTCAGCGCTGTTCAATGACGCTCAAAACAAGTTTCGTGAAAGAAAAACATTCCTGTAGTGTTTTTATTTAGCATTTTGTAAACCCCATTGAGTTCTGTAGGAATAGTCAATATCCCTCCGCCACCGAAAACGGAAATGGGGCCTGTTCGCTTAGTTGTAGTCTTTTGGCTTCACTCTGTGTACTCCGGACAGGTCGAGGTGCTAACGCCTCTGTTAAACACTTTAAAAACTCTGGAAAATGGAATACAAAAGGTGGATTCTTGAGGATTATATATTGGACTTTGAGTTTGACGGTAGAGGGTTAGAGCATCTGTCGCCAACTATTAGTGGTTCGCTGAGTGCAGCTACAGATTCAACGGAAGCTTAAGTTTATATGGGTTGTGGGATGTATCGGAAAAAATAGTTCGGGGATTTACAAAATGCTAAACAAAACAAGACAGGAACGGTTTCTCTTCACGAAACTTTTTTTGAATCCGCCATTGAACAGCTACGACGACCCGGTGAGTAGTATATTTAAAAAAGAACGCTTAAGGTTGTTTGTAAGGACATTATCGGAGGCGCACTATGGAAGCCTGGCCTTGAAGCAGCCAGGGGGATTCCTGTATGAGCCAAAATAGCAGAGACAGGACTACCGCCAAAATTTTTGGTGTCAATGATTGATTTCATCCTGGACACACTACAGAAAAGGGGCTAAAAGTGTTAAAAACCGAATTTTCCAAACTTAAATAAGGACAAAAGGTGTTCAAAATTTAAAAAAGTGCTTTCATTTAATTGTGTCAAAAATGGTTAACAAAGGCTCAAAGCAATACAAAATAACTTAAATAATAAATAACAAGGATCTGGGCCCAACTTAACTGAGGTCAACTGAGGATCCAACTCAAACAAAAAAACTGACCTGCAAACAAAGAACTAAAGGCTGCTTAAAAAGGGATGGAGTAACCCAAGTCTACCACACGAGGGAGGCACAACATAACAAAAGAACCAATAAATACAAAATTAACCATTCTATGAAACAAATAAAGCAAAACTAACTTTTTACTTAGCAGAAACAATGAGTATTTAAGTGACAAACTATGCTAATGCTAATATGCAAATGGTACGCTCCAGGTTTCCTCCTCCAGCTGGTTTGCATCAGTAGCACATCAAACAAAAGAACAGGTGTAAATAAACCATTCAGACAGACATTAACTAAAGTGTGCACGAATAACCAACTTAAACATAAACTGTAATATAATATAAAGCAAGAAAAGATACTAACACGATGTGGTGGTGGGAGGATCATCCGACACAATCCCGCAGTAGAATAAATGATCTTTTTGTTGTCCTGGATCTTTCAGGATTAAACGGCGAAACAAAGCATGATTGAAATGAAAAATACATTTTTTTTTCCAGCATAAAAATAATCAGCTCTTTGGTCCATCTTTATAGCAGTTTTAAAGCTAGCATAATTTTATTTTTTTTTGGGGGGGTGGCAATATTAGTGTCTATCATGGGTCCCCAAATTCCTGGCAGCGCCCCTGCAGAGAGTGAAACCTGCGGCGCTCTTTATGTGAGCGGTTACCCTGATCTCCCGGCTGCAGGTCAGAACCGACTCGTTTAAAACGCTCGTTTGATCAGCTGACAGGAATCGGCTCCTGCGGGTCGTTTCACCTGGGTGCCGAGATGGCGTCGGCGTGCAGAACGGCAGATTTAGGAGCTTGGATTGGCAGCGCAGCACCATTCCTCAGCACCGGTGGAGAGAAGGACAGGACGGACAGATTTAAAGCAGTAATGTGTTTAACAGGAAGCCAGCGATCGTCTCTTTAACAACACTGAAGGATCCTATCAGCTCAATAAACACGAGGAAACTGTGAGGTTTTTCATTTTTTAGATCCTAAAGTGTTAAATCCAGCTCACAATTATTCATCTGCACTTCCTTTATGTGGTAATTTGCAGATTTTCCCCCACTGGTTCTAACTTTAGGTACGAATGATGACTTTATCTTTTAGTCATTTGATTTTCTTTTTACAACCAGATTTTTAAAAAAGTAGGTGGCTGATGATTTTTTTTTTTTAAACAAAAGCATTTTTCTGTGTCAAAAGGAAATGAGCACATTTTAAAAATAACCTCAGCTTTTTTTCCGATGTCGTTTTCAATTTCGATCAAGTGTCTTGCCTAAAAACACGACAGCTGGACTTGAACCAACAACCCACCAGTTTCAGTACCAATGCCTTCCTCCTGAGGCAAGAGATGGAAAAGATTCTCTTCTTCCACTTGGCTGTGATACCTGTCCCCTGTCAAACGTGTTGCTCTAGTGAAATAAGTGAACACATCTGGTGAAAAAAAAAAAAAAAAGCTCTATTAACATTTCAGTATCAGTCATTTTTTTTGAGTAATTTTTATTTTCTAAACTGAGCTATTCCTGGAGCTGCTCAGTGGAGCAGTGGGTAGCACTGCCGCCTTGCCAGAGATGGCAAAAGTACTCACTTTACGTACTTGAGTAAAAGTACAGATACTTGTTTTAAAAAATACTCTGGTAAAAGTGGAAGTACTGATTAAACTTCTTTA
>JAGKQL010000009.1:37529949-37565497 GCA_018398635.1 Cyprinodon brontotheroides
TCTACATCTGGGGAATGGGGCTGTTTTATGTCCTCTCCATTCAGAGAGCCCCCTGCCGGTCTTTGCGTTTGGGCCCTATATTTCCTAAATCAGTCCCTACATTGCCACTCCTCTGTAGGCCTGTTGATTTCTCCTTTAAAAGGAGCTGCTTGCATTTGTAAAACAAAGCATCACTTTGTTTCTTTGGTCACCTGTCAGAGCTAGATATTTATTTTTCACTGAATGGCCAAATCTAAGTGTTAGCTTTATGCTAACTAACGGTTTAGGCCATAGAAATGATATAAGAGGTAGAGCCTGCATTGATCTATGAGCTGACGTGATTCGGTGGCGCCATCTTGGGGAGGTCGACAGATCTGCTCAGTGTAATGTGTTCAGAAGGAACAGAAAAATTTTTAATCAACTTTAACTTTCTGAATATTGAACTAATTGTCACAGGTTTGATTTTTGGCTGAAAACAAACAAAATGGTTCAGTTTATTAAAATATAGAGTAATTGATTGTTGCAAAGCACAGCCACTCATATATTTCATAATTATTTTATTACTATATACAGAAAGATAATTATAAAGGTATGCACAAATATAGATACACATATCTCTCACTCTGTGTATGATATACATATAAAACTTTACTGTAAAAATATTGTAAAATACTTTGAAAATGTCCATAGAAGTATATTGATTAACAATTCTTTAAATGAACAGTATTTATATTTGTAAAAAACACTGTACAGTACAGTATTTTATTTATTACATGTATTTATATTTTATGTGAATGTTATTGTTACCCCATGTTTTAGCCCTGATTTTTTATTTTTACTAATTACTAGCAGTTTTAGGTTTTACTTATTTCTTTTTTTTTTCTTTACAGCACTTTGGTCAGCTTTGTACGACTTTATTCCTGAAATAGAAAGAATAAAACCTTTAGCAGCCTGGCTGGTAATAAGTCAGTCGTAGCTGTGGTTGTTTTGTGGATTGAATAGTTGTTGTTTTTTAACAATGTCCCTTATTCCTATTATTTTTATACACTTTTTAATGTCCACATTTGTGCGACCACTTTTGCTGTAACCTTTTGCTGCTGTAACAATAAAGAGAGTTTCTAATCTATGTAGTGTATATCTGCAGTTCATTCAGCGAGATGTAATGCCAAAGCATTGAGAGTACTTGGCCTTCAATGAAGATTCTCCCTCTGCTGCGTGATGTCATCAGTCTGTTGATTTAAATTAAAACTTCTGCTTCTGTTCTGCTGAAAGCAGCAGGTTAGTGGAGCAGGATGACCTTCCCAAGATGGCGCCCCTAATTCCTGCGCTGCGACAGTTAATGTGGGTTCTAGTCTTCCATTTATGGTTTAAGCATCCTCTCATTAATGTTTAACTACTCTTTTCATCTCTTAGTTTAATGAAAATGCTTGAAGCTTTTCTGTCTCTATTCTCAGCAACATTTAGCTTCTAAATGACAGGAGGCTAACTGTTAGCTTTATGCTATCTACCTGACAGGAGGCTAACTGTTAGCTTTATGCTATCTACTACCTGGCCAGGTGTCCTCTGAGGGTCTGTGTGGTCCCGCCCCTCACCACCTGGACTCTGATGTCACCCTTCAGCGGGTGTAGTCTGTCCTCCTCCAGTCTCATCGTCTGATGTCCCGTGTCTCCAGCTGAGGTCGGTTACCATGGAGATCAGCCTGTGTCTGATGTCCCGTGTCTCCAGCTGAGGTCGGTTACCATGGAGATCAGGCAGTTAGAGCCGTTAGAGCTTCACCTTCAGCCCTTCTCTGACCTGGTCCATCCAGCTGTTTCCTCCAGATGTTAGCGCTGCATCGAGCTGTCCGCCGGTTCTCCGGGCTCCGGGCGGAGAACCCGGCGGCTCTCCGCGTCCTCAGAGGTCTGCTTGGCGCGGTGAGCGGCGCAGGTAAGTCCTTCATTCATCACCTGCTGATCAGCTGCAGGCTGGAAAAACATCAAGCTTATTTTGTTCCAAAACTATTTGTGCAAAGTGTGAATTTGAAGTTGTAGTGGGAGTGAAACTAAAAGTTTTGTATTTGTAGACTTAAAAACAAAAATCGGAAGTACAATTTTTTTTTTTTACACCTGTTGAAATGTTAAGTACAAGAACACAAATTCTGTTCTACAAGTTGCGCATCAAAAATGTTTTACATTATCAGTTTTGCACTAAATTACGGAAGAGGATTAGGGCCACTGAAAAAAAAAGTTAACTGATTTTTAAATTTTTTTTCAGTTTAACATGGGAATAAAACAGTCAGAATTCTGACTTTTTTCTCAGAATTCTGAGATTAAAGACTGACTTTAATCACAGAATTCTGACTGAATTCTGACAATAAAAAAGTCAGAATTCTGACTTTAATCTCAGAATTCTGAGAAAAAAGCTGGAATTCTGAGATTAAAGTCAGAATTCTGACTTTTTCCCATACTATACTGAAATAAAATAAAAAAAATCAGTTAACTTTTTTTTTTCAGTGGCCCTAATCCTCTTACGTACCAAATGGTCCAGAACTATCGCTGCAAAACCATTAGTGCATTGTAACTTTGGTGTTTTGTAATTGTAGATTTTTTTCAATCAGTCACAATTACAAAAAAATTTACACATCTTCAAATTCTTGAGTACACAGATTGTGTTCTATGAGTTGCACATCAGAAATGTCTGTCATTCAGTTTTGCTACAGTTGATCTAAAACAAATGGTGCAAAACATTCAAAAACGTGTATTAAAACCTTCAAAATAAATTTATATACATATATATACTTTTGACACAAATTTCACACTGTTAAAAACGATCTGTGACTTGTATGTGGTATCCTTGATCAGACGACAGGGGGCGCTATTTGTCGGTCAGTCTGTACCAACCGGAAACACATCTATGGCTTACTGCCATGTTGCCTTACATATTATGGAAGCAAATCGTTACCATATTTCAAATAAAAAGGCATTTTTCAGAAATGCTTTTTCATTTTAAGAATGTGGCTGCATTATTTGACTCATAAATGAAATTAGTAATCAATCATCCTGTTTGCATTTTCATTTTCTTCTTCAACACCGCTCATCCTTTTACTTAACTAAAATGAATTATTTCGTCCCATATTGCCCGAAATATCAAATTGTTTTTTTTTTCCCTCAGTGTTGTTTCTGGGAATTGCTCACAACCTCCCCCTGACCTTTGACCTGAAGCTGGCTGTAGGATTTATATTTACTGGTGAGGAAACGTCAGACTCACGTTCCTTCTTCCGGCATCATCATCATCATCAGGTGAACACAGGTGTTTGGGTTTCAGGTGTGTGTCTCGTAGGTGGAGCCTTGTCCTCATCCTTCAGGTGCACCGTGCTTCTCACATTACCCAGCATCCTCGGCTCCCGTGGCCGCTCCTACCTGGTGGTACTGATTGTGATGGTTCTGTACAGAGGTAATAACACTCTAACTCTCTGTTTATAGCAGGGATCATTTTTTCCAGGCAGCGAGACTTTCAGCATTGTTTTAACAGACCTTAATAACATCAAATACTGACTGAATCCTACACTGGAAAAAAGACTTTCTATGTTCTCGACATGCGCCAGCAAACAGATTCTAATTCACCTGATGTTTTATTTTATAGCGCCAATTCCCATCATCTGCCATGTTTCAGGCGTCACTTATAGATCCGATCAACCAGATCATCCGAAGTCAGATTGATCTCAAAGCGTCTTCAAAGTGGAAAACACCAGTTTATACCGTGATCGAATTTATTGACTTCAAGGCAATAACTTAGTGGGCAACCTTGTCCTCCAGCAGCTCCGGCAGCAGAACTGCTATAGAGATAGATCAGTATAAACCCTGAGCCACTTCCATTGAAGCTTGTATCAGGCTAAAGTTTTTAAGCCTCTTAGCCTTGTTTTAGACAGGTGGTGTCTGCTCATAATTTGACTAAAACAAATCAGGTTACAGGAGCCTGAGAACTAAAAGATCTGCCTCCCATTCTACTTTTAGAAATTCTAGGAACCACTAGTAAACCTGCAGATTGAGAGCGAAGTGCTCTGTTAGGAACATCAGGAACAATCAGATCTCTGATGTCAGATGGAGCTTGGCCATTTAAGGCTTTATATGTGAGAAGGAGGATTTTAAATTCTATTCTGGATTTAACAGGAAGCCAATGAAGAGAAGCCAGGATAGGAGAGATATGATCTCTCTTTTTCATTTTCATTTTCAGATCACAGTAGCCTTAACTCTGCAGGTTCCCTCTGACTTCATGTGAGAAGTCTCATCCAGTCTCATCCAGTTTCATTAGAAACAAAAACAGAAAATAAAAGCCTGTAATGACTTTTGAAAAGCTAACCCTGTTACCCACCTCGCTGTCACAGGTCCAATCTCCAACATCCAGCGAAACGTCGAGGCGGCGGCTCTGACTCTGAGCTGTAATCTGGACCTGCAGGTTCATCACAGCAGGATGCTGTGGAGGCACGCCACCAAGCCATTTGTTCAGGTCGTGCAGGAGCTGATGGTGAGGAGGAGGACACGTATTTTGTCATTTTGACTTATGTAGTTAAACCAGACTAAATGTGAGATTAAATGTGTCTGGCACCAATGAATGAGACTTTGGAAGATTGTTGATGAGAACAACCCGTTGTCATTCAAACCATGTCTGTGCCTATTGGCCAACGCTCTGACCAATGAGAGCAGCTGACTGTGACGTTCCTAAAAATGACCTTAAAAATGAATGAGTGTAGAGCCTCTTCCTGCTCACGTTTCAACGAAAACCCAAAGTCTAATCCTTCCAGAACTGATTCCAAAGCTGAGTCAAACCAGAACTGTTCAATAGTAGCTGCCATCTTCCTTGTTTTGTTTTCTCCAGCGTCGCGCAGCTTTGTCGTCCTCTAAACCCCGCCCACTTTGCATCCAGACATTCAAAACACATCTCTGCGTTGTGATTGACATGCCTGTTCTAGGGCCTGGGGCGTTGATCGAGGCTAGACCAACTCACAGGAAAACAAATGTTTTGGCCTCTGGCGGGGGGTGGGGGGTGGTTTACTAGGCTATTCTTTAGTACAAATTAGCAGATAAATTGCTGCTGCATGTGTAGCACCAAACACGCATGTTAGTCTGCTTTTTGTGGACGGGAAGCAGTTCTTTTGAGTGAACTGAATCACTTGGTTCAGTTCATTAAATGATTTATTGAAAAGATTTATTCACCAGATCAGTTTCTGCAATAATAGTTTTGATTTTACGTTAAAAATGGCTTCAATCACATGGTGTGTTTATACAGTCTAATGAAATTTCCCTAGCGACGTACTTTTAGGAAAAATATCAGTTATTTTCTCTCGTTAGATAAAAGTTCAATTCTCAGGAAAAGAAATGTCAGTTCTCTGGAATCAGAAAACATTGGAGCTTTTTTTTTTTTTTTTTTTTTTACTGGGTTTAACAAATCAACATTCTCGTCTAAAAACACCCTAAATGTTTATTCTGGGTCTTATTACGATGGAGTATGAGGGCTGTTAGAGATATATACGTACTATGAACAAAGTTTTACCTCTGATGCAAAAAATAAAGTCGTAAAATTACGTGAAAAAGTTACAATTATAAGAATAAAGCCACAATCAGTTCACACCTTTAACATCCTGCACAATTTGCTGCAGCTCCTGATTAGTTGAAACAATGCTAAAGTATAGCTTCACACGATGCTCCACATTCCTCATTTTAGGGAAGAAAAAGCTTCTTGTCATAAAATACAACTTTATTCTCGCAATTTTACGACTTAATTCTGTTAATATTATGACTTTATTCCCATAATATTATGACTTTATCTCGTGTTCCAGAACTATATTTTTTAATTTAAGCATTCTTTTTATTCTCAAATAGAAAATCTCTAGCTCAGCCCTAATACTCCATCGTTCTATTTTATTGTTAAAATACATTTTTTTACTACACGGCGGTAAGCTACCTGTGTCCGTTGACCAATCCGAAAGGACCTTAATGCAATACCCACGCTATGCGGAAGTTCAGGGTGATCAGGATGCTGGGCAGCTGTAAACATATGTCATAAACATAAGCTTGCCCAGTTTTATGTTGCAGTGAGACAACGAGGATTTCTGCGCCCGCGTAATTCATTCAGTGTAATTTCATGCATTTAGTGAAACAAAAAGCTCAACCAGACATGGTGAATAATCAGAAAGCCCAGAGGTGACAATCATAAACCTTTGGTGGTAAATTAAGCAGGCTGGCAGAAGATGGAAAAGCTAAAGATAGTAGAACAGGAGTGAGTAGGAAAGATGATGGCTGAACACAGAAACACAGGAAGTGCTGGATGCAAGTGAATGAGGTGCTGACTAGCGGATCACCACAATTTAATTACTAGAGTAGAGCACAGCTGCAGGATCTGCATGACATTTCCCTTGACTTAATATCGTTATAATATCAAGGCCTGTTCTGCCGTGCGTGTTTCTGTCAGACTGATGACGGTTCTACTTCTGGATCTGCTTCTCAGGATGATAAAGCAGAGTTTGAGTCCGAGTCTCTGAACATCAGCAGGAAGTTCCAGAACATCCGAGATGAAGTCCTCCTCCAGTACGGATACGACCCGTTCCAACCCAAACCCGACGGCGGAGGAAATGGAACGCAAGAGCAGTTCACCGCCAAGACTAAGATGCAGTGTGACAGTGAGTCCAACCTGCAGGTCAGGCTCTAGGATTTATAGTTCTATCGGTTTGTATGGAGACGCCGATCGGCGGAGGTTCCACGAATCGCAGGAGATGCTGAAACCAGGGCGAGATGCAGGAAGATGTTCTGCTGTGGTTCCTCTGAAAGGAAACTTCCAGAAGAGAACGTTTTATAAAAATGACTCGATACGTTATCACTGGAAATGCTTTAAGACTCTTTTAGGGTTTTATTTCTTTCTCCTGAAATAATTTACAATCCTCAGGTGTTTAACCTGTAGTCACTTCTTTTTTTTTCCCTTTCTGTGAACCAGAGTTTGAACCAACGAGGTTCTGGTCAGCAGATCTGTTATACCGGATCTGATATAACAGATCTGTTATATCAGAACTAAAGACTTTATTTCATTTCTGTCTTTCAGCTTTACCTCATTTTTTGATGAATCAGTTCAGTTTATATGAAACTAAATTAGAGCCAGTGTCAAAACATAATATAAAACTAAAACTAAAAAAATATATATATATTTTAAAACTAAAAAGAAGCATTTAAAATTTATTTTTTTTAACCCGCTGTTGCATTCAGGTACTGTGGGAAGTAAAAACCTCTTTAAAGCATTGTTGCCTTTCTATTCTTTTCTACCAGTTTCTTCAAAGAACTGGCTTCACTGATATTAGCTAATTATGACTAAAATACTTAGAGCAGCAGCAGCAGCAGCAGCGATGCTCATAAATTTGACTTTTTTCTGTTTTGTTGAATAAATGTTTCTGAAGCAACTTATGGCCCCAGTTTGGCTCCATAAGGTGAGATCTCTGCCTGGTGTGCAGGTGTGGTGAACGGGGGCATCCAGCGCTGTGCTGATTGGTTCGCCCGGAAGTGGGAGGAGTGTATGGAGGCTGTTCCCGTTCCCGTCATCAACCACATCCTCTGTGTTTCCATGAAATTCGACTTCCTGTGTGACATCATGAGAAGTGAGTCTCTGGTCTTCTACTAATATGAAAAGTAAACTCTTGGTCTGACTGAGGTTTGTAGTGAATTAAAAGTGAAAGTTGGACCATACCATCTGTCTGGGGAAGACACATGATCTATAGCCGCTGAACCTGTAGAACCAGCTAAATGGTTATTAGTCTTTCGCATCACATCAAGCTTCGGCTGTCAGACATATAGGCAGTATAAGAGAGTTTTTCTTCTCCACTGTCACTACAAGCATGTTAGTGTGAGGGATTGCTGAAGAGTCAATGAGTCGATGCGTAATCAGCTGGGTTTTCCTTAGATAGAAAAACTTTGAATCAATCTGATCATATGAATTGGCGAACTGGAAAGTGACCTGAGATGACATGATGTGAATTGGAGCTATAGAAATAAACTGAATAGAATTGAACCTCTTAACATCCACCTCATTTTGGGAAATTCTCGCCTATTTCGCATACCCAAATGGAAAAGGAAATAATTTAGTAACTATGAGTCCAAATTACATTTCTACTGATCTGCTGCTTTCCTTCAGATCTCCTGCTGCTGTCTTAGTTCTAGAGATAGAAGTTTTCCTCCTTCCGTCCTCCCAAACAGTCACGCTTGGTTCTTTGACCTTTAACCTGCTAACCCGTAGACGCTGAGCTGCAGCTATCAGATTATTGGTCGTTTCTCGGAGCTTCCTGCTCTGGCGTTGGGCGGAATCGGTCCAAAAAGATCAGTCTGAGATGTTCTCCTTCTGCACGACAAAGGACTCCTGATGAGTTGAGATGACCTTTGAACCTTTCCCGGGTTGACGATTCTCAGAAACGCAGTCTCCCTCCCAACCCGCCGAATACTGATGCTTGGTCCAGCCGCCTGCCCGTCACAGACTGACACAACGGGTTTACTCTCCTGCATTTCTCAAGGTGCAGGTTGAGGCAGGAGCCTGCAAAACTTTTTTTTCATAAGAAGCAAAGTAAAAATATTAAAACTAACTGATCCCTAACCCCAACTGTAAACCTAAAGCAAGCTCTAGGATTCCTGTTAGCATGCAGTCCTAACGCTGCCGCCAGTAAGATTGTGGGCTAAAATTTAAAGTCGTAGGGAATTCATTTTTAAATGTCAAATCATTTTGGCTTAAACATGTATATAAATGTTCTCTTTATCAGACCATATTGTCCCAAAAGTTCGAACATTTCTATAAAAAAAAAAAAATCCTATCTTAAACTGTGTTTTTTTCGTTATCTTATTATCTTCTGCAGGCCAGTTAGTTCTACGTCAGCCTGAACACCTAAATTCGGCCAATCATATATCAACGGTCATCTGTCAATCAAATGTTTTCGGTCATAGCATCTTGATTCATATGTCGCAGCTAATATACGCAACGGTTGAAACCAGAATCCTTTCCTTTCCCATTGAGTTGCGTCCCAGTGTTCACGGGGATGGACGTCTGTGTCTTCGGCAGGCGTAGAGCTAACAGAACTGGCAGCGTTGCGAGGCAAGGGCTCAAACATGTACGGCTGGAAGCCTTCTACACCAAACCAAGCTTCTGCCGCCCTGGCGTCCTCTTCCACAACATCTTCGTCCCCGCTTTCCTCCTCTAAATAAAAAATGGATGACGGAGGAGACTCATCCACGACCTCCGACACTAAACTCTCCTCCTCTTGCATGTTTCCGCTGTCCATAGCGTTCCTTGACAGCGTCGTTTCTAAGGCACCAATTTAGTGCTACTTGGTCCCAATGGAATTTCCCATTGGGAACCTGCTAGCACTAAGATGCTAACTGGTTAGCAAGATGCTTCCAACAAACCGGCCACAACCAAACTTGCTTGCAAACCTTCCGCCACAACAGTCCCGCCCCCTTGATAATCGACCAATCACATTCACTTTATTCACTCGGGTAAAATCGGGCACACTCAGGAGAATTAGGAAATGCAAAGGTTGGAACGGCCGCTTCCCTACGACTTCAAAATAAATTTTATTGTGAGTCACATGATGTAATGTCCACTGCCTGTCACTCACCCAGGGCGTCATTATATGAGGAGGGGGGCAGCTCTGATGCGTCAGTATGTGACAGACATGGGCAATGTGGAGTCAACAAGTCATCTCCATGTCATGTATTTAATCTACCCAGCCAATTAACCAGGTGAGTCCAATCTGCACAGCTTAATTCACGGTGAAGATTGGACTCACCTGCTTCAGTGGCTGGGTAGAACCAATACATGACATGGAGATGACTTGTTGACTCCACATTGCCCATGTCTGGTATGTGATGCTTTGACCAAGCTTTGATCAGCAGCTTCTGGTTCCTGTTTAGCACCATGAACCCAGAGGAAGCTGCCATGGTGGACAGAGTTTCTCCACCACTCTGTTTAATAAATGATGGATGCCACCTCGGCCGCCGTGCTGCTGGCCAGGCTCTTTCTTCGCCGCTCGTGCAATGGACCCCCTAGTGTCGTGGTTTATTCCCTGCGGAGGGAAACTCGTCAGCTGTTTGATCAGCTCTCAACATCTCAGTGGACGCTTCCAGAGAGTCTGCCACCGGAGTGCGGGTCCTTCTGGTATGGCTACAGTCGCCATCAGCTGACTCACATGACCCCAGATCTGGACCCATCTGTCATCTGCAGTATATAAAACCAGCAGCCGTGCCACGGGCTCTCATAATCAGCCCCTCTCACTCAGGCAGCCTGCAAACAGTCCCTTCCCCAGGTTGGCCAAGCACCATAAACAAATGATGAAATCCTGCAGCTGCCGCTTGGCCCTTCTCACCTTCTAGTCACAAAAGCCTCATCCCAGAAAAAGATTCACATCGCTCATCAAAGAGAAGTAATCTGCTAGATTCACACCTTCATCAGCAGTGACCTCGTTAGATTCACACCTTCATCAGCAGTGACCAAGTAGATTCACACCTTCATCAGCAGTGACCAGCAGAGTTTAGCTATTCACACCTTCATCATCAGCAGAGTGACCCGTTAGATTCACACCTTCATCAGCAGAGTGACCCGTTAGATTCACACCTTCATCAGCAGTGACCTCATTAGATTCACACCTTCATCAGCAGAGAGTGACCCCGTTAGATTCACACCTTCATCAGCAGTGACCCACCTTATTAGACCCGTTAGATTCACACACCTTCATCAGCAGTGACCCGTTAGATTCACACCTTCATCAGCAGAGTGACCCGTTAGATTCACACCTTCATCAGCAGAGTGACCCGTTAGATTCACACCCTTCATCAGCAGTGACCCGCTAGATTCACACCTTCATCAGCAGAGTGACCTGCTAGATTCACACCTTCATCAGCAGTGACCCGTTAGATTCACACCTTCATCAGCAGAGTGACCTGTTAGGGATTCACACCTTCATCAGCAGTGACTCGTTAGATTCACACCTTCATCAGCAGAGTGACCCGTTAGATTCACACCTTCATCAGCAGTGACCCGTTAGATTCACACCTTCATCAGCAGTGACTCGTTAGGATTCACACCTTCATCAGCAGAGTGACCCGTTAGATTCACACCTTCATCAGCAGTGACCTGTTAGATTCACACCTTCATCAGCAGAGTGACCCGTTAGATTCACACCTTCATCAGCAGTGACCCGTTAGATTCACACCTTCATCAGCACCTTTACTAGGAGTGACCAAGTTAGATTCACACCTTCATCAGCAGTGACTTCGTTAGATTCACACCTTCATCAGCAGAGTGACCTGTAGGATTCACACCTTCATCAGCAGTGACCCGCTAGATTCACACCTTCATCAGCAGAGTGACCCATCAGCTACCTGGGATTCACACCTTCATCAGCAGTGACCCGCTAGATTCACACACACCTTCATCAGCAGTGACCCTGTTAGATTCACACACCTTCATCAGCAGTGACCCATTAGATTCACACCTTCATCAGCAGAGTGACCCGTTAGATTCACACCTTCATCAGCAGTGACCCGTTAGATTCACACCTTCATCAGCAGTGACCCATTAGATTCACACCTTCATCAGCAGAGTGACCCGTTAGATTCACACCTTCATCAGCAGATTGACCTCGTTAGATTCACACCTTCATCAGCAGTGACCTCGTTAGATTCACACCTTCATCAGCAGAGTGACCCGTTAGATTCACACCTTCATCAGCAGAGTGACCCGTTAGATTCACACCTTCATCAGCAGACTGACCCGATTAGATTCCACACACCTTCATCAGCAGTGACCCGTTAGGATTCACACCTTCATCAGCAGTGACCCGTGACTGCTATTCACACCTTCATCAGCAGTGACCCGCTAGGATTCACACCTTCTTCATCAGCAGTGACCCGTTATATTCACACCTTCATCAGCACTGACCTGTTAGATTCACACGTTCATCAGCAGTGACCCATTTGAGTCATTTAGTTTTTTTTTCACTTTCTGATCCTCCTCCTCTTCCTCCCCCTCCTCCTCCTCCTCCTCCTCCCCCTCCCTCCTCCTCCTCCTCCTCCTCTTCCTCCTCCCTCCTCCTCCTCCTCCCTCCCTCTTCAGAAGTTCTCTTCAGGGCTTTCCAGTACTTCCGCTCCTACAGGAGAAACATCAGCTTTGACAACGTCTACATCAGCTCCTACTTCCGAAGGATCGATGACCGCAGGAGACAGGCGGTACTCTCACTCTCCTCCTCTTCGCCATCATCATTGAGATGAAGATTCTCAGAGTAACTGCTGCTTTTCTTCTTCTGTCCTTTTAGGGGAAACACTTCCTGCTGCCTCTGAGAAAATCAGAGACCAGCAAGTTCATATTCCCCCTGAGTCCAAGGATCTACCCTGAGGAGCTGAAACAAGTGGTGAGTTCAACATCTGGAGGCAGATGATCTAAGCCTAAGACAGGTGTTCTGGTTCTGCCCACCTGGATTTAAAGGTGAAGTAGGAGATCTTTTCTAACGCTTTTTTTACCTGCCTTACCGGGCAGGCGGGGGGAAGTAGATGTTAGCGTTTTTCAGGTCTGTGCTACAAACTGCAGCCAACAGATTCTGCCGGCAGGTTTCTACATTTGAAGTTAATTTAGGTGTTAATAAACTGTTTCAGAGGAGTGATCATAGCGCTCTGCATCAGCAGTGCTGCGTCTGACTCCCCTGCCAGCTCCCAGATCAGCGCCGCGTCGCACGTTCATGTGTTTTGAAGGCGTGGTTTTGGGGGAGGGGCTGAAAGGAGACGCTGGTTGTGTATGTTCAAAATATAGTTTTTCGAAGATCTCCTACAGCACCTTTAAAACAACAAGTCCCTCTGCAGCCAGTTTTTACTTTTATCTCCCAAAATGTCCTTAAATCTGCAAACATTTTTACAACACCTTTTTATTTTTGCAATAAAATGTTTGTTTTCAAGACTTCATCATGTGGTATTTCTAAGCTAAGCTTCTAGTTAGTTCAATGTTTAGTTCAATGTCTGCAGATGGCAGGTGGTCTTCAGGTTTTGACCGTCTCACTGCTGTCCATCATCCTGCTGGGCGTCGACTTCGCTCTGGTCCACGTTCTGGACATCATCAGCAGACACACGTTTACGCAGTTCAACGTGACGAGTAAACGCTCAGCTCGGACCTTTAAACTCGTTAAAGTCCGAGAAGGTTAATACAGAAGGGACCTGGAAGCTTTCCATTCCTCACTGACACATGGCTCCGCCCCCCTCTCTGCAGGCAGTCACCACATGGACATCAAAGTGGGTGGAGACACCATGATGGCCCGCCTCCTGCGGACCGTGATCTCTGGGTTCAACAGTTCATCCGACCTGAACATCAATAGCGACAACCAAGGTGAGCTCCAGGTCTATGTGGGCGGCGCCATCAGAAGGAGGCCTCTAGAGGGCAGCATAACCGTTAAAATCACCACTAGAGTCTAGGCTTTTTGTCTGTCAAAATATAACCTTTTGTAAGTGAAAGTCGGGTCTCCTGTCCTGAAGAACCCGACAGCTGCTCAGAGTTTAGAGTCTTTTCTGTTCAGTCCAACTTTCTGCTAAACCTACAGCTCCATATTTTCACAGTTTCTCATTTTATACATTTTATTATTCAATTGCTGCTAGATAATAGTGAAAACCATGGGCCGTGGTTAAATGATATTTAAATCTAGAATGTTTTCTTCAGACAGACAGACAGACAGACAGACAGATTTTTTTCTCTGTTTACACTTTTTAAAACATTTTCTAATTTCTACTTTGCTGAATCAGACTGAAGCTTAAAGGAACTGGATCATCGTAAAGTGAATCACATCTGAACTGGTTCTGGATTAAATAAATAACCCTGCAGGGTGTTGGACAGACTTTAAACCAACAGAGGGCGACATTTCCCTCCATCTGCAGACTATAGAGAACAGAATCATGAACTTTCTCTCTCTCTCTCTCTCTCTCTCTCTCTCTCTCTCTCTCTCTGTCTCTCTCTCAGCATGCATGTCTCCCCCCTCCTCCCTCCCCACTGCAGTATATGTGAGCTGTGTGGGTTGTGTCCTGCTGGTGGCGCTGTTCAGCCTCGTTCAAGTCTACACCAACCGCCTCAGACGGGTCATCGCAGCCTTCTACCATCCTAAGGTACAGACAGACAGACAGACAGACAGACAGACAGACAGACAGACAGACAGACAGACGGATGGATGTCCCTTTAAGCCAGAGGGCTTCATAGATGCAGCTGATCGGGAGACTCTGGATCACTGCTGATTCCCATGAAGGCAGATTCTATGTTACAGCTTCAGCAGAGTGATGTTGATAATTATATAAAGAAGCTTTTTCACATTTTCTCACCCTCCAAAAACAGGATATAGCAATAATTGCATTTTCTTTAAACAGTTGAAATGTTCCTTGTCTTTTACATCAAAAAATCAGGCCAAACTGGTTTGTTGTAACTTCCTGCACCGTTGGACCTGAGGTTCAGCTTGTTTTATGTGTGTTTGTTTGCAGCATGTGAGCTGCAGTAAATCTGATCTGAGAACAGATTAGAGTAAGAGCTTTATAACAGCAGAGCTGTTTAAGTGGACTTACGGCGCTGCTGAGGAGCTGCTGAGGAGCAGAGAGGTGATGAATGGAGGCAGTGATCGGGTCGGACAGCTCCTCTCCAGGTTCACGCCGTCAGACCTGCTGAGGAGCAACAGGAAGCTGGTCAGATCAACAGCTTCCTGTTGGTTTCATCCTGCAGAGGAATAAAAGCTAGAACTTGAATAAGGTGAAGTTGGGGAGATGATGCCATCAGCGTTTTTCTCACCCTCAGATCTAGATCCTGTTGGACATATTCAGTTCTATTCAGTTTATTTCTATAGCTCCAATTCCCATCATGTCATCACAGGTCACTTTCTAGTTCACCAGATCATCCAGTCAGATTGATTCAAAGTTTCTATCTATGGAAAAACAGTTGATAGCATCGACTTGAAGGCAAGTCCTGATGAAAAGGGGTCCCTATGTCCTCCAAAGCAGTCTAAGCCTATAGCAGACATAGAACTATAGAGATAGATCAGGATAACCTGAGCCACCTAACTAGAAGCTTTTATCAAAAGGAAAGTTTTAAGCCTAGCCTTAAAAGTAGACAGGGTGTCTGCCTCACGGACTAAAACTGGTAGTTGGTTCCACAGGAGAGGAAACAAGCACTTGAGAACTAAAAGATCTGCCTCCCATTCTAGCTTTTAGAAATTCTAGGAACCACTAGTAAACCTGCAGATTGAGAGCGAAGTGCTCTGTTAGGAACATAAGGAACAATCAGATCTCTGATATCAGATGGAGCTTGGCCATTTAAGGCTTTATATGTGAGAAGGAGGATTTTAAAATCTAGACATAGTCCCTCCATGGTGTCCTGGTCCTCCTCCTGGTGGGACGTCCCTGGAACCATCAGAGCGAAGCGCCCATCTGATAAAGATGTCTGATCCTCCTCAGCTGACTCCTCTGGATGTGGAGGAGAAGCAGCTCTACTCTGAGCCTCCTGATGACCCAGCTCCTCCCCCTCTCTCTAAGGGAGAGCCCAGCCTCCCTGCGGATCCAGGATCCAGGATCTGGTTCTTTGGGTCCTGATCCAGATTAATGACCATAGGTGAGGGTAGGAACGTAGACCGACCGTTAAATCAGAGCTTTGCCTTTTCTCTCAGCTCTCTCTGAAGCACAGCGTCTGCATTCTAGCAGCAGAACTGCTCCGTCTGTCGATCTCCCCTCAATGATGAACAGAGTCCCCGCAGTCGGTTTAGGCATCCGTGGATCGGGCCCCTGAGGCCTCTGACTGCTGCCCAATCCTCTCTGCACTGGTTCCCCCTGCAGGAGGTGGGCCCCCCAGTCATGTCCCGCACGGATTAGCCCCCCCTCCATGAACCGTCACTTTAACATGGCGTCACCAGATGTTCTGTAACCTGTTGGGTAACCGGCGTTTTTTAAGGGCCGCCATTGGGTCTCGCTTCACCAGAACTTTCTGTTCATGTCTCCATCTGCAGTAAAAACTGGATCTTCAGTTGAACTTGTTGCTAATGAACCATTAGGTACTGATCCAGCGGGTGGTGGTTCTGGTTCTACAGAGCAGAGAAGGTGGAGCAGCAACCAATAAGACAAAAGGAATAGAGAGTGAGGAAGAGGAGGGAGAGATGAGAGGAAGACCTCAGAGACACTAAAGACAGAAATCTAGATCAGTCTCTGTTCTTGTCTCTGTCTCTCAGAGGGAGAAGAAGCGCATCTTGTTTCTCTACAACCTGCAGCTCCACCGACGGTTTTCCTTACCTGACAAGGAGAAGACCATCGATAGAGGACAGAGGAACAGGACGGTGAGCGTGACGTCCCCCTTCAGTCCAAACCTGCTCCAGGAACCCATCAGATCTCAACAATGTTCCTCTTTTGGTGCCACAGAGAGAAAAACATGTTTTTTATTTTAACCCTGCTCTCCACCCGCAGGTGTTTGAGCGCCTGACCGCGTGGAGGCGCCGTCTCTTTCTTCACCGCCATCCAGAAGAGTCGGACATGGAGGAGACTCGTTATGCCTGCAGTTAGACAGAGGTTCAGACAAACCCAGAGACCCTGTCAGCGTCCGTCCTTCAGTCTATTAAAGTTCTTTAAGGCAACAGTGAAACCATCGTATCCATCAAAACACAAGCTTCTCCTTACTGAGACCTAGCCTCCATGATGGAAACGGAAAAGCAAACGTGAGCTCATGTGGTAAAAAGCAACAGAAACAAATGTCAACTTTATTTATAGAGCACTTCATCACAAAGAGGTTCCAATAAAGTGCTGACGCCATAAAGCATTAGAATAATGGCTCTCAGTGGTTTACAAAGCTAGAAGGAAACTGCACCGTGAGTCTGTGCCTGCAGGTCAGAGTTCAGGGTATAAAACGCACAGATTCATTCACAGGTTTTTAAAGGAAAAGTCGATCAGAGAGGATTAATCAACGGATCATTATTTACCTAAAACTAATACGTTTGCGGTGATTTAATGAATTTAGTGTTAATTAGTAAAAAAATAAAGCAATTATTTTCATGGCGATCACTGAGTCTGGGAGCGGCCATATTTGCCCCAATATAGTAGCCCCTCCCTCCTGCCATCTTCCAGCAGTGACGCCACGGTGCGGTAAGCCTAGCGCCATTCTCCCCGCTTCCAAGCTAAATCAATGGGAACTACTAGACACATCTGCAATCAACAACAATTATTGAAGATTTCCAGAGGACTTCACCATTGAAATTCACCAGAGCTATAGTGAAACTGACAATGCCCACGCGCATGGCAGCTGGATGCTGGAATACATCGGGTAAAAGTGAAAAAAAAAAGAGTTATTCCACCTTTCTGGATTCCTGATCCTCCACGGACGGGTTGGTCGCTGGATCGCCAACTTGAAGAGGGAGGATTTGCCATCGAACTTCTGGCCAGAGAAAAAACCCGTAATATGTAGCCAACATTTGGAAGAAGAATGTTTTCAAGATGACTTGATAATAGCGCTTTGTGACAAAAACACCAGATACAGCACTGGGACTTGATCAACAGCCGATACCGCACCGTGACAATGTCACTAACCAGTAGGTGGCAGTAGTGTTCTTTGACAAACATGGATGCCTCCAGTAAAGCACATTCACATGAAAATTACTCTGAATTAAAAACACTGATCATTTATTGAACAGGATGGAATCATTTCAGATTTAAAGAACTTTCAGAAGTTTGGATTCTGAATGTGAGCGACTTTTCCTTTAAATATGGAGCTAAATTAGTGACAGCTTGGATGGACGATAAATGAGAAAAACGTAAAAAATTCCCACAAAAAATGATAAAGGTCAAAAAATAAAGAACGTTTAGGTGCAGCATCTTTTTAATGAGATGGGTTCCCTGCAGAGCTCCTGCAGCTATGATGTCACTACCTGTTGGCATTAGCCTGTTCGGGGGGCGGGGGGGAAAATTAAAGGCTTCTTAAGGGCCCTTCACTGATTTAGCTCTATGCTGACCTGAGCTTCTGTTCTTCTCTTGTAATATAATCCACATTTAGCCTAATCTGATACTGAACCAACTGGATGATGTCATTTTATCCAGATAAAAGATAAACATATTATCCTTCCCTGTGGTTGAGCAGCAGATCTTGAACAGGAGTTCTATATTAGTTTACCACAGGTAGAATGAAGAGTACTGGAAAAACCGAGGGACCTTAAAGGAGCCCTCAGGTAATGCAGACTGGTCTGGACCAGTCTTGGTCTCCAGACCTCTTTTTGATGGTCTTGGTGACTCAGGCAGTCTTTCCTCGATGTTAAAATGTTATTTCAAGACCAGTTAAGCCCAAGGTGTGGAAATGTCCTTCAGTTTATCTGTTAATATTTTAAATTTTATTTATGATGTACAATTAAATGACTAAAATCTAAACAAATCACACAATCAGAAGTCTCTAGAAAGCAGTTGGATCACAGCCTGTGTGAAAAGACAACATATTAGAAACTGGGAATAAAAAAATCAATGTGCCTTGAGATGTAGGCATCAAATAAATGATACTGATGTTCAAAATATTATTTTTTACTTTATAATAATGGCCTAAAAGTAAACTCTTATTTTTCCTTTATAGCCATGTGCTAAACATGTCATCTGTTCTCTCCGCCTTACAAATAAAAGTCATTCTCAGTCAATTCAATTCAGTTTATTTCTATAGCGCCAATTTACAACACATATCATCCTAAGGCACTTTACAGTTCATCATCCAGTCAGATTGATTCATGTCTGTAAGGTGATCTACAGCTGACTGTAATGATACGCTGGGATTATACACCCTCCATGTTGGTCTCCACTTGGTCCCTAAAAGTCTTGGTCTTGACTTGTACTGGGAAAGTAGTTAGGTCGGGTTTGGTTTGTGTTGGTCTCTTTTCAGGTTCATCAAAGTGCTGTATTTTCTGCTCTTTAAGAACCATGGACAGGGCCTATTTTGCCTCCATGCTTGTCTTGCATCTCTTTGTCCATCTGTATAATTCTCCTAAATCTACCTTAAATGTTTAGAACCTCCTCCTGAAGTCAATCTTGACTTAATCTTTAAACCTCATTGTCTGTTTTTTATTTCTCTTTGTGGTTCTGCTAGGCCAGGTAGCTATGTTTAGTTGGTCTCTGTATTCAGTTGGTCTGTGTTTAGTTGGTCTCTGTCTTTAGCTGGTCTCTATGTTTAGCTTGTCTCTTTGTTTAGTTGGTCTGTGTTTAGTTGGTCTCTGTATTTAGCTGGTCTCTATGTTTAGCTTGTCTCTTTGTTTAGTTGGTCAGTGTTTGGTTGGTCTCTGTTTAGTTAGTCTCTATGTTTAGTTGGTCTGTATTTAGTTGGTCTTTATGTTGTTTGGTGTTTAGCTGGTCTGTGTTCAGTTGGTCTCTGTGTTTAGTTGGTCTCTGTGTGTTTGGTTGGTCTGTGCTTAGTTGGCCTCTGTGTTTAGTTGGCATCTGTGTTTAGTTGGTCTGTGCTTAGTTGGTCTGTATTTAGCTGGTCTTTGTGTTTAGTTGGTCTGTGCTTAGTTGGCCTCTGTGTTTAGTTGGCCTCTGTGTTTAGTTGGTCTGTGTTTAGCTGGTCTGTATTTAGCTGGTCTTTGTGTTTAGTTGGTCTGTGTTTAGTTGGTCTGTGTTTAGTTGGTCTGTATTTAGCTGATCTTTTTGTGTTTTAGTTGGTCTGTGTTTAGTTGGTATTTGTGTTTAGCTGGTCTGTTCAGCTGGTCTCTGTGTTCAGTTGGCTCTGTGTTTAGCTGGTCTCTGTGTGTTTGGCTGGTCTGTGTGTTTAGTTGGTCTGTATTTAGTTGGTCTGTATTTTAGCTGGTCTTTGTGTTTAGTTGGCCTGTGTTGCTAAGTTGGTATTTGTGTTTAGTTGGTCTGTTCAGTTGGTCTCTGTGTTCAGTTGGTCTCTGTGTTTAGTTGGTCTGTGTTTAGTTGGTCTGTATTTAGCTGATCTTTGTGTTTAGTTGGTCTGTGTTTAGTTGGTATTTGTGTTTAGTTGGTCTGTTCAGTTGGTCTCTGTGTTCAGTTGGTCTCTGTGTTTAGTTGGTCTCTGTGTGTTTGGTTGGTCTGTGTTTAGTTGGTCTGTGTTTAGTTGGTCTGTATTTAGCTGGTCTTTGTGTTTAGTTGGTCTGTGTTTAGTTGGTCTTTGTGTTTAGTTGGTCCGTGTTTAGTTGGTCTCTGTCTTTAGCTGGTCTCTATGTTTAGCTGGTCTCTTTGTTTAGTTGGTCTGTGTTTAGTTGGTCTCTGTATTTAGCTGGTCTTTGTGTTTAGTTGGTCTGTGTTTAGTTGGTCTTTGTGTTTAGTTGGTCTGTGTTTAGTTGGTATTTGTGTTTAGTTGGTATTTGTGTTTAGTTGGTCCGTGTTTAGTTGGTCTCTGTCTTTAGCTGGTCTCTATGTTTAGCTTGTCTCTTTGTTTAGTTGGTCAGTGTTTGGTTGGTCTCTGTTTAGTTAGTCTCTATGTTTAGTTGGTCTTTATGTTAAGTTGTTTGGTGTTTAGTTGGTCTGTGTTCAGTTGGTCTCTGTGTTTAGTTGGTCTCTGTGTGTTTGGTTGGTCTGTGTTTAGTTGGCCTCTGTGTTTAGATTGGTCTGTGTTTAGCTGGTCTGTATTTAGCTGGTCTTTGTGTTTAGTTGGTCTGTGTTTAGTTGGTATTTGTGTTTAGTTGGTCTCTGTCTTTAGTTGGTCTCTATGTTTAGCTTGTCTCTTGTTTAGTTGGTCAGTGTTTGGTTGGGTCTCTGTTTAGTTAGTCTCTATGTTTAGTTGGTCTTTATGTTAAGTTGTTTGGTGTTTAGTTGGTCTGTGTTCAGTTGGTCTCTGTGTTTAGTTGGTCTCTGTGTGTTTGGTTGGTCTGTGTTTAGTTGGCCTCTGTGTTTAGTTGGTCTGTGTTTAGCTGGTCTTTGTGTTTAGTTGGTCTGTGTTTAGTTGGTGTTGTGATTCTATAGTTAAATTCTATTCCCAGCCCGCTGGGAATTTATGTTTCTGATACTTTAAGATGTTTATTGCCCTCCCCTGTAGGGGTGGTAAAATATCTTATTTAATCAGATATTATTTCAGCTGTTATATATTGTTTATGACACACAGTCCTACTAACTGTGTGTTAGAACAATAGATGAAAGAGTGATTCGAGCACTAATCATGGTCAAACAGTTATTTCTGCACATACATGGAATAAATTCACCACAACTTCTGTTCAAAATATAAGATTTTATTAACAAAAATCATTCAGCTCCAAGTCAAACATATTTCAGTTTAACACTCTCAACTAAGACTAGTAAAACTCAACTAAACTAAACTAACTACTATGTACAAAGAGGAAGGGAAAACGGTTGAAAAACATATTACAGTTTAAGATGGATTCTGTGTTTGAAACCAATGTTTATCTGGAAGAATTTGGAATGTGATCAAATTAGCTTTTCACTAATTTTAAAGAAATTGGAATGTTTTCAGACCAATTGACAATGCAAATCCATGAGGTGAATAAAACATTATTTGGCCAAATAATGTTTTATTAAATGATTTGCTTAATCAAGAACCAAAAACCTTTAGTTAAATGATTCTTTACCCTCTTTGAAATAGCTAGCAGCGAATAGACATCAGGATTCCACTAAATGACTCTTGGTCAGACTTGGTAATGGAAATGTAATGAGCATTTGAGGAACACATGAACACTAATGTTATATCAGTGTTTAAATCCTTAGTGAATAAAGCTTGTCTAAGCTTTAGCAACAGCTCAACACATATTCCTGTAGCATAGCGTAGCATGCAGTCCATTCTTTAGCATCAATTAGCGTTGTCTTTACTCAGCAGTAAACACACGATATGATTAGCATCATCAAAAGACATATTGCTTTTCCTGTCCCTAATCATGCCAGACCTGCAAACCTTTTTCCATGTCCATTTGGAAAGCTTGAGTTTCATCCAGTTTTGCAGCTCTGCAGTCAGGGATTCTTTGTCTCAGTCTCACAGCAGGGGTCCTCTCAGTCTCACACCAGGGCATGGTCTTCATCCAGTTTGGCTCTGCCAAGTTCTGAAACTCAAGAGAAATGTGTTGCAAAGGTTCTGTTTGCAGCAGTTAGGTTCTGAAGAGTTCTGACTCATCCTTGATGGTTCTGGGGATCTGGTTTCCCTGGGGCCTGCATCTCCACTGTGGGCCACAGTGGGCCCCAGCTTTGAGCACAGGAGCAGAAGCAGGCTGGATCAGACGAGGGAGAAAAGAGAGAAGAGGCAAAAGAGGAAGAATCCTGTGTGCTCTGTGGTTTTGTTCTGTCCTCACAGGAGAGGGGGTAGGTTTTCACACCTCTGTGACTTCTATGTGGCTGCTTTGGCTGAAAAGGGGGGCTGCAGAAGTCCCCCAGCTGTTATTCACCAAAGCTGCGTTTTCTTCTCTGGTCATCCTATCAGGATGAAATATGGACACTGCTTCCCAATGTCCAAAAAGTATGATCATGGCATATTGGCATAACACTGGTCTTTGTGTTTAGTTGGTCTGTGTTTAGTTGGTCTGTGTTAGTGGGTCTGTGTTAGTGGGTCTGTGTTAGTGGGTCTGTGTTTAGCTGGTCTCTGTGTTTAGTTGGTCTGTATTTAGTTTGTCTCTGTGTTTAGTAGTTTAAAATGCTCAGGAGTTTATGGACATGTCAGCAGTTTTTCATGGTTGTGAAACTGACAGCCGTTCAGAAGTCTGCAGACCTGCTGACAGCGTCTCTACGCTGCCTGTGTTTGATGGTATGATGTGATTCCCTCTGCATGTACATCTACGTTATGTAAGCCGCTGATCCTCTGTGGCACGTGTAGCGCTGGCTTCATTCAAGCCTTAAATCTGATCTGTGCGCCGCACCAAGCTGACTCTGGATCAGTTTCTCCCTCTGAACCCCCTCTGACCTCAGCCACTGCTAATCCGCCTGAAAGCTCTAATTATTCTGCAGTCAGTCAGCCGCTCATTGGATCAAAGTGTCTTAAAACTCAATTCAAACCTGCAGATATTCAGCACTCCTTCATGCAGCTTGAAGCTTTTAGGCAGGAATCTGATATTTGGGCTCCGCAGCTCATTGCATGTTTCCAGGCTGACGGCTTGATTACGCCTTAATCTGGGATCTGGATTCCTTCCATCACTTTACCTGCTGAAGCTCTGATCCACAGCAGGGAAACAAGAAATCCCTCAAACATCAGCAGAACCAAGCCTCTGTTAACAAACATGGAGGATTAAAAAGTGAAACTACATAATAAAGTTTAAAGAAACGTTTCCTAAACGAAGACAGATATACATTATAAAACTTTTGATCGTAAAATAGTTGTTTTACATTTAAAAACAAACCAATGTGTTGTTTGGTATCTGGTGATGGGAGCAATGGAGTAAACTTAGCATCTGATCCTAAATGATTGCAGAGGTGAAAGGCTCTGATCTCACTCAGGAAACGCCTTCTGTTTCCATGGTGACATGCTCTTCAACATGGCCTCCACTGAAGTTTGGAGGTTTGGGTTTCATGGAAGTTTTCTGGTGGGCGTTTGCCGACAACATGCAACACTTTGATGAAATGAACACGTGTTTAAATACTGGATCCTGCTGTTTTTCAAAATAAAAGGATTTGCATGTTTTTAATTGGATAACTTCTTCAGCTTTACATGTTGGGGGTTTATTTGTAAATATAATTAGATATTTGTTCTTTTATGTTTGTTTACATTTTATCTGTATGTTTAATTCAAATCGGTCCAGTTTATTTCTTTATAGCTCCAATTCACATCATGTCATCTCAGGTCAGCTTTCCAGTTCACCAGATCATCCAGTCAGATTGATTCAAAGTTTTCTCTCTTCTAAGGAAAAACTAGCTGATTGCATCGACTCATTGACTCTTTCAGCAATCCCTCACACTCAAGCATGCTTGTAGCGACAGTGAGAGGAAAAACTTGGAAGAAACCTCCAGCAGAACCAGGCTCAGTGTGAGCGCCATCTGCTGAGGACATTCACTGGGGTTCAAGGAGACAGCTAAGCATTACATAAAAAAGAAGCATAGATACAAAGGCAACTGTCAACCAGCTCCCACAGGCGGCCCGTCGGCCCAGGAAGGAAACACACAGCCAGGCAGACGCAAGCCCCAGGCAGCCAGCTCCCATGTCAGAGGATGAAGAGCACATCCAGTTAGTCACAGTCAGAGAAACAGGACTACACTGGAAAACAGGCCAAGATTCCAACATCTAGAAACAAAGCTGTTGATGGCAGCAGCACAGCTGATACCTGTATCTCCTCGATGATTCTGCAGAGTGGGAGAATAGAGATAGAATGAAGCAGAATGATGAAAAAGGGGTCCCCTATGTCCTCCAGCAGTCTAAGAGATTACAGCAGCAGAACTATAGAGATAGATCAGGATAAGTCCCTATGAGCCACTCTAACTAGAAGCTTTATCAAAAAGGAGAAAGTTTTTAAGCCTAGCCTTAAAAAGTAGACAGGGGTGTCTGCCTCACGGACTAAAAACTGGTAGTTAGTTTTACAGGAGAGGAGCCTGAGAACATGTTTGCATTCTGATCACTGCTGCACTTTAAAAATGTAAAAATGTCTTGAGAGCTGCACCAAAAGCACGTCGTTAGACTTGTTTAAGGGTGGCTTCAGCCACCCTTTCTTTGGCATTAGCCACCCTATAATTATTTTGCGATTTTAAAAAATATATTTTTTTCTGTATTTATTTTTTCCTCATACTTCTTCCCAAACAAATGCAGAAAAGCACCGAATAAAAGCCATGTGCTATAAAGAAGACGAGTTAATCTTGAACAATCATGCATAGGCGTAACTTCCTTAAGGACTGGTGTGGACGATAAGTCCCCACCAATATTTCTGTACTAACGTATTTTAGTGGTGCTGTGCTGTGCTATCTGATTAAAACCCTCATCTCATGCCGCCGCTCCTCAGTTGTTGCAAAATAAAAGTTCTCCCTTGCTGCCTGCCTCCCCGTCCACACAAACCCCCGCCATGCCAAAAACTACAGAAAAGAATCTGTTGCCTCTCGCTTTCATCCCCCATCACCCTCCAACCCTCCACCATTCGGGTTTTGAATTGAAGATATCCGCGGGGTGACGGGTCGGGTTCGGTAGTCATCCTAACGGGTTCGGGCGGGTGCGGGTTGGTAAAACCTCGCGACCCATTACGGCAGGTCTCTAAGCTACACCAAGCATCCAGTATTGCCAATGAAACAGACAGCAGCGCCAATACAGCAGAATTATACTAAAACATATCAGAATAAACGCCACATAAAAAACCGGACTTTCAGTCCATTACAGTTTCCCGTTTTAGAGGGTTGTTTATTTTGTTTATTTTGCGTTTATTAAGTGATGGCTGTGGTATAGTTAGCTTTCACTGCTATAAGCTTTCGCAGCAGTGATTGATTAATAATTAAACAACTGGGGCCTCTACTGATGGTCCATCGGAGTTGGTATGTTTAGGTTGAACATAAAGAACACCTTTTATTTCAAGCTTCTTGTATTTGTAGCTACTTCTCGTTTTAATCCCGGCTTTACTTAAAAACTTTTTCCTGACTTTTGATAGTGTGGCGTTGCCATTCAGTAGCAAGCACTGCGCCTCTTTTCTTTTATAATATGTACATTTAAGATTTAGCGTGTTATGTTGACAACTCATGAGCAAGCTGCTTTTTGCAATCTAGCAGGAAGCTAAAGGTAAGTGATAGGATCTTGCAGGTGTGACGTCACTGTGCAGGGGGTCCAAAGATAAAAGATTTAGATGTAATTTTGGCATTGGAATTTCAGATTTGGAGGGAGTTAGAAAGTTCATTTAGTAAAAGTGCAAATAATAAATCTGGATTACGCCATTACTTTTAAGCTGGTTGAACATACTGCGCCACAGACTGGTGACCTGTCCAGGGTGATCCCAACCCTCTCCCGGCAGAACGTGGCTGTAGAAATAGTGCACCAGCACCTCCTGATCCCACTGAGGATAAGGTTCTGGAAAATGGATGGTTGAATATAGTCCGCTTTCCCAGAAGAAAATCAAATCAGTCCTGTGATACCCCTCAGGGGCGGAATCAGGGAAATTTGGATACCCCCTGAACTGAACTCTAGGCAAATGGGGCTCCCCCTGAGAAGTAAAACCCATAAAACAGACCCATTCTTACAGATAGAGAAATGTTAATAGAATAGACACATCCATATTATTTGTTCTAGGTTTTGTCCTCTCTCTCTTTTCTCTTCTTTTGTCCTTTTTTCCTCTCTATTTATCAACAATGCTCTGATGGCATTTCCTTTAGCCAAAAGGATTTTATCATCAAAACATAATTAATGAGCAATAAATAAGGATTAGTTGTATTAACCATACATGGAACATAAACAGAGTCTTACCCAATACCCCAGGAACTTGGGGCCCCCTGGGCAACCGCCTAGTATTGCCTAATGGTAAATCCCCCAGTGCTGGTGGATGTTCTTGTGGACAGAAAGACGGAGTTGCTTAATCATACTTTAAGGCTTAAGGCCCCATATAAGATCTCTTGTCCGAGTCCTGGCTTAAAAAGTAAATTAATTTTAAAAAGTGACCCAAAATTGACTGTCAACAAATGTTCTACAAAATTGATATATTTATTTGATTTCCTTTTGATTTTGTACCTCGTCTGTTTAGATTTATGTGATATTTTTTGCACAAAATATATAAGTTTGTGAATATTGTAACAGTTATGTTTTCAACTATAAGCATTAAATTCGATAAATGTTATTCGCATTTTTTTGGCTGGATATCCTTTCCAACAAAAAAAAAAAAGTCAGTGTTCAGTTGGTCTAGTTGGTCAGTGTTTAGTTGGTCTAGTTGGTCAGTGTTTAGTGGTCAGTGTTCAGTTGGTCCAGTTGGTCAGTGTTCAGTTGGTCCAGTTGGTCAGTGTTCAGTTGGTCTAGTTGGTCAGTGTTTAGTTGGTCAGTGTTCAGTTGGTTGGTCAGTTGGTCAGTGTTCAGTTGGTCCAGTTGGTCAGTGTTTAGTTGGTCAGTGTTCAGTGTCCAGTTGGTTTAGTTGGTTTAGTTGGTCAGTGTTCAGTTGGTCCAGTTGGTCAGTGTTTGGTTCAGTTGGTCTAGTTGGTCAGTGTTTAGTTGGTCAGTGTTTAGTTGGTCAGTTGGTCAGTGTTCAGTTGGTCGTTAGTTGGTCCAGTTGGTCAGTGTTTAGTTGGTCAGTGTTTAGTTGGTCAGTGTTCAGTTGGTCCAGTTGGTCAGTTGTTCAGTTGGTTGGTCAGTTGGTCAGTGTTTAGTTGGTGTTCAGTTGGTCCAGTTGGTCAGTGTTCAGTTGGTGAAAATCGATGAATCGCTGTTGATTATTTTTTCATTAATCGATGAATCGACAAAAATATTTTATATTAACCTCTTTATTCCAAAATAAACATTTTAGACAGAACAAACAGTACAGGTTGCTCATTAACTGTACTGGTGCAATATGAAAAATAAATGTTTGTGTTAAAACTACGCAAACATACATGAGAAATGTAGCTGTACATCCACAAAATATAGGCTACTTTGTTTCATAAAGCGCTAAAAAGACATTTTTGTTTTTAAAGCCCCTAAGGGGTTCAAACAACAGGCCCCCCCATTTCAACAAATGAGGTTTTTTTAGACTAGAAGAAGAGTTTTGCCTTTTAAGACAGGAAAGTATAGCAGTTAAAGTTGCTACTTCTTGAGAAAATACTGAACCATAGAGATAAAAATAGCCCTGTGATTCAAATTATAAATTGTATTTGGAATAAAAATGAGAGAACTAGGTGCTAAAACACATCCTCCAAAGAGACAGATATTTACATGGGAATGTGGCAGATAATTAACTGACATATTACTGATCTTGCTGGATTTTATTCTGCTTTACTTCCATAAATTGCAGGATCTTCTTTACTTTATCTTTGCCAGAAAATTTAAACTTTAAAAGCCTTGCCCTCATCATAATTTGCAAATTAATTTATTTATAAAGAAAATATAAACGCTGCTTAAGCTAATTAAAATGAAATTAAAAGTAAAATAAGTAGCCAACCTTATGACTGTCTGTAACCTACTAACAAGCTAAGGAAAGCATCAGATGAGCTACCTGAGAAACTAACGTAACGTTTCCCCACTTTAAAATGAAACAAACATGGTTACTCATCCTGCTGATCAGCTCTCTTCACTGCCATTGAAGGCTCCAACATGTTTTCTTTTCAGGTGCTGCGTCATAACAGTGGTGCTTCCGCGGCCATGTTCATTTGTTTTACAAAAGTTGCATTGTTATTTACTTTTTTCACTTTACAAAGCTTATAGGCTATTTTAATTATTGTGATCAATTTGCGCCAACGTTAACTTCCGGCAAGCGGCGCTGCCATTTGCAGTCTGGGACGCTGAGGGTAAACTCCTCACTAAAATCCTGCGCTCCGGACTGCAGCGCTGGAGAGGGATTCTCCTGTGGGAGAGGGAGAAAGGTTGGGATGGGGAGGCGCCCACGCAGCAGCTGCCGCTGAGGAGAAGCATATAGGAACGCATATTACGCTTTCTAATGAGAGAGTCTCCAAAAAGCGCGCCAGTGACACACGCAAAAAGTCGGCCAGATTTGTCGCTAGTAGCCTTTTAAAGAAATAGTCGCTGGAGGGGTCTTCTGAAAAGTCGCTGAGTTGTCAACAACACTGCAACTGCGGCGCTGACCTCGCTCCGCCATATTTTTTTTTCTTCCCCCGGATGACGGCGGCGGCGATGACGATTAATCGCTGAACACAACTAATCGATGATTAAATTCGTTGCCAACGCTTTTAAAAGTCGATTTTTATCGATTCGCTGTTGCAGCCCTACTCTCAATGGTGAAGTCCCTCTGGAAATCTTCAATAATTGTTGTTGATTGCAGATGTGTCTATAGTAGTTCCCATTGATTTAGCTTGGAAAGCGGAAAATGGCGCTAGGCTTACCACGACTGCGACGTCACTGCTGGAAGATAGCAGGAGGGAGGGGCTACTATATTCTATATCCTTTTCTATGTCTGCTTCTGTCTCCTCTTGAACCCCAGGCCTCAGCAGATGGCCGCCACACTGAGCCTGCTGGTTCTGCTGGAGGTTTCTTCCCTGTTCAAAGGGAGCTTTTTCCTTCCACTGTCATGCTACAAGCATGCTTGGATGTTGACATAATTGCTGTTTTGATATTTATTATGTTGTGAATCGGAGCTATTGAAATAAACTGAATAGAATTGAATATATTTGGACAAAAATGGCCGCTCCATGTCTCAGTGATCTTGATGAAAATAATTTTTATTAGTTTGACTGATTAACGCTGAATTCATTAAATCACTGTGAATGTATTAGTCTTAGGTATAAATAATGATCTGTTGATTATTCTTTATTGATCGAAGAAAAATAACAAAAGTGCTTCTATAAGGAGTAAAATAAACACATTTATAATGTTCCAACATAAACTTAGAGGCATTAATGCGTTTATAAACCTAAATATAATTGTTAACTAGGCTTATTCACTTTTTAACTTTTCAATTAGCTTTTTACCTTTTTTTTTTTTTGATTTGTTAACTTTTTTCCAGCTTAATTTCCAGTAGAGAATCTATCATTAAAGGGCTCATCTAATTGGTCAAAAGCCAAAATCAGATGTGCAGCCATGCAGCAGGATCTTTGCTGAATGGCTGGATATAGATCTAGTGCTTATAGACCTCACTGGGGGACGGGGGGGATTCAGGGGATCAGAAAGGCTAAGTTGCCTATAAAGGGTTAACGACAGCTGACCTTTCATTTGGGTGAATAATTTTAATATTAGACAAACAACCATCAGATCTGCTGGTTGAACCTCTGTTCTCTGGTCATTTATGTTAAACTAACTTCTAAATGAGGCTTTTTTAAATTAAATTCAGTGAATTAAATCAGGAGGAGAGGATGGAAGGGATAAACCCTCCCTCCTCTTCAGGGAGAATCGACCTGAACGGTTTATTGTGGAGGAGGAACCCGCCTCCCGCATTCCTCTGCCGGGCGTTCGGCTTTCCTCTGCGTTCCCAGGCGGACCGTAGGAAGCTGCAGCCGGGAGCGTTTTCACCAGCAGCTTCCTGCAGGAGCGCTGAGATCTGAGCACAGGAGGAGGGACACTTCCTGTGCAGCTGACAGATGCTCTGAGATCATTTCCTGCTCAACCCCCCCCTCCCAGACTCCACCCTGCAGGGAGGAAACTGATTATAAATCAGATGACATCTAACCAGCCAGGAAACATCATCATCATCATCATCGGGTAAAGAACCGGCCCAGACAACTGTCCAGAGAACCACCACCTCAGCTCAGGTCAAAGGTCATGATTCAGCAATAAGGAAGAGAGAGAAACTGCCTCTAAGACCAGAACCACTGCTGACCCGACAGAACTCAACGCTCACTGGATCCTGGATCCAGTTAAACAACAGAACAGTTTCAGAACCAGAACCTTGGAGCTGCAGTCAAACACGGCGGTGGTGGAGGGATGATCCGGGCCGCTTTGCTATGACTGATGGGTGTCGGACCTCCAGAAGGAGATGACTCTGATCAGGTTTAGGTTTGAAATCATTAAAGATGAACAATGAAAGCATGGAGAGCCACCAGAACCAGGCTGCTGCATCGACGGTTCTGTTGGGTCAAACAGGTTCACTTTGATGTAAACTGATCCTGCAGACGGACCAGAACCAGGAAGAACATTAGAAAACCCACTTCTGACCCGATGTGGCATAAAGGCTGATTTATACTTCGAAACCAGGTGGTCTGCGTAGGCGTCGCAGTGAACAAAAAGACGTCGCCGCTTGTTTTGTTTTTATGACCGAAATTGCGGAAAACGACTGGTGAAGATGGAGCGGCTAGCAGAGCGAGGTGCGCCAGAACGCGGGAATCCGTTTTCCTCCTGGATCTCCACTCTTTTTGGCCCTCATGTCCCTCCGTTGTCGCACAAACTCGCCCCCACTTCCTGTCTGCCTCAGCTGTATCTAGACCCACAGCGTGTAGCGCAGACCTGGCTTCAATACTGGGCATAAATCAAAAATGTTTGCATCAAGCTCACTGCGACACACTGCTGCAGCAGGATAACCAGGCCTTTAGCCTTGCTGCATGCAGTTAGCCTAGCTTTGGAGCTAAACCAGGTCCTGCAGCAGGATAACCAGGCCTTTAGCCTTGCTGCATGCAGTTAGCCTAGCTTTGGAGCTAAACCAGGTCCTGGAGCAGGATAACCAGGACTTTAGCCTCGCTGCATGCAGTTAGCCTAGCTTTGAAGCTAAACCAGGTTCTGCAGCAGGATAACCAGGCCTTTAGCCTCGCTGCATGCAGTTAGCCTAGCTTTGGAGCTAAACCAGGTCCTGCAGCAGGATAACCAGGACTTTAGCCTTGCTGCATGCAGTTAGCCTAGCTTTGGAGCTAAACCAGGTCCTGCAGCAGGATAACCAGGCCTTTAGCCTTGCTGCATGCAGTTAGCCTAGCTTTGGAGCTAAACCAGGTCCTGCAGCAGGATAACCAGGACTTTAGCCTCGCTGCATGCAGTTAGCCTAGCTTTGGAGCTAAACCAGGTCCTGCAGCAGGATAACCAGGCCTTTAGCCTCGCTGCATGCAGTTAGCCTAGCTTTGGAGCTAAACCAGATCCTGCAGCAGGATAACCAGGCCTTTAGCCTTGTTGCATGCAGTTAGCCTAGCTTTGGAGCTAAACCAGGTCCTGCAGCAGGATAACCAGGACTTTAGCTTCGCTGCATGCAGTTAGCCTAGCTTTGGAGCTAAACCAGGTCCTGCAGCAGGATAACCAGGACTTTAGCCTCGCTGCATGCAGTTAGCCTAGCTTTGGAGCTAAACCAGATCCTGCAGGAGGATAACCAGGCCTTAACGCTGCCTTCTCATTGGCTGCCTCATGAAACGCTGCTGCTCCGGTTTCCGGTTCGGTTCTCATCATAAACAGGAACCCAATTCAGTTCCACCCTCAGGATCTGCAGCGATGACATCACCAGGGTGGGAGTTATGAGCTCACTGCGTGGAGCGGCTGGTCGGGTTCTGCAGAACTCCTCCCTGCTTTAGGCGCCAGAGGCTCATTGAAGCCACATGTTTGGTTCCAGCCTGAAAACAGAAGCTTTGCTTGGAGTTTATTTCCTTTTTCTTCTTCCTGAGGGAAGAAAGAAAGATTTTAGGAAGTCCAGAATCCAGAGCGCTGCTTCGTCCACCAGAAAGCTGATGGCCTTCAGGTTCTGCCACCGTGTTAACAGGTCCAATAAATGGTTAATAAAGCCGGACCCATCCTGACTCCGCCTCCACCTCCTGCAGCAGGACGGTCCCAACCGGTCCAAAGTCCAGCCATGGTGGAGGAAACAAACACGCCTCAGAGGGGAATTCTGGACGCTCCACCCGAAGGCGAAGGCGTCGACTCCAACAGAACCAGAGGTTCTGGTGAGACGTGAAGCTGGAGGACAGGAGGGAAAACTCTGCAGCTTTTCATCAAAAACATTCATTTTTAGAAAAATAAAAAGGATCCATAGAGGCGCAGAACAAATGATTTACAGTTTCTGAAAAAAAATAATAATAAAATAAAATGGGTTTTTAATTAATTTAATTAAGTTTGACTGGCTGCCTCTCGGCCATAGACAGCTGGATAGAGGCACCAGCACCCCCCACCACCCCGCATGGGATAAAGCATGTCAGAAAATGGATGGATGGAAGTTTGACAGGTCCAAAAAAATGGACGGTGATCTGGATGGTAGTCTGTGCCGATGGAGAAGACTGATGCTACATTCAGAGCGCACACTGCAGGAGCAGCAGGAGCAGCTGGTTCACATTCAAAGTCAATGTTTGATGAGCATCAAGGTGCAGCTAAAGGTCTGACATCTGGATGAACTGACTGCACAGACCATGTTTTCAGGGAGGAACTTTCTCTACTTAAACATAGATTCTAACTACTTTTCTACCCGCTGATCACAGCTTAATATAGCAAAGCTGCTCTCTGCATTGAACACAGGAGCAGCAGAAGCATCAGGACTCACTTTACTGGACGCCTGACCCCAATGAGGATCATCATCAGAGGTGAAGAAAAGCAGGGAGCTGCTTTAAGCTGCTTCCAGCTTCGTTGCGGTCTGAATGTAGCATTATTTATTAAAATAAGCCAAACAACTCTCTCGATTTCCTCCCAGCCATTGTTCCAGGCAAAGAAAGGATGGGGTAGCTCCTACTTCAGCGTGCATCAGGACCTTACTTGGCATCACTTTCCACTTTTCGTGAAAACTGAGCCTCGGGATGGGGATCATCAAAGTTATGGTTATGAAACAGAAACCCTGAAAAAAAGCTATTTTATATCATTACTACTACAGAATATTCATTTCCTGGTTTTATCTCCGTTAAATCAGGTTTTTACTTTTACTACATTATATTTATGTAGCATAGTGTGTATGTAAATTTGTTCCCTTTGATGTATTTACTGAATTATCTCTCATTATTTCTCCTTCATCGTATTTTACTATGTTCCACTAATTTAGTGCCAGATTTGAGACGTTTAGAATAAATAACAGTCTGTAGATGTTTGCTTGGTCATGAAGCTGGAAGGAAGCGCTCTGAAACGTGCTGAGAGCGGCTCAGACTGCAGAGCTGAGAGGAGGCAGGAAGTGGCTCCTTCAAGCAGCAGCCTCAGCAGACAGGAAGCGCTCTGATTGGCTCACGGATGTAGTGGGCCACGCCCACATCCTAAATGAGCCCCAATGAGGAAGTGATCGTTCCAACACTGGTGGACTTTTCTTCAGAACCTCGGAAAGTTCTCAGCTTTGTTCCTCCAGCAGCATCGACCCGACTGGACTCGCCTTTAATCATCATCCATAACATTAATGTTTATTGTTTGATCTGTAGTTTTAGTTAGAAACAAAAACTAAACTGAACCTTAGAATCCTTCATGGATTTAATGTTTACATCCGATCTGCACATATTGATGTGAATATTTATTGAAAGGAAAAGTTTCCCACTTTTTGGAACAACCACTCCTCTGACTGTTACGGAAGAGGATTAAAAAAAAAAAAAAAAAGTTAACTGATTTTTAAATTTGATTTCAGTTTAGTATGGGGAAACAAGTCAGAATTCTGAATTTGATCTCAGAATTCTGACTTTTTTTTTTGTCAGAATTCTGAGAAAAAAGAAAACTGTATTGATGCAGTTTTCTGTTGCTCACAGTGGAAGCAGACAGACTGAATGACCAGACAGCTCTAATAACCATTGATTTGATTTATCTTAATGGAGCAGGCCCATTCCTGGCTTTCACTCTTTTTTTCCCTTTAAATATTAATAAATATGTCAAAATATATGAAAACATCACTGCCCCCCCTTTCCTATTTATTTTTTCATAAAATGTATTTATATTTTTATTATAATCTTAATTTTAATCTATGAGCTGGAAATGTCCCCAGATTGCAGAAATCTGGTCACCTGACATTAATGAAGCAGCAGAAGCTTCTTTGATGGCGTTCGGTGTGAACGTAAAGTTAGACTTTCTGATTGTTTAAATTAACCTATGAAACAAAATATCGTAGCAAAAACTGATCTCATCGCTTCCTGAGGGAATTTCCACCTCTAGTCAAGCTCACATACATCCCATAATCAGGACTAAAGTAGTGTTGGAACAAAGACCAACAGCTGCATTCCATCTTGAAATGCTGGAAATGGTGTTTCAGAGGATCTAAGTTTCAAAAATTTCCTGCAGAGGATACCCTGAGACGCCCTGGTAGGAACTAAATCCTGCTGATGCTGCAGCCTTGGTAGGAACTAAATCCTGATGCAGCAGCCCTGGTAGGAACTAAATCCTGATGCAGCAGCCCTGGTAGGAACTAAATCCTGCTGATGCTGCAGCCCTGGTAGGAACTAAATCCCGCTGATGCTGCAGCCCTGGTAGGAACTAAAGCTGCTGCTGCAGCCCTGGTAGGAACTAAATCCTGCTGCTGCTGCACCCCTGGTAGGAACTAAATCCTGCTGATGCTGCAGCCCTGGTAGGAACTAAATCCTGCTGATGCTGCAGCCCTGGTAGGAACTAAATCCTGCTGATGCTGCAGCCCTGGTAGGAAGAAAATCCTGCTGATGCTGCAGCCAAGGTAGGAACTAAATCCTCCTGCTGCTGCAGCCCTGGTAGGAACTAAATCCTGCTGCTGCTGCAGCCCTGGTAGGAACTAAATCCTGCTGATGCTGCAGCCCTGGTAGGAACTAAATGGTAGGAACTAAATCCTGCTGCTGCTGCAGCCCTAGTAGGAACTAAATCCTGCTGATGCTGCAGCCCTAGTAGGAACTAAATCCTGCTGATGCTGCAGCCCTGGTAGGAACTAAATCCTGCTGCTGCTGCAGCCCTGGTAGGAACTAAATCCTGCTGCTGCTGCAGCCCTAGTAGGAACTAAATCCTGCTGATGCTGCAGCCCTAGTAGGAACTAAATCCTGCTGATGCTGCAGCCCTGGTAGGAACTAAATCCTGCTGCTGCTGCAGCCCTAGTAGGAACTAAATCCTGCTGCTGCTGCAGCCCTAGTAGGAACTAAATCCTGCTGATGCTGCAGCCCTGGTAGGAACTAAATCCTGCTGATGCTGCAGCCCTGGTAGGAACTAAATGGTAGGAACTAAATCCTGCTGCTGCTGCAGCCCTAGTAGGAACTAA
>JAGKQL010000009.1:37566794-37613625 GCA_018398635.1 Cyprinodon brontotheroides
GGATATTTTAATGGATCAATATTTTTTCCCTCGTCTTTAGAAGTTTTAAAGTCTGTAAAAAGAAGTTTTTTGAGGAAGAAGAAGAAGTATTTTTTTAGACTTTAGAAACGAGAAGCTGATCAAATATGGGGTTAAATATGGGTGGGGGTGGGCGGTGTCCGATATTCAGTTTTGTAAGGCCGATGCGATCATAGGGGCCCGATTATATCGCATCCCTAGTTTTTATACAATTATTGTAACACTAACAGCAACACGCACCAACATGTCAGGCTAACAATCAACATAAACCGAACCGAAAACCGGTGTGAACCGAACCGTGGATTTTTGTGAACCGTTCCACCCCGAGTATAATGGCTTATTGGCAGCGTTTTGGTATACTTGGGGGTTCAAACTCGCGAGAGCTGCGTTCTCACTGCAGGGATTCATATCAATTCTGATTTTATTTATTTTTAAATTTCCTGTGAAATCCGTTTTTTTGCGGCGGTCGTTCACATTTCCAACAAATGCGGCTTATATGTGACCTCCTGTGTGAACTGCACTGAGACCAATGAAGTGCCTCCATGCGTAGTAAGAAGGGACGCTGTGACATCACAAGCTGGCGTGATGAAGGTTGGCGGTTGGATGAGAGGAGGTGATCAGACTGTTTTGAGAACATGAATGAAATGACATCTGTGCTTTTAGCCAATCAGAGTGAAAACATGCTTCCATTAAAGTGTTTGATTGCCTGAAACGTGTCGAATTAAAAACTCACATTTCTACAGGAAATCCTTCCACCAGATTTTAAAGCCCTGAGGAAAAAAGACGTGTGATTATAAGTTATTCTAATTCTGCATGGAAAGGTTAAGATCTGCTGAGATGTTCAGGATCCAAAGCAGAACTGATGGTTCTGGTTCAGAGCAGCGTTTCATTAACCAATGAGCTGCTGATTCTACTGATGGGTAGACTAACTCCTCAAACTCTTCTCTGTCTTTAGGTTTCTGTTCCACTAAAGCCCATCGTCCCCAGAAAGCCCCGCCCTCCAGCTCCGCCCACCAAACCCCACCTGCCGCCTCACCTCCCCCCACAGACCAGCTACTCCTCCAGCATCAAGCCGGCAGCGCATGGAGCCGTCGCACCTGCAGCCGGACCCGACGGGTACGCTTGATTCACCGGGGAGAATTTATACTGGAGGGAAACTATCAGAGTAAAGAGACAATAGAATCGAATAGAAACTCCTAACTTTGTTTGATCATTCTATCTCTATTCTCCCACTCTGCAGAATCTGTTAGTTCAATCTCTAACGTTCTGCTCTCTCTGCTTTTTTCTCATAGTAGCTTCATCTGGTCTGTTCCTGTTTGGCTGTGACTCCATCCTTGAGAGAAATATCAGCTGTGCTGCTGCCATCAACACCTTTTGTTTCTAGATGTTGGAGCTTGGCCTGTTTTTCCAGTGTAGTCCTGTTTCTCTGATGGTGACGATCAGGGAGAAAATCAAACATGTTTGAAATTCAGTCAGAAAAACTCCCTTTGAACAGGAAGAAACCTCCTCCAGCAGAACCAGGCTCAGTGTGAGTGGCCATCTGCTGAGGATATTCACTGGGGTTCAGGAGGTGGGTCTGTGGCAGAAATCCGGATCTTTTTCAGTCTTCTGTGAACTTCTGAAGGTCTTGGCCCTGATGATTATCTCAGGTAGGATTCAGAGTTTGGGCGTTCATTTCCTCTGATGAAGCTAGTGAACTGTTCTGCTCCAGCACAGAGCCTTGGTGCGCCTCAGATGAACTAAAAAGCCTTTATAAATGAGGTTAGGCTGTTCTGCGCTGACCTAAATAGCTTGAAGACTTTCAAAGCTTTCAGAACATGAGATATTCTCCGACCGAGCCTCTGATGGGTGAATAAACACCAGGCGGCTGTGAAGCTGCCAGCGACGCCAACAAGCTGAGCCGTGTCGTTTGCTAACAGGAAGTTGCGCCAACACTCCTTCCTGCTGTTTGTGTCAAACTGAATCACCAGCAGGTTACAGAGCGAAGTCAGAGAGAAAACTACGCTGACGGCGTGGATTGACGGTCCATTAAGGATCCTCTGGGAGCTGCACCAGCAGGAGGAGCACCTGCTTCAGTTTAGTAACATCTGTGGATTTTAATCCACCTTTAGTGGTTTTATGAGGAAGTTCAGCTTCACTTCAGATCCACACCGACTCCCAGCAACCAGAATAAATCTATTCAGCTTATTTCTATAGCTCCAATTCACATCATGTCATCTCAGGTCACTTTATAGATCCAGATAAACCAGATCATCCAGTCAGATTGATTCAAAGTTTTCTATCTAAGGAAAACCAGCTGATTGCATCGACTCATTGACTCTTCAGCAATCCCTCACACTAAGCATGCTTGTAGCGACAGTGGAGAGGAAAACTCCCTTTGAACAGGAAGAAACCTCCAGCAGAACCAGGCTCAGTGTGAGACGCCATCTGCTGAGACACCCACTGGGGTTCAAGGAGACAGAAGCAGACATAGAAAAGAAGCATAGATACAAAAGGCAACTGTCAACCAGCTCCACAGGCGGCCCCGGCCCAGGAAAAACACACAGCCAGGCAGACGAAGCTCCCGAGCCAGCTCCCATGTCAGAGGATGAAGAGAGCACATCCAGTTAGTCACAGTCAGAGAGAAACAGGACTACACTGGAAAACAGGCCAAGCTCCAACATCTAGAAACAAAGGTGTTGATGGCAGCAGCACAGCTGATATTCTCTCCAGGATGGAGTCACAGCCAAACAGGAACAGACCAGATGAAGCTACTATGAGAAAAGCAGAGAGAGCAGAACGTAGAGATTGAACTAACAGATTCTGCAGAGTGGGAGAATAGAGATAGAATGAAGCAGAATGATGAAAAGGGGTCCCTATGTCCTCCAGCAGTCTAAGCCTATAGCAGCAGAACTATAGAGATAGAATGAAGCAGAATGATGAAAAAAGGGGTCCCTATTTGTTTATATTTGTTTGTTTGAAAAATATTTTTAATCCAAACAAATAAGATTCAAATAGTGCGACTGAATAAAAACAGCTTATAATTGTTGATGATATCCAGACTCCATTAATATTTATACACCAGCTTCTTATTTTCATGAAGGAAAGTCCTGAATTGCTCAGTTTAGGACGTAGCATTAGCTCAATAGCTAATATTCTCAGCCATCCAGGTCAGAGTCATTCCAAAGAGTTTAAAAATCAATCCTCTGGACTTTGTTTCCCAGTTTGAAGACGCTTCTCTTCCATCCAGGAAGATTTTTCAATTTAAAATGTCAGAAATAGCGCTTAGTTCCAGGTTTTATCCAGCAGCCCAACAAAGCCTGGTTTTAGTTTCTTTTGAGGACTATAATATTCACATTTTGGACAAAGAAGTCAGATGGCTATAGAGGGGCGTGAAGGAAGCCATCTATGTTATAAAAAGAAAAACCTTAAACAGAGGGGGTGGACTCAAGTTCCTTCAATGCAGCAACAGAGTTGATTCCTTCCCGCTATCATCGCAGCTCCAAACCCCTTTACAGGAGAACAGAAGACCTCCCCTGTTCAGCCAGGCCAACTATTCCCTCTAACGACCCCCCCTTTCAGAGACATAAACAGGTATGGGGCATTGCAGGGCATTTTTAATTGAAAAAAGTTTCTGGATGGAAGAGAAACGCCTTTCAAACTTGAGAAACAAAGTCCAGAGGATTGATTTTAAATTATTTGGAAGGTAAACGGGTGAGTTTTTCAGGGATGTGGAAGAGTGATCTCTAATAAGCAGGTTGCCATTAGTGCATCTTTAAGTTTTAACCTTATAACCCAAAGGGCTGGCCAGTCACCAGTGGTCCCAGTAGAAACCATATTGTTTGGGAATCTGTTTGACCAGTGGCACTAAACTCTAAGGTAATAAAACCAGTAACGTCTCTGTTTGCAGACGACCTCCTTTCCGCCCGAGTCGACCTCCGGTTCCCCCGAAGTTTGAGTCGTCGCCTCCTCTTTAACCTTAGAGACGCTCTGATTGGCCGATGGGCTGGAAGACGATGGTGAAGATCGTTAGTTCGGTTCCAAAGGACCCGACGATGCTGGATCTCAGTGCCTTGCTCAGCAGCATCTCTGCACAGACGACGCAAATATTTGGGAATCACACCTGCGACTGTAGCTGCTGCTGCTCGCCCTGTAGCGCCTCCTGCTGGAACTACGGGGTTCAGTGCCTTGCTCAGAGAGAGTGGACAGGAATCACACCTGGGATCAAAGAGTCAGAGGAGACGAGATTCTGCCTGGAACCATCCAACCCCCCCCGGCCGTCCTCTGCGGGTGGAACCATCACATTCTCACTAAACTTTATCTTCTGGTGAAACCAGGAGGAAAACAATCTGTCGGTCGTCTGTAGAACTGAAGAACGTTTATAGTTCAAGTTTTATTAAAGAAATGTAGAGAAAATATTTCAGAGATGACTTCTTTAGGAATAAAATATCCTACTCATTTCTTCTTCTTGTCTTCAGTCTGTAGCTCCTCCCACAGCGCCACCTGGAGGTGTGAGAATCAGAGATGGGAAGTAATGAAGTACAAATACTTCAATTACTGTGCTCAAGTAGATTTTTCTGATATTTTTACTTTTACTTTACTTTCTTATTTTATGGTTTAATCTTTACTTTCTACTTCTTACATTTTTACACAAATATCCGTACTTTCTACTCCTTACATTTTAAAAAAATTGGCTTGTTACTTCTTTAGTTTTGAATCATTTCAATGGAGTTACCGTGTTATTATTTTTCACGCCATCAATACCAAATTCAATCTAATTGGATGAGAATCTACGCTAGACGGACGCATCCTACAAGATGAATCGACAGATTTCGGGCGGTATTCATTGGCGGCAAAATCATTGCAGCTTGGTGGCGGTGGCGCTAGCATAGTAGCATGGACGAATTTGAGATGATTGAAAATGAACACAACGGAGATCTAGTCCTATTGGCAGACATCCATTTAAAATGTAGGCAACGGCATGAAAAAAGTGGTTTCTACTTTTACTTTTATACTTTAAGTAAATTTACAAACCTGTACTTTGTTACTTTTACTTGAGTAAAGAAGTTTAATCAGTACTTCCACTTTTACCAGAGTATTTTTTAACACAAGTATCTGTACTTTTACTCAAGTATGGAAAGTGAGTACTTTTGCCATCTCTGGTGAGAATGCAGCTTGCCTGTCATTCTATTGAAATCGAAAAATAAACGGGTAACTTCCCGTTTATTTTCCAGTAGAAGTAAAAAGTCGCACATAAAAAATAAGTAGTAAAGTAAAGTAAAAATATCAGAAAAATTGTTGAGTACAGTAACTAAGTATTTGTACTGCTACTTCCCATCTCTGATGATGTCACAAGCAGCGTGTTCTGTGTTTATGGAAGCAAACATGGACGGTAGCGCTGAGCTCAGTGATCTAGCCATCTTTCCCAACCGTATGGTTAAACATAAATACTGCTCTCCGCATCATCATCCCCCATGGTTGTTGTTTTTCTTGCCGCCTCTGTATGGCAAGACGCAGAATAGTGACCTTGGTCGGTTTTAATGGCGCTGCTCAGGTCGGATGAATGCTTACCTGGCCGCCAGACATGCATTTGAAAAGATCAGATTCAGAGCCAAGCGGCCTGGGAACCATTGGGAAAAATCGGATCTGTGTCGATCAGACTGCCATGAAAAGATCAGATCCATGAAAAGATCAGATCCAGGTCGCATAAGGGCAAAAATATCGGGTTTGGGTGACTTCAGGCTGCAGGATGAACGCAGCCTTAGAGTTTCCCGGATCCGGTTAGCATTCTGATCCCTTAGCAGGTTGTCTCAAAACCACAGCTTCACTTTAAGGTTAGAATCTTTCCAGAATGTTCAGCAGTGGTTCTGATCCGCTAAAATATTCAGAAACTGTTGGATCTAAACAGCTTCTCCATCCAGCCAGGATGTCTCCCTCTGCTGGACGACCTGCAGGTTTCTGACCAATCAGAGAGCAGAGAGACAGGCCCACTCTCATTCACCGCCTGAAGATTTAAGCTCGGATGGCTCTGGAGAAACTCGACCTGAAGGTGATGTTCAGCCCATCAGAGCTCCGTCTGTCCGTCAGGAACATGACTCAGCATTTTCTGGGTCCAGAAGAATCGTAATTACCCAGAGGAATGAGGGATGAGTTCTGGTGAAGACGAGCTGCAGGTAGATGTAGCGGGAGAGGAAGGACGGTGGTGAAAAAAAACAAAGCTGGTTTTCAGGCAGGATGTTCTTGTGCTCTGCGATGAAATGGCGACCTGTCCAGGGTGGACCCCGCCTCTCGCCCATTGACTGCTGGAGATGGGCACCAGCACCCCTCGCCATCCCACTCTGGACAAGCGTGTCTGAAGATGGATGGATGGATGGATGTTCTTGTGCTGATGGTGTAGAAGCAGTTTTATTGTCTTATATCAGAATATATCCTACAACATGGCCCTATACTTACTTAGCAACCAAAGTTAAAGGTCAGTTTTGAGTCTTAGTAACAGCATGGTCTCCAAGGCTGCATGAGGGGGTTTGGCAAAAACAGAGAGCGTCTGTGTAAACACCTCTAGAGGGTCGCAGTGACTTTGATGCAAATCAGCACACATGAATCCAATCCACTTTATTTATATATATAGCACGGTTTAAATAAACACAAGGTTTCCAAAGTGCTGCACAAAAGATAAAATAACTAAAATAAATAAAAGTAAATAAAATAAAATAAAAGCACTGCCCGCACAGGATAAAAATATGCATGTATACATAAAATCAATTCTCTACATGGTGTTAAAAGCCAAAGAAAAGAGGTGGGTTTTAAGAAGAGTTTTAAAATGAGACAGAGAGGTGGCCTGTCTAATGTGCAGCAGGAATCCATTCCAGAGTTTTGGAGCTGCAACAGAAAACGCTCGATCCCCTCTGAGCTTAAAGGAATAGTACACCCAAAACATGATTAGCCTTCATTTTCTACTCACCCCATGCTGAACAACACTTGGAGTACTTTTTTGATACCTCAAATGCATCAGGAGATCTGGGAGGCTTCTTTGCTGTCTGCTGACATTCAAATAATGGAGGTCTATGGCTCGAGGTAGAGTGCGTCCATACAAAGTCCACAAAAAGCGTGTCAATATTCCTCCATACTGCGGTCAATGTATTCCAAGTGTCCTGAGTGGGTAGCGTCCTGAATTTACTCGAAACGAAGTCATCAACCAGATGAAAGCGCATACATTCAGCGCCTGCTCTGCGATAATGCAAAAGCAGTAGAAGAAGAAATGTGCTGTTTTTACCTGTGCAAAGAAAGAAACAACGAAAGAAAAATGTCTGAGGACTTCAAGTGTTGAGGAAGAGCATGAGTTCTTGCCCAGCTGAAACTGCGACTTTCATCTGGTTTGGTCTGCGCGGCGTCCGTGATCGGCATGTGCGCCGCTTTCAGGAAATCCTATACACTACTGTTTATGCTCTAAAAAACATTCTAAATGCACTTCGCTTTCGAGTAAATTCTGAATGCTATGGGACTCAGGACTCTTTGAATACATTGGACTTTTAGTATGTATGCAGGAACAGTTGAGTTGTTGCTGCCAACTGCTATGGATCCACAAAAAGATTCAGCCAACAGTGAATCTACAGACGTTATTTCAAATATTAGAAATCAGTTTTCTTCATTATGACTACATTCTATGTTAAGGTTGATAAACATGATGTATTAATTGATCAAAGGTTTGAATGGAAAAGATCAAACATTTCCAGACCAGTTTTATTTTAAGTACAAAGGCTCAGCCTCCTTAATGCAGGACACAATGTGGACCAGGTTTTAATTGCACATTCTGCATTAACAACGTACTAATTATTCTGCTTTAAGTTTCTCTTCACAGACGCTGCTAAACCTGAAACCTTTTCTGAAGGAAGACTCACGGTTTGTGCCAAATGTCATAGTAAGGTAGGAAAACCATTAATGGATGGATACGATAGAGTATCAGCCGGGCTAATACTTTGGATTTTGTTCCCAAATCTCAGTGATTTTAAAACAAACAGTCAATAGTATTAAAGCGAGAATTCCGGTTTTTAACACTTTAAGCCCATTTTCTGTAGTGTCCAGGATGAAATCGAATGATCGACACCAAAATTTTGACAATTGGTCCTGTCTCTGCTATTTGGCTCATGCAGAATCCCCTGGCTGCTTCAGAATGGCTTCCATAGTGCATGTCCCATAATGTCCTTAAAACAACCTTAAACGTTTTTTAAATATGCTACTCAAATCGGGCCCGCCAAGCGCTAAAACTAATGACGTTTCTCCAAAAGTTTCGTAAAGAAAACCGTTCCTGCAGTGTTTTATTTAGCATTTTTGTAAATCCTTCGCGAAACTATTTTCTCCGATACATCGCCAACCGGGCTATATAAACCTTCCGCCTCGGCTCAATCTGAAGCGCTGGGTAATACACTGGGGCAGACCACTAGTTGGCGCACGGTATCCTCTACCGTCAAACTCAAAGTCCAATATGTCCTCCTCAAGAATCCACCTTTTCGTATTCCATTTTCAGAGTTTTTTAAAGTGTTTAATAAGAGAGGCGTTAGCACCTGCGACGTCGGAGTACACAGAGTGGCCGAAAAGACTGTTTACTGTTTACTCTATAAGATAGAGAATAATGTTTGAAATGTTTTTGTACAAAATGTTACTTGGATTTTGAATAAAACTCTTACATCCTAAAGTGAGAGCAACATGTATTTACTTCAATATATGAGGAAGTTATCCTTTTGAGGAAATTAACAAATAATGCTTGAAACAGAACAAAGAAGGAAATGTGGTTCAAGAAGTGAAGAACCGATGATATTAAGAGACCTAAGAAGTTAGTTATGCTTTAGATTATATTATAGATGACTCTACGTAAAGCGTATGATGAAAACTGTTTATTGCACTAAAGATTAATATTAAAAGTTTCACTCGTGAAGCGTGAAAGTTTTCGTCTCGGGTGGGAGGAGTCAGCTGCAGTCTTACCTGCTGGGTCCTGAAGGTTGAATCCCAAACCGCTTCCTAACCGCTAAAGCCTGGTTTATACTCAAAGTGAATAGGGCAGCCCGGGATCCGCGTTGCATTGTGGGACGTGGCGGCCATGTTGATGGCTACGAGAACGCTAACATAGCTCTGATACAACGTTGTTAAAACGAACAGACGTAGAAGTAGAGAGATGTTAAAAATCCCGAAAAAGGATCTGGAATTTACCGGAACACTAAATAGAGAAGCCAGGGACCGGTATGTTGACAAAATCAGCTTTATTAATCATTTGGATCCATAAGAAGTTCCAAACAATGAGTGGAGCACCGATGAGTGAGCGCCTATACTTTCAAAACAGTTCCCAAGCTACAAGTCCTTGGGAGTCTCATGTGCAGTTCATGAATGGATGGGTTCAGGAGCTGCAGATCATAAAGCCAGCAAACAGTAGGAACACAGTAATCCATACACAAGGTAACTAGATTAGTTAATGCAGCTGTTTTACTGTATGTAGTTAAAGCAATTGTCAGCATTTGACAACAACACTAGTCTTTCCTGTGACATGCACCTTTTATTTATTTATATACACATACAATTACATATGTATATATATACTACTTTATGTAGGTACCCCATGCTAGTAACGGGTTGGACCCCCTTTTGCCTTCAGAACTGCCTCAATTCTTGGTGGCATAGATTCAACAAGGTGCTGGAAGCATTCCTCAGGGAGTTTGGTCCATATTGACATGATGGCATAACACAGTTGCCGCAGATTTGTCGGGCTGCACATCCATGATGCGAATCTCCCGCTCCACCACATCCCAAAGATGCTCTATTGGATTGAGATCTGGTGACTGTGGAGGCCATTTGAGTACAGTGAACTCATTGTCATGTTCAAGAAACCAGTCTGAGATGATTCCAGCTTTATGACATGGCGCCATTATCCTGCTGAAAGTAGCCATCAGAAGTTGGGTACATTGTGGTCATAAAGGGATGGACATGGTCAGCAACAATACTCAGGTAGGCTGTGGCGTTGCAACGATGCTCAATTGGTACCAAGGGGCCCAAAGAGTGCCAAGAAAATATTCCCCACACCATGACACCACCACCACCAGCCTGAACCGTTGATACAAGGCAGGATGGATCCATGCTTTCATGTTGTAGACGCCAAATTCTGACCCTACCATCCGAATGTCGCGGCAGAAATCGAGACTCATCAGACCAGGCAACGTTTTTCCAATCTTCTATTGTCCAATTTCCATGAGCTTTCAGTGCAAATTGTAGCCTCAGTTTCCTGTTCTTAGCTGAAAGGAGTGGCACCCGATTGTGGTCTTCTGCTGTTGTAGCCCATCTGCCTCAAAGTTCCACGCGTACTGTGCGTTCAGAGATGCTCTTCTGCCCACCTTGGTTGTAACAGGTGCGGTTATTTGAGTCACTGTTGCCCTTCTATCAGCTCCAACCAGCCTGGCCATTCTCCTCTGACCTCTGGCATCAACAAGGTATTTCCGCCCACAGAACTGCCGCTCACTGGATGTTTTCTTTTGCGGACCATTCTCTGTAAACCCTAGAGATGGTTGTACGCGTGAAAATCCCAGTAGATCAGCAGTTTTCTGAAATAATACTCAGACCAGCCCTTCTGGCACCAACAATCATGCCACACGCTTCAAAGTCACTCAAATCACCTTTCTTCCCCATACTGATGCCGCTGAACTGCAGGAGATTGTCTTGACCGTGTCTACATGCCTAAATGCACTGAGTTGCCACCATGTGATTGGCTGCTTATATATATATATATATATATATATATATATATATATATATATATATATATATATATATATATATATATATATATATAGTGGTATGAAAAAGTGTTTACCCCCTTCCTGTTTTCACACTTAAGTGTTTTGGAACATCAAACCAATTTAAACAATAGTCAAGGACAACACAAGTAAACACAAAATGCAATTTGTAAATGAAGGTGTTTATTATTAAAGGAGAAAAAAAAATCCAAACCATCATGGCCCTGTGTGAAAAAGTGATTGCCCCCCTCATTAAAATATACTATAACTGTGGTTTTTAACAGCTGAGTTCAATTTCTCTAGCCACAGCCAGGCCTGATTATTGCCACACCTGTTTTCAATCAAGACATCACTTAAATAGGAGCAGCCTGACGCAGTAAAGTCCACCAAAAGATCCTGAAAAGCTACCTATCATGCCAAATATCCAAAGAAATCCAGGAACAATTGAGAAAGAAAGTAATTAAAATCTATCAGTCTGGAAAGGGTTATAAATTTATTTCCAAAGCTTTGGGAATCCAGTGAACCCCAGTGAGAGCCGTTATCCACAAATGGTGAAGACATGGAACAGTGGTGCACCTTTCCCAGGATTGGCCGGTCGCCCAAAATTACCCCAAGAGCGCAGCGACGACTCATCCAAGAGGTCACAAAAGACCCCACAACAACGTCCAAAGAACTGCAGGCCTCTCTTGCCTCAGTTAAGGTCAGCGTTCATGCCTCCACCATCAGAAAAAGACTGGGCAGAAATGGCCTGAATGGCAGAGTTCCAAGAAGAAAACCACTGCTGAGCAAAAAGAACATTAAAGCTCATCTCAATTTTTCCAAAACACATCTTGATGATCCCCAAGACTTTTTGGGAAAACATTCTGGTGGACCGATGAGACAAAAGTGGAACTGTTTGGAAGGTGTGTGTCCCATTACATCTGGCATAAAAGGAACGCTGCATTTCAGAAAAAGAACATTATACCAACAGTAAAATATGGAGGTGGTAGTGTGATGATCTGGGGCTGTTTTGCTGCATCAGGACCTGGAAGACTTGCTGTGAAAAATGGAACTATGAATTCTTGCTGTCTCACCAAAAGATCCTGAAGCTGAGGAATGTCCGTGTTTGCTTTTGCAGAACTTCAGGCTGAAATGAACTTGGGTTCTGCAGCAGGACGATGGTCCTAAACACAGCAGCAAGTCCACCACTGAATGGCTGAAGAAAAACAAATGAAGACTTTGGAGTGGCCTAGCCAAAGTCCTGACCTGAATCCTATTGAGATATTGTGGTATGACCTTAAAAAGGCCGTTCATGCTAGAAAACCCTCTAATGTAACTGAATTAGAACAATTCTGCAAAGATGAGTGGGCCAAAATTCCTCCAGAACGCAGTAAAAGAATGATCGCAAGTTATCGCAAACGCTGCAGTTGTTGCTAAGGGTGGCCCAACCAGTTATTAGGTTTAGGGGAATCACTTTTTCTCACAGGGCCATGATGGTTTGCATTTTTTTTCTCCTTTAATAATAAACACCTTTATTTACAAATTGCATTTTGTGTTTACTTGTGTTTGTCCTTGACTATTGTTTAAATTAGTTTGATGTTCCAAAACACTTAAGTGTGACAAACATGCTAAAAAACAGGAAATGAGTGGAAGGCGAAACAAACACTTTCGATCACACCACTGTATGTATATATATATATATATATATATATATATATATATATATATATATATATATATATATAGCAGTTATATATAGCAGCGCTATATACAAAAAAGCAGCAGTTATATATAGCAGCATATATATAATGGCAGCAACAGGTTGCTTAGGTTATCGGCATATATATGTATTAAGCAATGCAGCATAGCAGCAGCAAGGCGGCAAGCAGCAGCATATAGGTATATAGGTTGGCATATATATACATGTATATATGCATAGCATATATATTGTTATTGGCAGCATATAGCATAAGCATGTTGTCTAAGAGTTATATAGCATATATATATAGTGGTCGCCTGTTGTTATGGTTATGTATATTCATATATATATATATACAACAGATATATATATAGATATATATATATATATATATATATATATAGATATATGATTACATTACAAGACGTGCTTGGATCAGCAAAACTTGTGTCGCTATGAGAGATGTTCTCTAAAAAACTGGGTCTTCAGGAGTTTTTTGAAAATGGAGAGGGATGTTCCTGCCCTTGTAGAGACTGGCGGTGTGTTCTACTGAAGAGGATGAAATGCTATATGAACCGTCTCTGGGCGCGCATTCAGGCATGTATGTGGCGTCGTGGTTGAAGGAAAGAAAACTGTAGGCTATAAAATAAAACCATGCATCTTTAACTTACCAGAATGAAAATGCAGGGAACACACTCTCATTGACATTGGTCGCCTTTACAGCAAGCGATCCAAGCTAGCTTAGATCGACTCTTTATCTCTGACACTTGGTTCCATGGTTACGCGCCTCCAGGTAGGAAAGCGGTGGAAAGTTAACCCATTTTCGGTGTTTTTCCCATGGCGATCATGTGTTGCGCTGTTACAGCCCACAATACAGCAACGGTTTACTGCTTTCCAATGTTTCTGCGTGCTAGGGTTCAAACACCCTGTCTCCTATATTCTGTGTGTATGTTTCATTTATATATTAGACCTTGAATTTGTTTACACAGTGTGAAAATTATATGGGAGGATGAAGAGAGCACATCCAGTTAGTCACAGTCAGAGAAACAGGACTACACTGGAAAACAGGCCAAGCCCAACATCTAGAAACAAAGGTGTTGATGGCAGCAGCACAGCTGATATTTCTCTCCAGGATGGAGTCACAGCCAAACAGGAACAGACCAGGCAAAGCTACTATGAGAAAAGCAGAGAGAGCAGAACGTTAGAGATTGAACTAACAGATTCTGCAGAGTGGGGAGAATAGAGATAGAATGAAGCAGAATGATGAAAAAAGGGGTCCCTATGTCCTCCAGCAGTCTAAGCCTATAGGCAGCAGAACTATAGACATCACAGGATGCGTTGCTCAACATTTTAGTTGTAGTTAACGAGCTCCATCAGGCTTGTTTACTTGTTTTTTTTTTTTTTTATTATTATTATTATTTCTGATTAACTAGAACATAATGAAAGGGTTTAAATAACCAAAGATGGTTTTCAATCTCACTTTTTAATGTAAAAAGCGCATACAGTATTTAAAAAACGACTCCTATTTTAGGGGTGCTTTGAGTCAAATTAGAGTTGCTTCAGCTCCCCTAAAAATAGACTAAAAAAGCCTTTGATCTGAGCCCTGAGAAGCTGAGTCCTCTCTGCTCAGTAAAGGCTGAGAACGTAGCGCCGGTTGTAGGTCTGGACAAAGGTTCTGCTCCATGATGTTGGGGAAGGTTCAGACTGCATCATTTTCTGCCCACTGTGTGTTTTTGATGCTTCATTGTGAAGAAATTGTGACTCAACGGCTGAAACGGCGACTTCCTGTCAGATGTTCCATTATTAGGACCCCAGAGGTGTGACAGCTGCTAGCGGATCTCTGAGGATGTGGGTCGGACCGGAACAGAACCTCCTCTCTCTCTCTAATTGACTTTCAGCTGAATGTTTGGAGAGTCTTCTCCCCTCAGGGGACCATTATCTGCTGCTTCTCATGCATTTCATTACATGCTGAAGTTCCCTCCTCCTCCTCCTCCTCTTCTTCCCCTCTGACCTCAGGCTGCCAAGAAGAGGAAGCTGTGGTTGAATCGGTGCAGTCACGCTTGGTGTTGCTGCTCCTCGCTGTAGAACCGACTCAGAAACAAACGATCCTTCTCTCTCCAGCATGGCCTCCTCAGTCCTCCTCCTCCTCCTCCTCCTCCTGGACTCCACGCGCTCGCTGCCTCCTCCTCGGATCTCCTTCCTTCTCAGTAAGTCCTCAGCTGATTCATTTTGATCCGTTCTGATCTGCCGTCAGGTTGTTCAGCTGTGAGCCAAGATGCTCATTTTGTGCAGAGACTTGAGCTCAGAGAAGGTTCTCCAGCTTTCTCCTTTGGTTCTCATGTTTGCATCTGGGTCAGAACTTTTATCACTTCTTAACTGGCTGCAAAGCTGCAGAGCCTTAAGGTCCAAAGTTCTGAAAACATCTTGAGTTTCTGAGAATAAACAGAAACATGAGACAGATTGTGAGTCACACCATGACTGTGATCCAAAGCGGGAGATTCTGCTGTTACACCCAGTTTCACGGTCCGGTTCTGCTGTCATCTCACTTGGGAATATAGGCGTTCCCAGACTGTCATCGCAATGGAAGGAAAAACATTTTCATTTGATCCTTTAAGTTGTTTCAGAATAAAAGAAACATTTTCATGAGTTAAAAGTCAAATTTATTTTTCCAACTTTGTTGAGCTCATCTTGTTTATCGGTACCGGATCAGGTTTATCTGGTTCTGGATCAGGGGTCACCAACCTTTTTTAAGACTGAGGGCCACTTCAAGGGTACCGAGACCCATGAGCTGCAAGGGTTAGCATTAGCCTGAACTTTGTTCATTATCAACATATTTTTATTGTTTCTGTTCATTTCTTAGTTTATTTAGACATTGTTATTTTGACATCTCTATAAATGATTAAAAAGAACAGCAACAGAATAAAATGAAATTTCAAACTTAGCCCACTGGTGGGTTGTTCTTTATTTAGAGGACTCTGAGGGCCCCCCATGTGGTCCTTGAGGGTACCGCGTTGGTGACCCCTGGTCAAGTTGGTGGGAAGTTTTCTGCATCCCTTCTTAATAAGCACTGGGTCACAGTGGGAAGGAACAACTTGCTCTTAACAGGAAGAAACAGGCAGAACCAGAACCAGGCTCAGCGAGAGGAGCTGATGATTCTGGATCCATCGTTTGGATCCTTCCTCTGCTGCCTTCTGTCTTCAGAAATGGCTCCCAGAGGCTAATGGGTTAACCTCTGGTTAGTCAGCAGACCTTCATCCATTTTATTCTCATTGGCTGACCTCTGACCTCTACCACTGTAACCATGGAGGAAATTTTGATTTCAGAAATGGGCGGGACGCAAGTATTTTTTTAACATAACTTATATACACGTTAAAAGTGTTTTCCAATAGTTCCTCTGTGTTCATTTCTGTCACTTCCTCTTGTATCTCTGCTTTCCCTCTCCTGACAAAATATATGGATAAATGAAATGAACAAGGCGACCAAGACTCTCCTGGTCAGCCAAGCCAACAATCACCCTAACGACGCCTCTTTTCAGAGGCATAGACCAGTATTGGTTAATACAGGCTAATAAAGACCTTAACGACTCCCAATTACTGAGTGGCGGAGCTGTGCTTCCAATTTAATTAGCATGTTTTGGGCTTTTACAAAAAAGTAAATAAAAAAAAATCAATCCTCTGGACTTTGTTTCCAAGTTTGAAGACGTTTCTCTTCCATCCAGGAAGATTTTTTCAATCCAAAATGTCAGAAATAGCGTTTAGTTCCAGGTTTTATCCAGCAGCCCAACAAAAGCCTGGTTTTAGTTTAGAAAACATGCAAATAGAAACGGATGAACGGGTCCCCCCCTTTGGAATGGGGGGTCGTTTGGCTCCTTCGTTAGCCTGCAATGCCCCATACCTGTCTATGTCTCTGAAAGGGGGGTTGACTTTTTTTTGGAATGACTATGAACTGGATGACTGAGAATCTTCACCATCGACGTGAAACAACTGGGCAACTTAGGGATCAACAATCTATGTAGATAAAAAAAACACACATTATTACAATTATTATGAGCTTGGATATATAAAATCACATTCATAGATTTTCTTTTCCTTTTTTGGTGATAATAACAATATATAGCAATATTTAATTTGATTTATCAGCATTTGTAATAAAACAAATATTATACACAATGTTATTGAGACGTTTATAATGCAGGGGAGGATCTTGAATTGAATCTGCTGCTTTATGGAACCAGTGATTTAGGAGGGATGTTACACAGTTCTTTGACTTTTAAAGAAGTCTCTTATGTCTCTCTTTCATCTTTCAGACATTCTGGCTCTTAGTCTATTAACCAGACACACAAACACATGAGACCAATTCAAAAATCATATAAATTAAAGGTAATAAAGGTATAATGGAGGATTTTCTTTAATTTTTGAAAATACCTGCCCTCTCCACTTTAAAGGAAAACTGCACATGCACAACCCTCTACCCGCTCCTGAGAGGGAACGCCTATTAAACGTGTGCGAGAGCGTGCACAAGCCCATTTCTCCTCGTGCACGCTCTGTTTAAAAGTTGCTGTTTGCGTCACTCATACAAGCTCACTTTCTAAAAGAAGATTAGCAAGTTTTCCACTACGTCAGACTCACCACCGATAAGGGAAAATGGGGACGAGCACGTAGGAGGATGATTGACAATTAGAAGGACCAATTATTTAGATGATCCACTTGGAGAAACAACATCCTTCACTGTCATTTTAAGACCTCTGATTTAACAACATGACCAAAGTAAGGAACAAACGCCTAATTTAAAGCAGCAGATTCTCTCAGTATGTTTCCAGACGCACGTTTTTCTCCAAGATCGTAACTCCTGGAGTGTTTAGGATATTTAAAAAATCCAAAACGTTTCCAGAAAGCAGAGAAAAAGAACCGAACTAGGGATGCACGATATTGGGATTTTGGCCGATATCCGATATGCCGATAATTTAAAACTCATGTAGCCGATAACCCGATATCGATACCCGATGTTAAAGCTGGACAAAAATAAGTAGTCATTGAAAAATAAGCAGTTTTGTTATCCATTTCTGACACTTTGAAAAATAATATACTCCAAATATATTTTCATATGCTGATATCAAATTGATTTTTAAAAACGCTGTATCGCTATTTTACTTTTCAAAATCTGGTGAAATTTCATCGTTCTGTTACAAACTCTTGTGATATTTTGCAAATTCTTGTGAGATTTTGTTAGTAAAATAGATCGATAAGGCGCAATGACATATATCAACATATAAAAAATATGGCAACATTTTGGTGAATTTTCGGGGGATTTCGTAGCATAGCGATGACATATAGCAATATTTCATTAGTAAAAGAGATTGATATGGTGTTTTTAAATGGCAATATATCAGCATAGGAAGATATTGGGGATATTTTTAATGGATCAATATTTTTTCCTCGCCTTTAGAAGTTTTAAGTCTTCGTAAAAAGAAAGTTTTTGAGGAAGAAAGAAGAAGTAGTATTTTATTATTTTTTTAGACTTTAGAAACTCAGAAGCTGATCAAATATCGGGTTAAATATCGGTGGGTGGCTGGCACATGTCCGATATTCAGTTTTAAGGCCGCATACCGGATAGGTGCCGATTATATTGTGCATCCCTAATTTATATACAATTATTGTAACACTAACAGCAACACGACCAACATGTCAGGCTAACAATCAATATAAACCGAACCGAAAACCGTGAACCGAACCGTGGATTTTGTGAACCGTTCCACCCCGAGTATAATGGCGTATTGGCAGCATTTTGGTATAAAGTTGGTTCGCTCTGAGGCTGTGTTCTCACTGCAGGGATTCATATCAATTCTGATTTTATTTATTTTTTAAATTTTCTGTGAAATCCGTTTTTTGGCGCGGTCGTTCACATTTCCAAATAAATGCGGCTTATATGTGACCTCCTGTGTGAACTGCACTGAGACCAATGAAGTGCCTCGCATGCGTAGTAGAGGACGCTGTGACATCACAAGCGAGCGTGAGGAAGGTTGGCGGTTGGATGAGAGGAGGTGATCAGACTGTTTTGAGAACATGAATGAAATGACATCTGTGCTTTTAGCCAATCAGAGTGAAAACATGCTTCCATTAAAGTGTTTGATTGCCTGAAACGTGTCGAATTAAAAACTCACATTTCTACAGGAAATCCACCAGATTTTAAAGCTTTTGAGCTAAAAGTTTTTGAGAAGAAGAAGAAGTAGTATTTTTATTTTATTTTTTTAGACTTTAGAAACTCAGAAGCTGATCAAATATCGGGTTAAATATCGTAGCCTTATGGCGATGTCCGATATTCAGATTTAAGGCCTAAAACCCATGGGGGGCCGATTATATTGTGCATCCCTAAACCGAACAGTTCTGGTTAAGGCAGCATGTAGGACTTCAGCAGCTCTGTGACCGTCCAATCACAGACCTGCTTCAGAGGCGCATAAAGTGAGCTTCTCAGAGTGACAGCGGTGACAGCCAATCACACAAGAAAAGACGGCGGCCAATCAGCTTGTGGGCGGGCTAAACTCAGTTTCCCGCTTGGTCCTAGTGATCAACGATTGTCGGTGTGCTGTAGCTAAAGGCACACCATGCAACATTTTTCAGTTAATTAATCGTGTTCCATAACGTTATGGATGATTAAATGAGTCATTTCAGGTTGAACAAAGGTTTTCTGGCCGGCTCCTGGTGGTCTGTAGGGGAAATACCGTGACTTCGGCAACTGCAGTGAGCAATCGACCCTCGCACCCGCCACAGGCCTGCTCAGAAGTCCTCGCGGGAGAGTCAGTCTTGCTTTACGGCGAGAACTGCTACACCCCAGTTAAAAGCATTCTCGTTGCTAAGCACAGTGGCTGTATCTTTGTGCAGTTATGCTACGCTTCCACGCGAGCAAAATCGGCAAGCCTGCTGCTTCATTTTTGCTGCTTGTACTAAGTTAGTTCTGACGCACGGCTGAAGCAGCTTTGCTTGTGCTTACGTGTGCAAAAGTGTGTCTGAGGCGTGCAAGCGAGCTTCACTATCCTTTCTCTGCCTTGCAGCCATATTTGCTGTGATCAGTGGGAATAAAGTAGTTTTAATATGTGTTTAAGTGAGAAAATACACCTGAAAATCTTAATCAGTGCAGCCAGTTCATTCAGATGATCATCCTGCCTTCAATATTTTTCTGTCGGAGCCGCTTCAGACCCCCACATACCAGGGATGCGCCGACAGTATGGATCCCTTCATCAGCAGCGGTTCACCGCGCAGCTGGTAGGTGTTTTTCATCTAAATCCAAACTGCTTATTCTGCCGGCAGATTTCTTGCATTTTAAGTTAATTTAGGCGCCAATAAACTGTTTAAGAGGAGTGATCATCAGCGCTGTGTCTCTCTCCCTGCGTTAAACGCACCGACGCTGCTGCTTCAGCTGCTGCCAGGACGCAGCGCGCCTGCTGCACGCTCTGAGCAGCTGGCTACTAGCACCGCACCTTTTGGAGCGCTGCCTTTGACGGCGTCAACCATTGACTTTGCATGTAAACTCGCTGCTTTGTCGCGCCAGCTACGTCCAGTGTGAACGCAGCATTAGTCATTCCTGCTGCTAAGCTCAAAACAACCGCGCCTGGCTTGGACGGAGAAACCAGGAGAACAGCTGAGCATATTTACGACAGTGCACTTTACTTTCGCCCTCTGGGGGGAGCCTCACTGGAAAATCAACACGGGTTGCATAGTGTACCTTTAACAGACAGATGTCCTGATGTTGACATGTACAGAAAACCTAATTGTTCCTGTATGGAAAATTTGCTCAGTCAGTAAAACCCATCAAAGCGGCCATTTCCATAACCAATGAGGAAACATGAACAAAACAAGAGACAAATAAGGAAACAACCAGTAAAAATCTCTACTTAACCACAGACATTTAAAAAAAGCCAATTCAACATCATTCTGTGAAAATTCCTCATGTTTCTGCTCCTTCCATCCAATTTCTGCAAATAAAGTCAATAAATGATTAAAATTTGGTCTCATTAAAGAAACATAGAACGATATTGAGCATCGACACCGTCTGAAGAAGCTTATTGTCTTTAATACCAATGATTATTTAGTAATATTTCTTAATTTTTTCTATATATCTTAATGTTTTATACAGTTGTTTGTGACAGTAAAATGGGCTTCCTAAATATCACATACAAAGTTCAAATATTATTCACAATTTCCATAGAAGACGGGATCCTCCAAATTCCAGTTCTCCCTCTACGCAGATGACGCCTTCGTTTGCTGCTCAGCTCCAAGTCCTGCTGAGGCCGTCGGGTTTCTGCAGCCTTTGATGAAAATAAAAACCGCTCTGCCACTTCTCACTTTTCCTAAAGTGCAGATTCAATAAAATTAATTTTTTTCACCACTTCAACATTTTCAGATCAGCACTTTCTGATGTTAACAAGAAACAGTCTGAGTTTGTATCTATGTCTAATTATTTAGGATTTCTAACTTAATGATCAGTTGATTTTAACAGAAATCATTTATGAAATTTATACAGAAACACGTTTAATTGTAAAACATAAATCAAAGGATATAAATATATATTAAACCATGTTCAACATGCTTTATTTAGATGGAGTATTAAGGCCAGGCTAGAGATTTTTTATTTTTATTTTATGACAACTCTTACAAGAAGCCATTTCTTCTCTAAAATGAGGAAAGTGGAGCATCATTTGAAGTTAGGTGCTCTGTTCGAAAATCCAGGACGCGTCCTTAGAAGGCCAGATTGGAAGGATGATTACGTCATAGCGTGGCGCCGAAGTCTGGTCGGATTCGAGAGTCCTCGTTATGCGACCTTAAAATGCGTCCTTCTTTTTAGCCCGATTTGAAGGACGGGTCCGATGTATCCTCGCTATCCTTGGTTTACCCAGGATTCATTGCGAGACCAAGCTGCTCCGTGATCAGAGGGAAAAGGTTACTTGGCGCACCGTGGTGCAAATTGAAAGTTCAGTTTAATATAATCCAGTCTGTGAATAGTTCCGTCTGAAATGAATGAAAATAGTTGTTTTAATGGTTATAGAGTCAGATATGTGGCGTGTAATGTTTGATTTATCTAAAAGGTTTTATCTGTTACTGTGTATATGTGTTTGGCTGGAATTTAAGGACAGATTCTAATAGATCTGCAGGGTGGGGACTATAAATCTGATAGGATTTTTATCTTTTATTGTTGTTTTACACAATATGCTTAACTACATATTTTGTTGTTGTTAAATATTAGAGATTTTGCAGATACCGGTATATTTTTTATAAATACATTGTTTAGATTTACTTATATCTTTCTACTCCTTTTATAGAATAGAATAGAAAATCCCTTTATTGTCCCACAAATGGGCAGGATTTTACAGCAGCAGAAAAGATTATTGAAAATGGTCACACACAAATGAGGAGCTTAGAAAAAATGTATAAGAATAATATAATAGGGAAAGAGTTAAAATATAAACAATAAAATACTGTAAAGTGTTTTAACAATATAAAACCGGGAGTAAATAAATAACCAATAATGCAGCTATGGACATTTTTACAGTAATGGATATTTGAAAATAGCAGCAACATCAGAGATGTGCAGAATGACAGCAGCAGGTTATTTAACTCACTAAGGTTTCTATCATTACATTTGATTTGATTTGTTCCTGCTCCCGGTGGTTGGAACCTTTATTCCACTCTGGATTAAATCATCAGTCTTTGTTCACTTTACAATAAAAATAAATAAATAAAACAGTTTTGGAAACTTCTGTATTCATTCTTTCCCTGCTTTGTGTGTCAACTTTCAGGGTTGCTAAGCAACAGAGCATGCAGCGGTAAAACCCACCGAAAGGGGGTAGACCTGTTCAATTCACAGCCAAAACTCTTCCCGGCTCTCCTTATTTTCAAGGACTTGAGAAGGATCCAGTCTAGGTAGACCGCGTCCTTGAGGGGATCCAGTCTAGGTAGACCGCGTCCTTGGAGGATCCAGTCTAGGTAGACCGCGTCCTCGGAGGATCCAGTCTAGGTAGACCGCGTCCCTTGGAGGATGCAGTCTAGGTAGACCGCCGTCCTTGGAGGAGGATCCAGCCCAGGTAGACCGCGTCCTTGGAGGATCCAGTCTAGGTAGACCGCGCCTTGGAGGATGCAGTCTAGGTAGACCTGCGCCCTGGAGGATCCAGTCCAGGTAGACCAAGCGCCCTTGGAGGATCCAGTCTAGGTAGACGGCGCCCCTGGAGGATGCAGCCCAGGTAGACCGCGTCCTTGGAGGATGCAGTCTAGGTAGACCGCCGCCCTTGGAGGATCCAGTCTAGGTAGGCGCGTCCTTGGAGGATCCAGTCTAGGTAGACCGCGTCCTTGGAGGATGCAGTCTAGGTAGACCGCGTCCTTGGAGGATGCAGTCTAGGTAGACCGCCTCCTTGGAGGATGCAGTCTAGGTAGACCGCTAAGGCCTTGGAGGATGCAGTCTCAGGTAGACCGCTGCCCTTGGAGGGATGCAGCCCAGGTTTTCGAACAGAGCCATACTTTAGCATCGGTTTGACAAATCAGCAAATCTTTTAGCAGCAGCATCAAACTGGGCAGGAGGTCAAAGTGGACTCTGGTTGCTGATTGGTGGAGCTGGTCGGCCATCATCTGCTGGGCGGAGCTCCAAGCTTTCTTTCTGAAACAAGTATGAAGACTTCATTCTCGTAATAAAAAACATTTCTAGCCTGGCCCTAATACTCTGTCGTACTTTATCAAGTCTGAGGACTTTAAAGCATTTCAGTCTCCATTCAGTCACATTCATACGTGGATGATGCTAAGCTACGCTCACCTGAGAGCGACTTTGAAGCTCTGCTGAAATCATTGCTGTTTCAGCTTTTAGAAAGCAATGTTTTTAATATCTCTGTTGGTAGTCATTTGAGTGTGCTGCCGCCATCTTGGCCAGGTCTCACATCTGGTAACTGAGTTCAGCTCAGAGACATTTCGTCTCCTCTCAGGTAACATTCAGTTCTGATAAAGTAGATTATTTTAAGGCTCCCAGATAAAGCGAAGCGTCTCTTTAGCTTCGAACCACATCCTCTCCAAGACGAACCTCAGCGGCTCCGCGGCGCCAGAAACAGGAAGCTGCTTCTGGGTCGGTCAGCTGACAGATGAACCAGATTATTGTTTGTTCTTGTTCATTTATTCATGTTTTAGTTCCGTCTGCCAGCTTCAGCTGCAGCTTCTGCTACCGATCTCCTGTTGCATCTGTTCCAGATTGCAGACCTGCATCAAGGGCCCTGTGCTGTCTTAATATTGCGTATTGTTGGATATTTGTTGTTGTACAGTGGGTGGTTTTAAAAGGCGATTTATTAAAATGTATTTTTATTATCAAAATCTCTGTGACACAGACTTTCAGAAACGGATCAATGGTTGTTCTTGTGGGTTTTCAGGTCCCACATTCTGTCCTCTGTTCAGATTAACCTTTGGGTTTGAAACTAGACCTGCGTGTGCAGGAGTGTGAGGGGGCTTCAGCTGGTTATTTCTGGAGAGCTTAGGTCATTAAATACAGTGAAAGTTTCCACCAAAGAAATAAACCAACTATATGTCGTTCTATCTGCTCTCATACTGACTCATCAAAACCACCTTCAAGTTTCCATTAAACTCAGAATAAGTTTTATGTATTTTTAACTCACTAATAAGCTTATTGCACAAACATCACCTTTAATAGAAATGCATCATCGTAGCTGATCTGTACCTGAATTTTTGACCTTCTTACTGTTTTTGATGTTGTTTGTTTCCTGGTCCTCTGCGGTAAACGAGTCCATGAAGGTGAAACAAAGAACATCGTCGACTTTGAGGGTTTCTTCCCACATCATCTGATCAGGGGCAGATTGAGGAAATTTGGGGCCCTAGGCAAAGACAGGCAGGGGGCCCTCTGAATGGAGAATACAACACATTAAACTAGGGATGCACGATATAATCGCCCCTATCGTATCGACCTTAAAACTGAATATCGGACATCGGCCACCCCAAACCGATATTTAACCCGATATTTGATCAGCTTCTGAGTTTCTAAAGTCTAAAAAAAAAAATAAATAAATACTACTTCTTCCTCAAAAACTTCTTTTTACAGACTTAAAAACTTCTAAAGACGAGGGGAAAAAATATTGATCCATTAAAATATCCCAATATCTTCATATGCTGATATATTGCCATTTAAAAAACACCATATCAATCTCTTTTGACTAATGAAATATTGCTATATGTCATCGTTGCTATGCTTCTGAAATCCCCGAAAATTCACCATCAAATGTTTGCCATATTTTTATATGTTGATATATTGACGCTGTATTGATCTATTTTACTAACAAAAATATCACAAGAATTTGCAAAATATCACGAGAGTTTGTAACAGAACGATGAAATTTCACGAGATTTTGAAAGTAAAATAGATCGATACCGCATTTTTAAAAATCAATTTGATATCAACATATGAAAATATATTTGAGTATATTATTTTTCAAAGTGTCAGAAATGGATAACAAAACTGCTATTTTCAATGACTACTTATTTTTTGTCCAGCTTTAACATCGGTATCGATATCGGTTATCGGCTACATGAGTTTTAAAAATATCGGATATCGGATATCGCCAAAAATCCCAATATCGTGCATCTCTACATAAAACAGACTCATTCTACAGATAGAGAAATGTTAATAGAATAGACATCCAGTGTTTGTTCTAGGTTTTGTCCCTCTCTTCTTGTCCCTTTTCTTCTTGTTTTCCTCTATATTTATAGCTAGCTTAATGCTAGCTTAATATTTAGCGAATATGCAAATTCGATTGATGAAAAGCGGAAGTGAACTACCAAAGTAAAAGCCTGAATATCTTTGTGTAACTCCTATGGCTTAAAGACGAGAGACTGATTTCTCAAGAATTTTCCCAAGAAGTCTCCCTCGCAGCTGCAACACAGCGATGACTCATGTGCACAGGTTAACGTAACATTAAACATTTGCCCATTCCCTAAAACAAATTTATAATGTCTATTAAAGCTATTTTAAAGAGGGCCGTCCATTCTGGAATTAATTACGTTTTTTTTTCATAAACTAACTTGTGATTTTCTGTCAGTGTGACGAAGATGCTGTAGGAGTTGAACAGATTTCCAGGCTTTTATTTTGGTAGTTCACTTCAGCTTTTTTGCTAAATATTTAGCTAGTAGCAGGCTAGCTAAGTATTTAGTTTGTTAAATGAATATTTAGTTTGAAGCTAAACATATATTCAACAAACTTAATATTGAATTTGAAAGGTAAATGTTTATTTAACAGAGCAGGACTTTAATAAATGAATGAATGACAGTGAAAAAATTAATTAGATAAAAAATAAAATCCTTATTTTTCTATGAAAACACGCTAAATAACCATAAATATTACTCCCATATCTTTGGACCTTTCTGAACATGTGCAGCAAATGGACTGATCCAATATGGTGGACACTGAAGGGGGGCTGAGACACACTTAATATTATCAGCGTTCTGATGGCATTTTATTAAAACATAATTAATGTGCAGAAATAAGGAATAGTTGTATTAACTATACATGGAAACAGAGTTTTTATGGGGCCCCAGGAACTTGGGGCCCCAGGCACCTGCCTTGTGTTGCCTAACCCCCCCCAGCATGTGATGAAAGTCAGGATCTAAAGTTTGTCTTTAAGTTCCTTTCTTTCAGAATATTAATATTATTTATAAATTATCTTTTTTATTTTCTCAGACTCGACAGACAGACCTTTGAATCACTTCAGCCTCCCAGACGTTAGCAACACCACCGCACTGTTGCTTAGCAACGACGCCTCCACCCTTTATGTGGGAGCCCGGAATGCCATCCTCTCATTGGATGTGAGCCAGAGTGATGTCATCCAGCTGAATAAGCAGGTGAGCTGAGCCGTCCAGGTGAGGCTGTGTGCTTCCTGCAGCCGCTGACCCGGTGCTCTTTGTTCTGGTGTTCAGGTGACCTGGAGTCCGTCTGAGGCTGAGATGGAGAGCTGCGCAGGCAAAGGGAAGAACCGGCAGGTAACCATGGATCCATCAACTCCATTTACAACCAGAATCCTGCTGCAGAATTTCACTTTATTTGAAACATTGAGAAGATTTTTTCTTTTTTTTAAAAAAAACTTGATTTTAAGACAAATGAACGAAGAGTTTTTAGGTGAAGGTTTGCTTTTCACTCTGTTAATCGCAGAGTATTTTCTTCACTGAAAAGAAGAGCAAAACACTGCTCTGGAGGCTTTTCTCAGAGGAAAAAGATGTTTTGCTCTTCTCCCGACTGGTTTCGGCAAGAGTTTGATCTATCAATTGGCTCCTCTTCGCCGTTAAAGCTCTGTTAGTCCGTCATATGCTTCGATTGATCTGATTGGTTTATTTGGCCCGTCTATCACCAACATAGGCCAATCAGCTAACCAGTATTTTCACCCCTTCCCAAAAATTACTTCAGCGGAAGGTTTCCAGATGGATATGCGGAGCAAATCCATCTGGGGGAGTCAGGTTAGAAAAATCATACAGGGAGGAAGAAACCTCCAGCAGAACCAGGCTCAGTGTGAGCGGCCATCTGCTGAGGCTGACTGGGGTTCAAGCAGACAGAAGCAGACATAGAAAAAGAAGCTTGAAGACTTTCAAAGCTTTCAGAACATGAGATATTCTCCGACCGAGCCTCTGATGGGTGAACAAACACCAGGCGGCTGTGAGGCTGCCAGGGACGCCAGCATGCTGAGCCGTGTCGTTTCCTAACAGGAAGTTGCGCCAACACTCTGGTGATGCAGTGAGAGCGGGTGCATGCAACACATCTCCTGCTGTTTGTGTCAAACTGAATCACCAGCAGGTTACAGAGCGAAGTCAGAGAGAAAACTACGCTGACGGCGTGGATTGACGGTCCATTAAGGATCCTCTGGGAGCTGCACCAGCAGGAGGAGCACCTGCTTCAGTTTAGTAACATCTGTGGATTTTAATCCACCTTTAGTGGTTTTATGAGGAAGTTCAGCTTCACTTCAGATCCACACCGACTCCCAGCAACCAGAATAAATCTATTCAGTTTATCTCTATAGGCAAGAGTAGCCTGGCTTGTGTTTTTCGTCGTCACTCTGTTAGTACGTCATATGCTTCGTTGATCTGATTGGTTTATTTGGCCCGTCTAGCTTATATCACCAACATAGGCCAATCAGCTAACCAGTATTTTTCGCCCCTTCCCAGAATTACTTCAAGCGGAAGGTTTCCAGATGGATATGTGAGCAAATCCATCTGGAGGAGTCAGGTTAGCAGAAGATGTCATTCAGTCATCAATGCTCACATTCAGCGACACACAGGAGCTCTTTCAAGCTGGGCACCGCTTCATTCACAACACCAGTCCCATCAACCAGGAATCAGAAATACTTTAATAATCCCCAGGGAGGGATTACTTTAGTTACATTACTCCATCTGTAATAGAGTGACTATAGGACCAGTTTGATAGAACGCTATTTCATTCATCTCACCATCAGTTTTGGGTCCTTGGCCTGGAAAACGTTGAAGACCTCTGATCTAAAGTAAGACATCTGCTTGATTATAGAGCACAGCATATCCTCTACAATTCATTAGTTCCCCCAAATATTAGTTATTGCATAGATCTTTGGGGTAATACATAAAAAAGTAATCTAGATTTACTTATAAAACTCCATAAAAAAGCTTTATGAATCATTCGTCATCGTTCTAATGCACTTTTCTTAAAATCTCACCATGAAAATCCAAGAGTTAGTTGAATTTTGTTGTAGCATACAAAGCAAGCTGGGATCTACTCCCTGGCAAAACACAAAAAATGTTCACCAGTAGAGAAGAGAATTATAATTTCAGAGGAGAATTTGAATTTAGAAGATGTGGCGTTCGCACCACACTTCAGTCCGGGGCTCAGCCAAGCTGGAGTTATTGTAGAATGGTTTAGATAAGGAGAACCACACTAAGAAAATTTAACAGAATGTATAAATATGTTATTTTAAGAAATATGCATGTGGCCCAAACATTTAAATGTGATAATTTGCAACATTTTAATATCTACTACTAGATATCTTCTTTCTTCTGTTGGTTTAACTGCACAGAAACTTGCAGCTTTAAAGGTTTGAAACCAGATATTAACCTCCTGCTCCTCCTCTAAGGCAATGAAAGGTTTTATTCTTTTTAAACGTTTACATGTTTAATCATTTAAACTGATCAAAAATGTTGAAGATCCAGTTTTAGATAAAGCCCCCCCCCCCATAGCTTCCTGTCAACAATGATTAAATCTCCTGTTTCTCTCAAACTAGGTCACCTTAATACATGGTAAACAAATTTCGAAACTTCAAGGTTTTAGCAGAATCTTAAAAAAATGGAAAAAAAAAACCCAAGAAAAAATATAGTTTATATCCTAAAAATGTTCTCTGTAAATCCAGAATCAGCTCCAGAATCCAACTGAGCGCGTGCGGAATGAGCGTCAGCTTAGATTTACAGTGTGTTTTTATTTTTATTTTACAAACATGTTGGTTTAAAGGAAAAGTCCAATCAGCAGGAATAATCAATGGATCATTATTTATAACCAAGCAAATAAGTTCACGGTGATTTAATGAATTTAGCGTTAATCAGTAAAAAATAAATCAGTCGTGATAATTGAGTCTGGGAGCGGCCATTTTTGTCCAAATACAGTAGCCCCTCCCTCCTGCCATCTTCCAGCAGTGACGTCCACGGAAGCGTGTAAGCCTAAGCGCCATTCTCCCCGCTTTCCAAGCTAAATCAATGGGAACTACTAGACACATCTGCAATCAACAACAATTATTGAAGATTTCCAGAGGACTTCACCATTGAAATTCACCAGAGCTATAGTGAAACTGACAATGCCCACGTGCATGGCAGCTGGATGCTGGAATACATTGGGTAAAGGGGAAAAAAAAGAGTTCCTGGTGATGCAACCCATCAGCAGGACCGCTATCTGCTCCTTTGTGCAAGGAGGAGCAGGAGGAGCACTGCCAGAGCCCTACAAAATGACCTCCAGCAGGCCACTGGTGAGAATGTCTCTGACCAAACAATCAGAAACAGACTTCATGACGTCCTCTAGTGGGCGCTGTGGTCACTGCCCGGCACTGTGGAGCTTGATTGGCATTTGCCACAGAACGGAGATCTAGTCCTATTGGCAGACATCCATTTAAAAATGTAGGCAACGGCATGAAAAAAGTGGTTTCTACTTTTACTTTTTTATACTTTAAGTAAATTTACAAGCCTGTACTTTACTTTTACTTGAGTAAAGAAGTTTAATTAGTACTTCCACTTTCACCAGAGTATTTTTAACACAAGTATCTGTACTTTTACTACGAGTACGGAAAGTGAGCACTATAAGCGGATTCCTCGCTGTACCGTAATTACATGATTTATGGACGCCCAGATGTATATCTGTTCGACATGCGCAGGACGGATCGTGTTTCCGCGACGGATCGGATAGTGATAGGGTCTATGTCCACTGCCTCCGCTCTGACATTACTTCTCTTGCCAATACAAGTGAGCAGTGTTGCCAACTCCTCAGCAAGAAAAGCCGCTATTGGCTGTCCTAAAAGGTACTAGAGGTAGCTGCCAGTGAATGAACAGCACCCTCCAGTGGTGGGCAATAATATTACCACACTAAATCAGATTCCCTCCATGTAGAAAGTCAGTTTATTGAATGAAGCATATCTAAACCCAATAAACCATTAATGGCCGATCTGTTGTTTCCTTTCTCCCTGCAGCTGGACTGTCCAAACTTTGTCCATGTTATTGAGGCGGTGAACTCCAGCCACCTGTACGCCTGCGGCAGCTTCGCCTACAACCCCCATCAAGCCTTCATCGTGAGTCTTCATCCTCCCCCCTGTTTTAAATGCACTGATAGAAAAGCAAAGCATTTATTTTCTACCTGCTGAGAGAGAATTACATTCCAGGTTGTGTTTCCTGGTTTAGGACATCAGAAGCATGTCTGTGGTCCATCAGGCTGAGGCTAGAGCTCACTGTCCGTACAACCCTGTGGAACGCAGCTCCGCAGTCATCATCGGTCAGTTAACACAGTTTTACCTTCACATAAAAAAGATCTGCAGGCAGAGGAGGTTTTAGGAAGGAACTACGTTCTGTTTTTTGTAACATGATGTTTATGCAGATTCGAGTTTGTAGGTTTTTTTTAGTTTTTACTCTAGTGGCTCGTTTTCCTGACAGTAGGCTGACAGGAAAGGGGGAATGAGAGAGAGGGAGAGCCATGCAGCGAAGGACCAGAGGTGGGATTCTAACCTGCACGTCCGTTTGTAGGTTTTATTTAAGTTAGCTCTCAGATTTTATTGAGGTTTCACTACGTCTCAGTTAGCAACCAGGCTTTAGACTTGGACAACTTTTATTGCCATTTTGTACACAGAGTGTATACAAAACGAAATTTAGTTTTGTACAGCTTTCATGACATTTTCATTCCATAAAGTACAGCATCAATCAAATGTAAAAAATGCATTGATCTGGTGGTTTAGAGCATTAATATATATGGTGCAAATCTGCAGTATTGTTGGTTTGGTGTTATCAGTTTGATGCAGAGTTTGTGATTTAGGGTTCATTCAACTGTTCATCAGTCTGAGGCGCTACAGCCTCCACACCACACAGTGAGGCAGCTGCTCAGAACGCTCTCTTGAACGTTTTAGCTGCATCCCTGTGTTGAAGCAGGAACAAATCTAAAATCTTTAGGACAGTAGACGTTGAGGACCGCGGTTAGAGACCGCTGCCCTAAACGATCAGAGACAGAAGAGGAAGTCTGCCTCAGTCTTGCTTCCATCTTCTGCAGGATTCCAACCTGTCCATAAGGGTTTCTTCTACAATGAAGCAGCTTGACTCACAGCCACCTGCTGCCAGACTGAGCAAGCTCTGCAGCGCTGGCACCACAGTTCAGTCCAGAAACTTCTCCTTGGAGGTCTTGAGGTTCTACTGAGCTTTTCTGTCTCCATGGGAACCGCTGCCAACAGTAGAGTGAACTGGTGGAGTGAAATCAGGTGATTCCAGGATGGTGCGGTTTCAGTCAGCTGGAAATGTTGGGGTGTTTTTGTTTAAGATGTTCTTGACGGTTCTGAAGACTGTTTAATTTCTCCATTCTGTGACTGAAATCCTTCATCCTGAGAAACGTTCAACATTCAGAGGTTTTCGTTCAATCTGCTGATAAAATGGAGGCTTTAACGAGTTCATAAAAAAAAAAAAACAGTTCTTTCTTCCATATTGTAACTCACTGGTTTGACTGGGTCAAGCTTCCCCTTTTTTCTAAGCTCAGCACCATCTGTTGGGTTTTCTCTCTCTGCAGATGAGGAGCTCTTTACAGCGTCCACCACAGACTTTAAGGGACGTACGCCACAGATTTCTCGATTCCTCAGCAAAGATGGCCGCCCAGACGTCAACCTGGACTCGTCTGTCAGCCGACTTGAAGGTGAGTGGAGCAGACTGCTATGGAGACCAATCCTTAAAAGGTTTTACATCATCTTCCTTTTTCCTTCAGATTATTAAACAGATTTTATTTCAAACCACTGATGTTACAAAACCTAAAACTTCAATCAGATATTTTCGTTATCTGAATTAAAACATAGTGAAACCACAATGAAGCGGTGGCACGCCATGGTTCCGCATTTTTGCCCTAAATGATTCACGAATCAATGATTCACTTCCTGTTTGGGTCATAAGCTTCTTATAGAAACTCTTTCAAACTCTTCTCAGTAAAGTGTTGCTCAGAAAGCAACAGAAAAAAAGGAGAAATTATGTCAGGGCACCAAAAATCCCTGCCAGGTTTCAGTTAAAGTCATAAGGAAATCATTTTTAAATGTCAAATAATTCTGGCTTAAATATGAATATAAATGTACTTTATCAGACGATATTGTCCAAAAATTTAGAAGATTTCTATTTTCTAAAAAATCCTCTTAAAATCTGTGTTATCTTCTGCAGGCCAGTTAGTTCTACGCCAGCCTGAACACCTAAATTCGCCAATCATATATCAACGCTCATCTGTCAATCAAATGTTTTCGTCATAGCATCTTGATTCATGTCGCCGCAGCTAATATACGCAACGGTTGAAACCAGAATCCTTTCCTTTTCCCATTGAGTTGCGTCCCCAGTGTTCACGGGATGGACGTCTGTGTGTCTTCGGCAGCGCGAGCTAACAGAACTGGCAGCGCTTGCAGGCAAGGGCTCAAACATGTACGGCTGGAAGCCTTCTACACCAAAACCAAGCTTCTGCCGCCCTGGCGCCCTCTTCCACAACATCTTCGCCCCCGCTTTCCTCCTCCTCTAAATAAAAAAATGGATGACGGAGGAGACTCATCCACGACCTCCGACACTAAACTCTCCTCCTCTTGCATGTTTCCGCTGTCCATAGCGCTCCTTGACAGCTGCCGTTTCCTAAGGCACCAATTTAGTGCTACTTGGTCCCAATGGAATTTCCCATTGGGAACCTGCTAGCACTAAGTTGCTAACTGGTTAGCACGATGCTTCCCACAAACCGGCCACAACCAAACTAGCTTGCGAACCTTCTGCCACAACAATCCCGCCCCTTTAATAATCGACCAATCACATTCACTTTATTCACTCGTGTAAAGTCGGGCACCACTCGGAGAATTAGGAAATGGAACGTTTGGATCAGCCGCTTCCCTACGACTTTAACGTCTCAGATCTATATAAATCGCTCAGCTGCAGAGGTCACAAGCTCGCAGCTCTGTTTTTGGCTGCTTCCAGAGCCCAGTTTCCTCATCTGGGATCTCCTCCTGCATTTCAGAGCCAACATTTGTGAGCTCCTCATTGGATCCTGCAGAGAAAAAACTCCACATCTTCTTCAATGAAGTTGGGAAAGAGTTCAACTTTGTCCGCCAGCTTCAGATTCCCAGAGTGGCTCAAGTCTGCAAGGTACCAAAGACCCTGAAGTGATGCACGAGCTGGTGGCTGATGTGAGCTAATAACCCTCTATCGGTTCCTCAGGATGATGTTGGAGGGCAGAGGACTTTGCAGAAGAAGTGGACATCCTTTGCCAAATCCTCTCTGCTCTGCCAGCTTCCAAAACAACTTCCATTTAACATCCTGGAGGATATATTCACCCTGCAGCCACCAGAGGGCGCCGACACATCAGAGACACTGTTTTATGGTGTCTTCTCCTCTCAGTGGTAAGGTTCCATTTAATAGTCCTAATGGGGGTGGGGATCTACTGATCAGACTGCACCAGTTCTGCAGAACAAATTAAGATGATGAACCTGTTCCAGGTCCATTCGGCCAGAGTCTGCCGTGTGCATATTTAAGCTGACGGACATCCGGCACGCTTTCAGCGGAAGCTTCAAGACTCTGGAGAAAGAAACATATCAGCTGAAACTCTCTCAGAGACGTGATTACCTGGGAAAGGTAAGGATGTCACTTTTACGTCCTGCTTCAAACTTTAACCAATCACAGCATCTCTTCCTTAATTCGTTAATATTAAAAACAGTTTGGTTCATTTCTGTTAAATTGTCCAATTTCTAAGTTAATAAAGACAAACATAAAGTATTATATTACCTACAGTAATAGCCATTCAAAATGTCTGGTCCTTGGCTGCATCTTGGCTGGCCCTTGGTTGGTTCTTGGCTGGTTCTTGGCTGGCCCTTGGCTGGTCCTTGGCTGGCCCTTGGCTGGTCCTTGGCAGGTCCTTAGATGGTTCTTGGCAGGACCTTAGCTGGTCCTTGCCTGGCCCTTGGCTGGTCATTGGCTGGTCCTTGGCTGGCCCTTGGCTGGTCCTTAGCTGGTTCTTGGCAAGACCTTGGCTGGTCATTGGCTGGCCCTTGGCTGGTCCTTGGCTGGCCCCTTGGCTGGTCCTTAGCTGCCTCTTGGCAGGACCTTGGCTGGTCATTGGCTGGTTCTTGGCTAGTCCTTGGCTGATTCTTGGCTGACCCTTGGCTGGTCCTTGGCTGGCTCCTGGCTGGTCCTTAGCTGGTCCTTAGCTGGTTCTTGGCAGGACCTTGGCTGGTCATTGGCTGGTCCTTGGCTGGTCTTTGGCTGGTCCTTGCCTGGCCCCTTGGCTGGTCCTTGGCTAGTCCTTGGCTGATTCTTGGCTGGCCCTTGGCTGGTTCTTGGCTTCATCTTGGTTGGCCCTTGGCTGGTCCTTGGCTGGTTCTTGGCTGGTCCTTGGCTGATTCTTGGCTGACCCTTGGCTGGTCCTTGGCTGGCCCTTGGCTGGTCCTTAGCTGGTCCTTAGCTGGTTCTTGGCAGGACCTTGGCTGGTCATTGGCTGGTCCTTGGCTGGTCTTTGGGTGGTCCTTGCCTGGCCCTTGGCTGGTCCTCTGGCTAGTCCTTGGCTGATTCTTGGCTGGCCCTTGGCTGATCCTTATCTGGTCCTTGGCTGATTCTTGGCTGGCCCTTGGCTGGTTCTTGGCTTCATCTTGGTTGGCCCTTGGCTGGTCCTTGGCTGGTCCTTGGCTGGTCCTTGGCTGGTCCTTGGCTGAAGTCCTTGGCTGGGAAGGGCCATTTTGAATGGCTGCTAATGTAAATTAACAGGAAGTGTAAAATGGAGTCCCTCAGGGTGGAAGACTCGGCCCACTTTTATTTCCTCCATCTCTCCCCCTTTAACTCCTCATTGTTCTCCTCACAGTGTGGCCTGTCAAACGCTTCGGATGCTGAACTCTCAGAGGTGAAAAAGAGTTTCCTGACCAACGAGGATGTACACCCAGCTGAGAAGGTTCTGGTTTTCCCTGAGCAGAAATACAGTCGAATGGTGGTAATGACGACACAGGCAGCCAACGGAAAACAGTTCAATATCCTGTTCCTTCTGACAGGTCAGACACTAAACTCTCTGTAAAACTACTATTCCCTTTGTTTATTTCGCAGAGGTTAATGTGGAATGAGGAAGTTTACTCCTAATGTTTTTTTCCCCTCATTGGATAAACTAATGCGAAACGTCTAAAAGACATTAGCAGTATCTTTTTATCCTGAATTTTTTCATGTCTTCTTTCAAACCAGAGTCTGGATTCCTCCACAAAGTAGTTTCCTTGGACCAGGGTCCCCGAGTCATTGAGGAGATTCAAGTCTTCAAGGACCCTCAACAGGTCAAAAGCATGATAATCTCTTCCTCCAAGGTAAACATCAAAGCAAATCATCTAAATGTCAGAGAGGCTGCCGGTTCTGTCCATTCACAGTGTTGTTCTGGTTTGGCAGCGGGTTCTGTATGTGGGAACGTCTGAAGGAGTGACGGCCGTACCAGTGGCCCGGTGTTCGGTCTACAGAAGCTGCAGCCAGTGCCTCCTGGCCAGAGATCCTCTGTGTGGCTGGAGTCAGACCAGGAGAACCTGCACAGCTCTGGATGGCAGCAGTACAGACATGTGAGTGAAAACCAACTGAAGGTTGGAATCCATCCATCATCCAACCAGAACTTCTCCATTTGGACTCAACTTTCACCAGGAGAGAGTTAATTTTGGCAAATGCAGAAGCAACCAGCATTTTGTGGCATTCCAGCAGTTTCAGGGTTCAAATTTATCATGGAGAAAAATAGTAAAACAAGAATGAAAATTTTTGAGGTGAGGTTGACTGTTTAGGCCTAGGATAATGTAGTTTTTACCTATTTTTATCTACTCAGAATTCAGAAGGTGGAGGGCGACATAGTTGGAACGGAATGTCAGCCATCCGATGAGCATGTGATGAAACGAGGTAAAGACGTCATTTATTGTATATGAAACTTTTTAGGGCAAATTTCCCAACCAAATTTAGACCGATTTCCCGCTCCATGGTTTCCTCCTGCAGAAGTCGTTGTTCGGCTGAATGAGCTGGTGAAGCTGGACTGTCCCAAACCGTCTAACCTGGCCACACTGAGTTGGAGCTTCTCTGGAACCAAAGCTATGCCATCGGAATTCCCTGAAATGAGAGCTGACGGCAGCCTCATGTTCTTTGCCTCCCCCATGAGATTTGGGGGGTACCGCTGCCAGGCAAAGGAGGACGGGCTCAGAGAGCTGGTCGTGATCTACACGGTCCGAGAGGCATACAGTCCACGCCATCTGCCCAAGCCAGCCACAGAGACGTTGGCATCACAGAGCCCAGGGGACGACTTTGAGAAAATCGGAACCGAAGAACCAACCGTTTCAGACGGACACAACAATGAAGCAACTTCAACCGATGGAGAAGGTTCTGAACCAAAGAACATCCTTGAAGCAGAGGAGCGAGTGACTGTAGCTAAAGGCGAAACCTTCTCAAGAAAAACCCACTCCACTCATGATGGTTCTGGATCTGAGGAGCCTGCCCCGACCTCCAGGACGGACAGCCGGTCCATGCCGAACCCCAGCCAGAGCACTCCAAACCAGAGGAGCTACTACAGCGAGCTGGTGGCGGTAACCTTCCTGCTGGTCGTCTGCCTCTTGGTCCTGGCTCTGGGCTTTCTCTGGATCTGGAAACAAAAGAAGGCTGTATCTAGAGGCAACGGCATGTTCAGCCCGGAGGACAAAGGCAGAACCAACACGTGCATGCAGGTGAGCGAGCTGACCACCCTGGAGGGCGGTCCGGATCAGACCATCACCCAGTGACCATGTTGGAGTCAGAGATGCCCACAGTCCCATGAAGCTCAGCCAACCTGGCCCTCCTGCTCTGGGTCCCGTCCCGCTTTCTGTGGTTTATGTAGAATCTGACCCGTTTCCAAGCCTGCATCCAATGACTCGACATCGCCTTAAAACAACAAAATCAATTATTTCAGTTTCATTCTGAAGATTCATCAACCTTCAGATTTAATCAAATTATTTTAACTGAAATCAATTTGAAGACTTTAATTGAAATAGAGGAAGGAATGGACGCTTCTGACTCTGCAACCTTGGAGGAACCTTTTTATTTCCCTGCTTCATCCTCATGAAGCCAAAGTTAGGATGGGAAACAGAACTTTTTTCCCAGTCCTTCTTCTCTTCATCTGCAGAATTTCCTACAAATTTCCCTTAATGCTGGCGGCTGACCCTTTTTCAGTCATTTATTGTTTTTACCTGAAGCTCATCTAACACTCATTGTTTCCCACCTTTGGTTGAATGTTTGGGGGAGGGGGGTCTAGTTAGAGAGCTGGGTGATTGTGTGCTGGAGAGGCCGCTGGTTCCAAACCCAGACTGCAACTCTGGGTCCCTGAGCAGGACCCTTAACCCCAGGCGGGTCCCTGAGGACCCGACTTAACGCAGAGGAAACATTCCCCTGCGGATCAATCTCTTTGCTATTTGCTCTGTACGAAGCTAAAGCAGAACCAGAACCTCGTTCTAAGTTGTTTTTAGAAGACAGCAAAGATGCTCAGACCTGAAACTGATCATTAAATAAAAAATAAGAAGCAGAAGCACAAAAAATTTAAATGAGAGGCGAAAATATTATAAAAAATTTTATTTATAAGCTTAATGTCAACTTTTTTACGTTTTATTAAGAAGGGAAATTAGAAAAAAAAAGGGAAGAATTACTTTTCATTCACCTACAGTGATAAGTTTAAAAAAACAACAGTTTTTTCCTCAGCTGATGCAGTTTATAGAACTGTTGATTTGCAGCAAGAAGGTTCTGGGTTCAATTCCTGGTCTTTCTGCATGGAGCTTTGCATGTTCTCCCCAGGAATATACGGCTTCTCTCCAGGTGCTCCAGCTCTATCCCACTGTCCAAAAACTACAATTCAGTTTATTTTGGATCTCCAATTAATGACACGTCATCTCAAGTCACTTTATAGAGACGATTTAACTAGATCAGACTGTCAGATCGGTTCAAAGTTTTGTGTCTAAGGAAAACCAGCTGATTGCATCGACTCACACTAAGTCCCTCACTCAAGCATGCTTGTAGCGACAGTGGAGAGGAAAAACTCCTTGAACAGGAAGAAACCTCCAAAGGACACCAGTTATGCTCGTGATGCCATTCGCTGAGTTCCACTGGGGTTCAAGGAGACAGAAGCAGACATAGAAAAAGAAGCATAGATACAAAAGGCAACTGTCAACCAGCTCCACAGGCTGCCCGGCCCAGGAAACACACACAGCCAGGCAGACGAGCCCGAGCCAGCTCCCACATGTCAGAGAGGATGGAGAAAGCACATCCAGTTAGTCACAGTCAGGAGAAACAGGACTACACTGGAAACAGGTCAAGCTTAGTCACAGAAAACAAAGGTGTTGATGGCAGCAGCACAGCTGATATTTCTCTCCCAGGATGAGCCACAGCCAAACAGGTGAATAATCAGACAAAGCCGCTTATAGTGCAGAGAGAGCAGAACGTTAGAGATTGAACCAACAGATTCTGCAAAGTGGGGGAAATAGAGACAGAATGAAGCAGAATGATGAAAAAGGAGGTTCCCTATGTCCTCCAGCAGTCTAAGCCTATAGCAGCAGAACTATAGAGATAGCTCGTGAGTGAAACTGCTCGACAGAAATTTCATTTTAGATTTACGTTACAAGTCAAACGGCGTAGATAAACTCCTAGATCATCTGTAACCTCCCACAGAAATCTATGTTAAATTCTTGCCATCTTAAGCTTTATAAGGCAAACTGGTTTCTAAAGCAAATGGATGTTTTCAAAATTTGGCGAATCATTTTTCAGATGTTCATTTTGACCAAACTAGAAGCTGAATAACAAAGTGACCATCAGCATGGAAACATGGGAACTCTTCTAGAACATATAACTCTTCATGGAGCTATAATAAGGCTGACAACAAAGGCAGCAGCTTGGTGGTCCTGGTGGCCCCCAGCTGCTGCTTACAGTGGAAGGGAAGAAGCTCCCTGAGTTAACTCTATTTAACGTGTCCTGCAGTATCTGAAATGCATAAATATGTCAAGTGAAGAAGTCTTAATAGACCTGCTTAGGCTGGTAATTGCAACAGTATTGTTTCCTTCTGATTAAGACAAAAGTGTTCCCTCCAGACCCCCACCCCTCGATTGCTTCAGCTCCTTCATCTGCATTAGCCGCTGCTTTAATCTGCTCTCTACTCAGGTATTTAGAATAAATCAATGGGAATACATGATTGTTTAATGATTTTTGGAGGAGCTTCCTTCGACCACAGCTGCATGATTCCCGATGACTAATCCCAGTTTTAAACATTGATCCTAGGTGGTGGGAGTCCGAGCATCCTCACTGAGGAATGCTTGAATTAGCAGGCTACTAGCTAGGCATGCCCAGCATTTAGCAGTGAGTAACAGATTCCTTCAAGATTACATTCAGTCTGGGTGGAAAAGGTCTGCTATAGGTCTGCTCATCTAGAAAAAACAGAAACGGTTTGTGATCCAACTTTAGATCAACTTTAAAAATCTATAAAAATAGATAAAAACACCTTAAAGTTCCTGCCAAATACAAAAACACTGCTAAATCATACTGACGCTCATCTTAAAATTATTATTTCAGTTCCGATAGACGTTTCTCCTTTGCTCTGCCTGGGCCCTATTGTGGTTCTACGTTTCTTACACCTCATCCAAAACGTTCATCCTGGGCTATTTTCTGCATTTGTGCTGCTATAGGCTTAGACTGCTGGAGGACATAGGGACCCCTTTTTCATCATTCTGCTTCATTCTATCTCTGGTCTCCCACTCTGCACAGTGTCGATTCACATAAACATAGAAACATTAAAGTAGTTAATGAATGACTGACTTAATGCTTCATGCATATGAAGAAAAACTGCAAACTATGAAAGCAAAAGTCTAAGTTATGTCAGTAGCATCCATATTCCAGTATGATTGTTTCTCCTCGGTTTTCTGACTTCTGTGGGCATCTCAGTTAAAATGTCCACATTGGAATCAGGAATTTGGAGTATTTTAGGAAAGTCAGACCTCTCTGCTTTCAGTAGACCTAATGCAGCACAGGCTCCATCGCAGTCATTAAGCTGCGATTGCTCTCAAAAGAAAAAGGGGTTAAACTTGAAGCGCTGCAGGTGCGGTGATCCATCGGCTGACCTGTACCTACAGCCTCTGCTGTTTATCTGCTTCAAAGCAGTGAAAGGTGAACTCATTATTCCTGCCGTTTGAATTCCTGCAGTTCTGGGGGCGAGGAGGGAGGGGTGGGGGCACCGTCCTTCCAAGCTTGTTGATGGACACTTTAATTACAGTGGAAGCTGATTAATTATGGGCCTGCCAGCTGCCACTTTGCCATGAACCTCCGCCCTCCTCAGCTGCCTTAAAAACAGGAGCATCAGGTGAACGCCATGTCTGTGGTAACCGCAGCTCGAGCTGAGAGAAGGTCACTGCACCTCCAAAGGACATCAGTCAGGAATAAGAAGTGTTTTATTTACACCTGGGGCTCTTTAATCACACTTATAAGAATTTGCATAAAGCCTCAAGAATTTCTTTCTCAGACTAAATACAGTGAGGAAAATAAGTATCTGAACACTATTCTGCAAGTTCTCCTACTTAGAAATCATGGAGGGGTCTTAAATTGATATCGTAGATGCATTTCCATTGTTTATTTGTATGATTCAGCTGCAAATGAGTATTTGAACACCTGAGAGAATCAGTGTTAATATTTGGTCCAGTAGCCTTTGTTTCAGAGGTGAAACGATTCCTGTAGTTTTTACCAGGTTTGCACTGCAGGAGGGACTTTCTCCTACTCCTCCACACAGATCTTCTCTAGATCAGTCGGGTTTCTGGGCTTTCGCTGATAAATCAGATTTTGAGCTCTCTCCAAAGTTTCTCTATTGGATTTAAGTCCGGAGACTGGCTAGGCCACACCAGAACCTAGAACTGCTTCTTCCTGTCTGTGTGCTTCGGCTCATTGTGATGCTGGAAGACCCAGCCTCCACCCATCTGCAATGCTCTATCTAGGGGAGGAGGTTCTTCCGCGGCATCTGGCAATACATGGCCCCAGTCCTCCTCTACTTAATACAGATAACAGGCTCAGAGATTTCACACAGGTTAGGGAGAATCTGGTCCTCACAGGCAGGTAGGGTCAGGTAAACAGGAAGGAACACTGGGTCAGGTGGTCGCAGGTCCAAGGACAGAATCGGGGGAGGCAACAGACAGGCAATCAGAATGAGAAATGCTGGAATGCTCGTGCGGGTGGCTTGAGACAATCTTCACTAGTAGCTGATTTGCACAGGGTTTATATGATATATTTACACCTTACTTTTAATTTAAGTGGAGTTAGTGGAAGCTTTGAGGAGCAGCGCTTCTATCTCTGCCTACAGGCCTTTGGCTGCAGAGCTGCATTTGACTCCCTGTCAGTGCTTCTGAGGAGAGGATGACTGTTTTTCACCAAAGCCTTTAACAACACGGAGAAAAAGGCCCTGATTTGTCACTAGTAACTTTTTAAGGAAAAAAAAAGGTCTAGAAGGGTCTGAAAAGTCTCTAAATATAGTCGCTCAGTTGGCAACTACAGTTCTACTACTACTTTAATAAATTCTAGTTACCTATTTCTGAAGATTTTAAGAGAAACATATTAACAGTTTCACCTATTCTGTCACAGTTCTGGCTCTGTTATGTTTTCTTTTGAGTCTTCAGTTTTACTTTGCTCCATGTTTTCTAGTTTTAGTGGTTTAATTCTTATTTTGTTGTGTTCTCTGTTTATTTTTCAGTTTTCAGGTTGTTATTTGTTGCCCTCTGCTGCCCTCTTGTGTTCTCCTTTTCTCTAAGCTCCTTTCCTGCTCTGCTCTGTTCACACCTGCTCCCAATCTGATTGTTAGTTCTCTCTTTGTTTCAGTCTCCCTTAAATACTCTTCTTATGCAGTTCCTCGGTGCTGGTTCCTCGTCTAACTTCCTCCAACTCCGTCGCTCTGAGTCTACCTCGTCATGATTGCTTTCCCCTGATGTCCCCTTGGTTTCTGGTTCGTTTAACTTTTTTCTGTTGGATTCCTGCCTCAGTTGTTTGTTTACCTATCATTAAATCAACAAGAAACTCACCTCTGCCTCCCTACCTCTGCATTTGGGTCCTCAAACCATAACCAAATCATGATAAATTCAGTACAGTTCACTTTATTTCTATAGCTCCAATTCACATCATGTCATCTGAGGTCACTTTCCAGTTCACCAGATCATCCAGTCAGATTGATTCAAAAGTTTTCTATCTAAGGAAAACCAGCTGATTGCATCGACTCATTGACTCTTCAGCAATCCTCACACTAAGCATGCTTGTAGCGAACAGTGGAGAGGAAAAAACTCCCTTGAACAAGGAAGAAACCTCCAGCAGAACCAGGCTCAGTGTGAGCGGCCATCTGCTAAGGGGCCCACTGGGGTTCAAGGAGACAGAAGCAGACATAGAAAAGAAGCATAGATACAAAAAGGCAACTGTCAACCAGCTCCACAGGCGGCCCCGCCCAGGGAAACACACAGCCAGGCAGACGAGCTCCGAGCCAGCTCCCATGTCAGAGGATGAAGAGTTAGAGCACATCCAGTTAGTCCCAGTCAGAGAAACAGGACTACACTGGAAAACAGGCCAAGCTCCAACATCTAGAAACAAAGGTGTTGATGGCAGCAGCACAGCTGATATTTCTCTCCAGGATGGAGTCACAGCCAAACATTACAAAAAGAAGGCCAAGACTGAGTGAAGATACTGGAAAAACAACTAAAACAACTTTTTTATTATATTTGTAAATTTTAAATAAATAACTGAATTGGCTGCAGGGGCGGCTTCAAAGTAGCTTCCCACCATCAGAGGGTGAATGCAGTTTGAAACACTTCAGTCTCTTCCTTTGAAAAGCAACTTTTTCCATTAAACCGACAGAAATAAATTGTGTTTCAAGAACTGAAATACTTCTTAATGATGTCAGTTTTCACTTCTATAAAGATAACATTAGCTCTGCCCTCACGTTGTTAATGCGTAGGTCAGACGCCATTGGTCAAATACCAAATAGCATGTATATATAGTATGCACACACTGCAGAGATGCAGGCAGAAAAATGCTGAACAGGAACTGACTCAAGAACTATTAACCCAAACGGTAAAAATAGCAACATTTGCTTTTAATTTAAAAGAAGCTTGCAAGAAAATATGTTCAATACGTTTAATTTATTGCTACAATTTTGCTACCTGTGAAGAAACTTAGTTGGAAATTATTTTCAATACTTCAAATGCTTGAAATTTTTACTCTTTTTTGAAAATCAGGGTTAAGAACTAAGAACCTTTTTTTAATATTTCCCTCTGAAAAGGGCTAAACAACAACAACAATTTAGGAGACATATCATGTCTCTTGGTTTTGGTGTTGCAGATTGGACATTGAAGAATGGAGGATTCCAGCTTCAGCTACTATGCAACACATCCTCCAAATCGATGGTGACAGTGACACCGATGAAACCAGCAATATAGTGTAGGTTTGGATCATCATCGGCACTGGACTTTCTTTGAATCTGGTGGCCGGAGTATTTGTCGTTTCATCAAAGGTGAGTACATCATTCTAATTCAATTTATTTTTAAAAAACAGCAATTCTCTTGAAAGAGACAATTCAAAGAGCTGGTAGAGACAGCAGGCGTCTCGGTTGCATTGTGCTGTTGATTCCCTACATCAACTCCCTCCCACAGCTTATCGTGTTAGTTAGCATAGGTAAAAAAACCTCCACTGTAACACAACAGGAAGGAAACCTACAGCAGTGTGCTAGTTGAGTGGAGCAGGGGTCCCGTCCGCGGTGTTATTGCGCTGAGAAAGCGTTCATTGAATCCAAAAGTTCATGGAACCTCGTTCATGGTTTTTTGGGCTCAACGCGGAACTGAACGTACTCGTATTACTGCCTGATGAAGCGTTATTGTGCAGAACTCGTTCTATTCTGGCAAGTCTCTGAACCGCACGCTTCCGTGCCTCAGCTCCGTTCAATAAGGTTGCCAGATTTCTATGGGAGCCCTCCAGGCGAAACCCCGACTAAATCACACCGTGAAACAGGCCTTAATATGTAGCGGGAAAAACACCCAATCTGGCAAACACCAGTTACTAGCTGCCAGTAGGGCCTACAGCCGCGTGCGTCATCAAAAAATGGGCTGCGGCGTGGAAGCCACAGCAGCATGGGAGGCGTGCCGTGGAGGCGACAAAGCAGCAGCATGATCACTTAAAACAGTTTTATGACCAGGTGGTCGGTGAGGATGATGGCAACAAGTTTGCTTGCCCGTTTTCAGTAAAAAAATCAGCACTTCAGTAACCTTAAATTCTACCTCAGCCTGGTCCCTCGGTTTTGCGTTAGTAAAATGTTCTTGAGGGTTTTACTATTCATGCCTGGTATAATTCTTCAGGATTCCAGTATTCCTTTTTTAGTATGTACTGAGAAATGGAATTTCAAATGGAAAAATTATTAAAAATTAAAAAACATTTGCACCTTAAAAGACTACTTTCCTGTTTTTTCTTTTAATAATTCCTCATAAAAAGACCATTCAAGCAGCACATTTTTTCTGATGTTTTGAGAATATACTGTAGGGGTGAAAGCTGCAGCTGCTACTAGTGTGAAGTGAATGGACAGCAACAAAGCATTAAAGCAGCAATGGGGAAATGCTGTCCCCTCAATGCTAATGTAAACCCTGGCGCTGGAAGCTGTTTCAAGTGAGGGGGGCTGATGGCTGAGTTGGAAAACACGTGACGTCATTATGTTGAGGGCTGTGGCTGACGTTTTTTAACATAATATTGTAGGCCTACATTATACGCCACAAACTGCCATTTAAAATGCATCAGAACAAAGCATGAACATTTTAAACTTTATTTCTTCTCTTTTAATCATTCAAAACAAACAACAGCTCCCAATCAACAGGATCAGGAATACTTGAATGAAACATGGCCTAAATATAGCCTAAACTTTGAGCATTGAACGTCTTGAAAGTCCATTCGACTATGGATATGGGGAATGATTTCATATCTGAAACAAAAAACACACACAAAAAATTACTTACTAATTTCATATTTTATCACTAAATAGCTTAATACAGACCTAATATTTAGTGATATGCAGCCTTATTCTAGCGTATAGGGGAATTAAAACCATTTCTTACCTCGAAATAGTCAGAAATACGTTTCTGCTGCCTATTGCTAGCCATGCCTGCAACGAATGTGAGGTGGCCGGAAGCTTCCGGGGGAGTAGCCTAGTTTTTTATGAAATATTAAAATAATGAATCATTAGTTTATATCTTATACACAGCCCATCATTTTAATCCCATGTCTAACACAGTCTTTTAAAAAATAAATACATAAATAATTTCATGTTTTAAGTACAATATTATGTTACTCCACAGCCCCCCACCATGGGGGGCTGATGCTATGACGAGGGAGGCTGCAGCCCCCCGCAGCACCCCCCTTCCCGTGCCACTGGTTGGATAAGGATTCAAAACTGGATATGAAGATGAAATCTGGACGCACAGTTTCAGAGTTACAACTGATAAAATAATTGCTGTCTGTGGTTCTACAGTAGGCTATGGTGGAATTGAGCAATATATGAAAAAAAAAAAAAGAAAGAACTATGAACTAGTTCATTTTTTGGAACTGTGAACTTAGTTCGAAATTTTGAATTATGAACTATGAACTGAATCCTAGTTCATTTTAAAATGTGTGAACTGAACTTTGAACTAGTTCACGTAGAAAGAGAACTTTCCCAACACTGACCGTCCGGTGATTTCATCATGAGTTGTTTTTAGTGCCTGAAGTCAAACAAGTTAAATTCAACCTGCAGAGACACACAGAGAAAAAAACGCAATCAGAAAACTTTCAATTTATTTCTAAAGCTAACACTTAATATTCTTCAAATTATTTTTATCTAAGGAAAACCAGCTGATTGCATCGAACACTCATTGACTCTTCAGCAATCCCTCACACTGAAAGCATGCTTGTAGCGACAGTGGAGAGGAAAAACTCCCTTTGAACAGGAAGAAACCTCCAGTCATTCCACTGTCACAGGTACAGAGCAACACCCTAACCCTGAGATTAAGATTAAGCTCTACTATGCCTTGCTCTGCTTCAGTCTTATTTCTTACCCAACATTCATAACAATAGTGAGGTGACCACCGACTGCAGCATCCCAGGGGAAGCTCTAAAGCTCGTTCTTTGGTTTTTAGAACATAAAAACATGGGCAACAGCAGTACAGGCCACTGATCTCCTCAACAATAATTGGTCAATGTGTGAATTTATAATGACGTGTGAGTTCTTCAGTAGACAGATATAGATGTCCTAGTTTACCTAATTTCCTGTGTTTTCAGTTTCTGATGACTTGACTGAGTCTATTTTCTAATCTGGTATCAGCAATGTCCCGGAACAGAAACCACATGGAGCTAAAAACAGAGCTTAAGCACAGCAGCTGCAGCAGGTGAACTTCTTTGGACGCGATCGTCTGAAAGTAGAATACCTGATATCTCAGAAACAGATCAGTAGATGATGGAGCTTAATGAGGGGATGGTGACCTCTGGAAGAACTGACAGCATTGATGAAAGTAGCAGCAACAAAAATGTTAACCTGCTCAAACCTGGACTGATGAAGCACTAGCCGTTCAGTCCATCTGCAGACATAGAAAAAGAAGCATAGATACAAAAGGCAACTGTCAACC